>JADEYG010000015.1:942500-1317565 GCA_016906335.1 Novakomyces olei
TTGGCTTTGCCGGATTTGTGCTTAGCTTACGGCCGGGACATTATCAATTCCAATTCGCTCAGTTCTGCTGGGCGCATATGACGCTTATGTTTGTCGTTGGATGCTCGCATTTTATAATCAACAATGTATTAGAAGGTCTTTTTTGGTTTGTCGTACCCGTCTCGTACGTAATCATTAACGATATATTTGCCTATGTGTGTGGTAAATTATTCGGCCGTCATCCGCTGATTGCTATTTCGCCAAAAAAGACACGTGAAGGATTTATTGGGGCTTGGTTTTTTACTGTCGTGCTTGGTGGGCTGTTTGCAGAATTTTTGCTGCGGTACAATTATTTCGTTTGTCCCGTGCACGAATTGGACGTTAATATGTTTACACCTATACATTGCAAATTAAACCCAGTTTTTGTGCCTCAGACGTATCATCTTCCGGCTGAGCTTTCAGGCAAATACTTTTTCCCAGAGACGGTGGTATTTAAGCCAATCCATTTACATTTGGCAGTTTTGTCTACATTCGCGTCATTGTTTGCACCGTTTGGAGGCTTTTTTGCCTCTGGCTTAAAAAGGGCTTTCAAAATTAAGGATTTCGGAGATTCTATTCCAGGTCACGGAGGCCTCACCGACCGTATGGATTGTCAGTTTTTGAATGGAGCATTCGTGTTTCTGTACTATCAATCATTTATTGCAGAACATCATACATCAGTAGGCCATTTGCTAGAACTGGCGACGCAGGCGCTGACATTGGAAGAGCAAGTTGAGTTATTACAAAAATTGGCACAGTACACTATGGGACAGGGCCTTATGAGTAAAGCAACGGAGCAATGCTTTTTAAAATCAAAGTTTATTGCTCCTATAGAAACTGACTGAGCAATTGCTCACAGCTTTTATATTTTATCACCAACTTTATGGGTATCATTATCATGGAGATCCGAATTTCGAATAAGGAATAGCGTGGAAATTAGTATGGAGACTAATTTAGTGCTGAAATCCCTGTTTATATTGAGCTTTATTGTTGTACGCGTTTACAAAGTGATATTTAGAAGCTCAATATAAATAAATAATATAGTGTATAGTATGTTGAATGTATCGACAAAGAATTGAAACTAGAAATGTATATTCACTATCGTCTCTTTTCCCAAAGACGAGAAGTTTAATATATTAGATTCTCTAAACACTGTTTATGATTCGCAGTTAGGTCGCAACTTAAATTTGAGAGAATCTAATTAAATTTACATGTAGATATGAGCCG
The DNA here is from genome assembly GCA_016906335.1 of Novakomyces olei. Classification (NCBI taxonomy): domain Eukaryota; kingdom Fungi; phylum Ascomycota; class Novakomycetes; order Novakomycetales; family Novakomycetaceae; genus Novakomyces; species Novakomyces olei. Next base: position 943,746 of record JADEYG010000015.1, read on the forward strand.
GTTTTGCCACCTACTTTTTTCCGTGTAGCATATTATCCGCTTAACTCTATCGTAATAAATTCTAGCCTAAAACAGAAAATTTGAGAACTTGAGTCCCATACAATATGCGTTCCTTTTATTCAAAGATTATGCCAAAGCAAAAGAAACATTCTAGAATTACTACAACAAACCGAAAACTTCTATGACCGCTATTGTAATGCACCCTCTTTCCAACCCATATCTCATCATAATGTACTAGACAGCTCTGCGTAGGCACCAGACTTTGCAGTATTAAGGCCCATTGCTAGCAAATTGTGTAAAATCCCCAGGCCAGCACAAAGGCTATCGACTACAGTAACATCCGGTCCGACTGCTTCACGGACATTTTTGGCTAAGCCAGCCATTCCGGCACACCCCAGACAAATTACGTCAGCATCCCGCTCGCGGACCATACGAACAGCAGTATCAGCCAAATTTTGTCGAATTTTGGAGGGCGGCAATGTCTCCAAATCCAGTACAGAGAGCCCCGATGAGTAGACTCCAGCAAAAACGTGTTCTGCTAGGCCCAGAGATCTCACCCCGTCCGCCAAAAGATACTCCCAGCGTTTGCTGGTTGTAACAATACCCACACGACGGCCGACACAGAGTCCCATGCTGATGCTCGCGTGGAAAATCCCCGTCACAGGCTTGCAATATAGCTCGCGTAGCATGTCTACCAATGGATGGTTTGAATAGCAAGCAATTAGCACAGCATCTGCCTCTTCAATTAGCTCGCGAATCGCAGCATCTTGAAGGCACGCATTTGCGGAAATGACAGATTCCGTCTGTGATTGGATGCTGGGAACGCCGTGTTTTGCACTAATGACGTGTGTCAATACTTGCCGTGTTAATTCGCTTGCTTCTGTTTCTAAGGCCGCTAATATTTTGGCTTCAAACGCGACCGTCGTATTTGGATTAATGATCAATATCGACTTTTTTGCCATCATTTGGAGGACTTTTGGTCAAGAGGGCAAACATTTAGGCCTGGGCTACGGTTCTTATCATTAGTCCTCCATTGCTTTGCCGAAGGCGACAAAACACGCGAAAACCCTTATTTAGGTCTATCGTATATCCCGAGAATTAGTTTCAGAAAACCCTAAATAAATTGCTGTGGTTATCGTGACCCACCATAGGGTTTTCTAGGAGGTTTGATACCACAGACTAGAGAAACCCCTAAAGGACTGGTGGCTATCATTTAGGACCATATTAGGGTTTTCTAGCATTAGATGAGGCGCTTTGATAGTACCATAAATAAACTGTTGTACCAAGAACCTGGTTATCGTATCTCATAATAGTGTTTTCTTGGCGCATTTGATATCACAGACCAGAAAGAAACCCCTAAAGGATTCGTGGCTATCATTTAGAAGGACCATATTAGCATTAGATGAGCCGCTTTGACAAGGCAGATCAGAAAACCTGGATAAAGGCGTGGAGGTTTGACTTAGAGCAATCGCAGATAAATCTTGCTTAGCGGCATGATAACATATTCTAGAGAGATCATTGCAGCCAGGTGATGTTCCATTCGTTAACACTTACCAAATTAAACGCCAACTTTTCTCGAGATGGCATGGCGTGTTTAGATAGAAAAGGCTTTGATTATTCCCAATCAGTATCAAGTAAATGGGTTACAATCAAGCCGACCGACAGATAACCATTTTATGACTAGATAGTGTGGAAAGATTATTATTATAATTGTTTAATATTTTTTTATTTTTTAAAATATACAGTAAGTCGGCAAGAATAATGCAGTTTAAAAAGTAAAAAGACGATCCCTAAGCCTTAGAAAACATTCTATCAAACATGGGAATAAATGTTTGCGCAATAGCGAACCTATCGATTTGTTAGCATGTAAAAAAAAAAAAAAGGATATAAAACATTTTAAAACATACGAAAAAACAAGTTTGGGTCCGGTCGTAAGCAACTTGGGCGTGAGACCCTTGAAGAAAGCAAAAAAGCCCTCTTCGCGCACCATTTTGCGTAGAATTTGGGTACCCGTCTCGCTCGAATTGAAGTCCTTGTTTTGAATTCGTGTTTTGATCACATCAAGAGGCGCTGAAACAATGAGAGAAGCTGAAGCGCCAAAAATCGAGGTTACGAAGTTCTGACTCCAAGTGGCCTGTGAGTAATCTTTGAGTTTGAAAATGTATTCCTTAGCAAACGCATTTGCACCGAACAGGGCAAAAGATCCGGGTGCATTGCGAGCCATAGTCCATCCCCAACCACGGTAGAGTCGGAAATTCTCGTCTTTCACGAGCTTGAAAAGGCCACGGCCCTGAAAAGCTTCAGGATTTGTTTGACGTTTGATCTTTAGCACATCAAGCGGTAGCAAAACGATTTCACCAATACCCACGAGTGATCCAGCTGTCGCGTGCATGATAGCTTTGCCAGTGCCCCGTCCAAAGGTATGATCAAAGTTCTCGCCATAATGTGAACTCAGATAATCATTTACAATTGGCTGGCCCGAGTATTTGTATACGCGCTGCAAGATTTTGTATCCCGCAGCATATCCAAGACCAGGAAATAAAGACGAAAGTTTTGTGAGAACAGGCGCCGAAGAATAATCGCGGAACACAACAGCGTTTAAGCGCGAGAGGTTTGTGACGGGAGTCGAATTTGACATTAATCGCTTGGTCATCGTATCAATCTGTCCGGTTTCATAAACTGCACTTCCTAAAACTGGGCGGGCCCAGTATCAGAAGGCGATAAGCAGTGAATAAGCATTGTGACCAAGATAAAAATCGAAAAACAACGACTTACAGGATGAAAAAGTCCCAATTCCAAAATGCCAGCACTTGCGGAGCCCGCAAGACGCGCCAATTGGGACTGCTTCCGGTTATCACGCGCCGACGCTGATGTCGGTGCGACTACGGCCATGGCGCAAATTTGTGAGTATATCCAACAAAGTTTTTCAAGTTTTTAAAGCTTTTTTTTTTTTTTTTTTTTTTTTTTTTTTTTTTTTTTTTTGGTGTGCGTGTGTAATAAAATCGGGTCTACAACCGATATATTTGCTTTATCTTATCTACACTTCAGAGCGATACACGTATAATTGGTTTAATTGTTAAACTAGTTTATCTCTGTGTATGATTATTGATGTGGTGACGTAAAATCCAGCAGACGACAAACCTGTTCTTGCTTCGAGATAAAACCCAAACTTATTCCGTAAGGCTTCTTTCCGCGTCCGAGAAATGCCTGGATCTTGTTAGATTTTATATTTCCAAGCCGCTTTCGGTATCATTTTCTGCGGCCTTGACAACCAAATCCGAAGCTGTTTAATCTTAACGGGTACAGCGTGCCCTAGCAACCCGCCAAGTATGGCAGAAGGCAACGCTTTTGAGGATATCCGTCAAGATTACGAGGCTGAGCTGGAGTCGCTAACGTTCAACTCTAAGCCCATCATTACAAACTTGACCATGATTGCTCAGGAAAATATTGATGCGGCGCCGGTCATCGCAAAGTCGATCGAGGATCGCATCACAAAGGTATTTCGTTTCCTAACCAGCTCTCTCGTATTGGAAACAGCAGTAATATCGTCTCTATTATTCGTAGAGCCGTTGGTCTTGCATTGTTGTTTGATTATGTTCTCGCTAGATTTAGTGGTAATTTCCATAGTTACATTGCTCTTGCTTGTCATGAGCGGTTTGCCTTCGTCCATAGATCTACATAAAGTCTCAACGGCACACGAGATATTGTCTATCTCGTCACCATTTACAGCTCTTATAGGCTTTACCTGACGGCCTTGCAATCTCTGAATTTTTTTATTTTTTATTTTATTTTTTATTTTTAAAATTTTCGACGTTTTGACTAGTCATTTTCTAGAAGTTTTGGAAATTCCGCAACGCAAATATTTTCTAGAGATGGACTCTGTTTATCAATTCACAACAAAGGATATTAATGTGCTTCAAACCCTTTTCTAATACGAGGAGCATGGTGTCAGTTTCTACAGTATGCTAACAACACCAAGGCAGCGCTGACATATAAATTACCCACCTTGTACCTGTTGGATTCGATCGCCAAAAATGTGGGTCGTCCGTATACGGACATATTTGCGAGGAACCTTTATAACATTTTCATGGCCGTATTCACCGTAGTGGACAGTACGACAAGGCGGAAACTTGAGGAGCTCTTACGTCTCTGGACGCTTCCTGTTCAAGGGTCAGGTTCACACGAGCCTGTTTTTCCGTCGCAGGCCACGCAAAAGATTGAAAATGCGTTGGTAAAAATCCGGGAAATGATACAGCGACAAGCCTCCCAACGAGCAATGAGGGAAAGAAAAAGTGTAAGCTATATCAATCTTATTTGTATTAAATATATATAATTAACATTTAAAACTCTATTAGACGCCGCCGACGACTTCACAGCCAGCACGAGCTCCGCGTATAACAACAAATACTTTGCTTCAGGATATTTCGAATGTAATTTACATTTGTCAAAAACGATTAGCGCGAGATCCTTATGATGAAGAGATAAAATCTCGTATTTCGTCTTTAAAGCAATTAAGCTCAGTATTGCTGGCAAATGAGCTTCCTCAGCAACAGCTGCTGGATGTAAAAGCTCGACTGCAGACGATCATTTCTTCCCCGTCGCCTTCAAGAAATCCACAGACTAGTCAAGCCGCTATGAACGCTACCATTGAAGCTAAGACGGCAGAGGTCTTAAACAGCATTATGTTAGGTGTAAATTCGCAATTGCCTTCTGCTCCTCCTCATACGCATTCTCCTAATTTTCCTGTCCCTCATACCTCTACCCCTCCTAATCCTAATCCTGCTCCTGTTCCTATGTCGGTTGCACCTCCTCGGCCAGTACAAGTGCCACCACAGGCTCAAGTACAGGTGCAGGCTGAGGCTTCTGAGATAATTGCCCGTCTTCAGAATTCCGGTATGTTTGGAGGCAATCCTTCTTTCACACCTCAACCGCCGGCTTCGTCTGTTCCTCCTGCTATTGTGCCCTCCACATATACACCAGTAAATACTAAGGAAGCAGAAGAGCCTATTGAATTGACCACATCGTCGCTGGAAAAGCCTCGATCGTACCTTGTCGGTCGGCTGTTTAATGCACAAAGTCTACAGTGTAGTTCATGTGGTCTGCGATTTAAAAACACGCCGGATGGAGCAAAAGACCGAGATTCACATCTTGATTGGCATTTTAATATTAACAAACGCCTCCGAGATGAAGCAGGCCGAGGGCAGAGTCGGTCTTGGTACCCAGATGAAGAGGGCTTTGTTAATTTAGGCCGGGAAGATGAGGTAGCCAATAATGATGCGGCTAATTTTGACCATCACCAACGAAAACCTGATGACAACGATATCACAAATGCTTATATAATAGTGCCTGACGATCCAGAGGCGGCAGAACGGCCTTGCCCGATTTGTCAGGAGCATTTCAATTCTGAATGGAATGAAAAGATTGACGAATGGGTATGGAACAATGCGGTAAGACGTGGTGGAAAAATATATCATGCTTCTTGCTACAGTGAGGCTGCTAAAGGTTCGGGGTCGAACGGTGTAAATATGTCCACAGCAGCTATAGGCGCTGAAACTTCCCAGAAAAAGCCATCGACGCCAGTATTTAGTAATGAGCAACTGGCAAATCTTATTGGTTTGTTGGGTAAACGGAAGAAAGAGGATGTATCTGGTAAGGAGCCCCCAGCTGAAAGTAATGTGAGTGGCGATGACGAGGTTCCAGTGAAAAAGGAAAAGCTTTTTTAAATAGCATGATATCAATAATATTATTTATCTAGTTCATGAGACTCTTGTTCAATTCCATATTAGAAGAATATCATTTATAACAAGCATTTCATTTATGCCATTTGCTACCTCTCTATTCCAGAGCTCGCAGAGTCTAATTTGATATATAGACGCCTTACTACCTTGTAGTTTCTCGTTACCAGCCGGAGCAGGCACATAAGTGTAGATTGCAAATATTTAAACACAAGCGTCAAAATGTTTACAATAGCGCAATTTGAGCCGTTATTGAAAGCTCTGTAGTGAGGTTTGTGCATTTGTAAGAATACACGAAGGGGAGATAACGTCGTAATATTAGGCAAACTAGCTGATTGCACTTATGCTGAAAACAAAGAGATGTCTTATTTATTATTCTTGAACAACAGGAACACGCGTTAGATTTTCTCTCCTTCCTTTTGTTAATAATATATATATAGTTAGGGGTTCATAAGCAAGACAATAAACGAACGGGTACCCGTCCGCGTAAGTTAATGAGTTGTATGACTGAAGCTTTATATGCATATAGCATAGAAAACGCACTAAATATGGCAAGCAGACATATTGTGATCACACCCGATGTGGGCATTTGCGGCAAAAATTAAAATATTATTCTGATTGCATCATTCGTTGCAATGCATCGTTGCAAGCTTCTTAGGAATTTCTATTGAGATTTGGTTTCAAGTTCCTTTTTTCCTTGTGTTTGTGACGCGAGCGAGACGTCAAGTGCAAAATGGTCCTTTGATTGCATAGTCGTATCGAAGACACAAGCTTAGCTTACTACCGATGCTTTTGGAGACGGAAATACTCTTACATGACTATTCTTAAAGCGATATCTTATTTCTAAGCCAGTCGACTTACGATTTATATGAATACTTTTGCTGTTGCCTAACTATCTTTCACGGTACCTTTTTTTTAGCAACCGGTCCATGCAGAAATACGAAATCAACCGCGCAATTTTCCTCATACTGTTTCTTTTTATGGAAATGCTCAACGCGCCTACTACAAGACGAATGCGATCGGCTATTCAGGAAACATTTGTTTAGTGTACGTCTTGCGATCGTAGCTTTCGGACTTTTATTACTGAAGTCTATGCAAAAACAAAAAGGTGTCTGTGCGAATTATGTTTAAGATACATTGATTTGCGCTTAATTATAGCAGCCGATGCGTTCTCAGTCTTTTGGTTTAATTCCAAATTATTATTCGAGCAATAGCTTCATTTAATTCTCACTCTTGTTATAGGTCAGAGTCACGATGTCGTTATTGCTTTCTTTGGGAGCTTTGCGGTATTCGATATGAAGTATTCCATTCTGGTCTTGCGGGATTTCGAAACTAATGCTCCAGCTGTCACTAAACGGACTAAATCCTTCATCTGTCGCGTTTCCAATGCTTTCGTTGTCCTTCTTTTCCGTGATCTGCTCCTCAGACTCTGGGGCCTGATCCTTAGTTTTGTGAGCCTTTTTGGCTTTATCAGGTTCCTTTGGCTCCAAATCCTTTGCTTTTGAATCTGCTGTAGCGTCTGCCTCTTTCACCTTCTTATCGCTGCCTTGTTCAGCTTGCCGAGTTTTACCCTTAGCCTTTTTTCCGTTATCTTCATCCTCCTTTGACTTCAGTGTATCTTTCTTTGAAGAAGTTTTTGATTTTTGTTCAGACTCGTTTATGTCTTTTGACTTCTCATCTTTCGTCTTTTCGGGTTTATTAGCTTTCTTTTTCTCTTTCTGCTGGGACGGCTCTTGCTTTGGCTTCGTCTTTTTAGGTGTTGGCTTTCTGGCTTTTGCCTTGTCTTTTTCATCCTGTCTGTCCTCAGTATTGTCACCAACTTCTTTGCTAACAATGTTAATCATTTTGTCCTGAATGCCTTTCATGCGATCTTTAATGACATCTAGTGCTTTGATGGGCTTCGATTCATCAGGGTTCGAAGTGCCACCTTGTTTCTCTTTTTTGTCTTTGACTCCTTCCTGCTTTTCCTTTTCCTCGGGCTTCTGTTGATGGGGCTTTGAATATTGTTCTTTCTTTTTATCCTTTTGCTTGCCTTTGTCTTTCTTGTTTTTTGTCTTATCTTTTGGCTTTGACTTTGGATTTTTTGCGGAGTTTTTGGTGGAGCTAGGATCTTTGCCATTGGCATCCTTGCCATCGTCATCTTTGCCAGATTCGCTTTGATCCTTGGGCTCTCCTTCGGCCTGTTCATTGTGATTTTCATCGGAGACGTTGCCATCATCATCGCCATTGTCGTCACTCTTGTCATTTTCTTCGTTCTCCTCTCGATTCTCAACGCCTTTATCATTTTCACTTTCAGATGCCTCATCGTCGCCATGATCCTCTTCTTCTTCCTCATCTTTCTGTTCTTTACTTTCTTCGTTTTCGTCTTCATGATCCTCATCTTCCTGCGGTTTACTGTCGTCATCTTTCTCATCTTCTTCATCTTCCTCATCTTCCTCATCTTCCTCATCTTCCTCATCTTCCTGTTCTTTACTTTCTTCGTTTTCGTCTTCATGATCCTCATCTTCCTGCGGTTTACTGTCGTCATCTTTCTCATCTTCATCTTCTTCATCTTCTTCGTCTTCTTCATCTTCTTCATCTTCCTCATCTTCCTGCGGTTTACTGTCGTCATCTTTCTCATCTTCTTCATCTTCTTCATCTTCTTCATCTTCTTCATCTTCCTCATCTTCCTGCGGTTTACTGTCGTCATCTTTCTCATCTTCTTCATCTTCTTCATCTTCTTCATCTTCTTCGTCTTCCTCATCTTCCTCATCTTCCTCATCTTCCTCATCTTCCTCATCTTCCTCATCTTCCTCATCTTCCTCATCTTCCTCATCTTCCCTATCTTCCCCATCTTCCCCATCTTCCCCATCTTCCCCATCTTCCCCATCTTCCCCATCTTCATCGTCTTCATCATCATCTACCTCCTCATTTTTCTCATTTTTCTCATCCTTTTTATGTTCACTCTCGTCACTCTCGTCACTCTCGTCATCCTCGTCATCCTTGCCATCTCCGTTATCTTCTTTGTTCTCATGATCTTTATCGCCTACTTCTTCAGCTGGCTGAGGACCGTCTTTCGCTATTTTGCTCTTGGAAGGTTCCTTATCACTATCTTTACCTTTTGCGCCTTTTTTCCCTTCCTTTGTATTCTTCTCGTCATTGTCTTTGGGACTGCTCTTTGGCTCAGCGAGATTTTGATCTGAAAGTTTGTCTTCGCTTGCTCCTTAAATCAGCATTAGAAAAGTTATTGAACAACAAGATTATAAAAGATAAAATTTGATATTTAAAGATTCAAATGTCTGTAGAGGCGACTGATCCTACTTTGAGCTTCGCTGTCCATGGTCGGAATATTTATCTTTGCCGACAGATATCTTATGATCGCAATTATCAGACGGTTTCTAAAGTTGGAGTCCACTTCGAGTGTCTGTTCGAGCTCCTCAACATCCTCGGCCAATATGTACGTGCTACTTGGAGGCTCACTTTTGGATTTCTTTTGCCTGCCTTCATCAGGGTCATCGTTATCGTCATGTCCACCTTTGTTAGATTTGCTGGTTTGATTCTCTTCGTTTCCAGCGAGCTTGGGACTATTTTCGTTGTTATTTGGTTTCAACGAACTAGCGTGATTATTGTTTCTTGCTGTGCTCTTTGCACTATCGCTGACCGTATCCATACTGTAAGAAAATATAAGTCATTGTTCAGTAAGAAGCTTACCAGTCGTGGTTGATCTACATGCAGAGTCAGCTAGATGATATATTAAAAGTTTTCGACTAAAATGGATTCATGTTACCTTGACTTTTACCGGGAAAGCGAAACTCTTGCTTTGAATGTTTGTATTCAGAAAAATCGATTGGACTTTTCTGGCGCAGAACGGGTTCGATCCTGGGTTCTCTAGAGACGAGCAAGAGATCGTTTTCTCTAATATCTTGTTGGCAAAGCTTTGCAAGCCCAGAATTAGCAATCTTTTATCGGTCGTGCCCTTCTTTGAAGCAATATGAGAGTCTTTGACCTTGTAAATTGGGTGTGTGTTGTCTACGGTTATGCATATCAGTATAATTCAATTAAACCTGCTTTCTGGCTTACCCGGATTGAAGTTGAGCTGGTCGATGGCAAGCTTCTAATAATGGTCAGCATAATACCAACTTTAAACATGGCTAAAGTACCTGTGGACTCTTTTCGCATGAATGCATTTTACATGCTCTATGTGCCCTGAAAATGTTGGTTCTAAGGCCAAGGGCCTGTGGCTTATATAGTGCGTTTATTTGTGTCAGGGCATCTATCTCGTCGGAGAATCAAAACTCTCCTGTTTTGCGAAAGCAGGTTCATTGGTCTCCTGATTTATCTACAGTGCTCGCTTGCGGAACTTGAATGCTAAATATATGTATGCCAGCCCACGCAGAATGGCCAGCTTAATTTCAAATGAGTCAATTAAAACGACTTATATAAAGACTTAATCAAAACCCAACTATTTGAATTGAACAATTATTTGACCATTTTCCATTCGGAGCAATACCCCTGGCGGACTCTGTTTTTCATTGCTCGATCCATCCTTCGCTGGCTTGAGCCCAATGCCGCTCTCACCGTCTGGATCGAGTTCTGAATCTTTACTGTTTTTTTCATTTTGAAGTGGGGCGCCTTCATCGTCATCTTCGTCGCTTGGTTGATCTTTGTTTTCATCATTTTGATCAGAGCTTTGACCATCGTCGTCATCATCATCATCAGCATCACCATTGTCACTATCGCTTTGCTCGTCTTCGTCATTGCCATCATCGTCGGTCTCTTCGCTTTCGCTGTCATCATCAGGAGCATTACTATTTTTTTCTCCAACAGAATCGTCATCCTCGCTTGGGCTCTCGATAGGATCGTTCAGTGCCGACTGCCTTTTCTTTTTGTTATGAGGCTTTAAGCTGTTTGCGATGGGCTTGTTTTGCTTACCTTGTATGGCAGCTTTTTTAATACTTGCCTTCTTCGCGTTGTCCAAATCTTTACTTCCTTTGGCGGTGATAGCTCCACGTTTGTCATTACGAGTTTTCTCGACATTTTTCTTCTCTTTCGAAGAATTTTTGTTTCCTTTCGAGGCACTAGTCTTTGAGCTTTTGGAAAAATTGTTTGCTTTTTTATCATTTTTTTGCATTTCTTTGCTCGATATGACTTGAGAATTTTCTTTGTATTTGCTCTTTTTCCCCAAAGAACTGGCATCTTTAGACTTCTCAGTTTCCTTTTTGCTCTTATGTTTGTCTTCGCGTGTATCGCTTTCACTTTCTTCATGGTCTGTTTCATCTTCTACTTCGTCCTCTACTTCGTCTTCAGAATCGCTGAAATCAGTCGCTTGATCGCCCCTCTTTTTAGCTTTTACGAACCCCCCTAGAATATTTCAGTAAATGATATGCTAAAACGCAAAATTCTGCAAAAGCAAGCTGACCTCTACTCGATTTACTGTTACTGGTTTGGAAACTAAAGGCAGGGATACCGATAAACCCATGTCCAAATTGCTTACCAGTCCGAATCAACCATTTTTCAATATCCGGGACTTGGTCCGTATCCGATGACGAGACGGAAGAGTTTGCTTCAATATCGGCCTTGTCCTTGTAATGATCGATCTGATGAGGGTCTCTTTTCCTGGAGACATGATGGTGCCTGTTCTTTTGCTGGTCTCCGCGGCCTCTAATAAGATTTTCATTTGCCGGTACTTCAAGGCCAGTGTCATCAGGTCTTCTCTGCTCCTGCTCCTGCTCCTGCTCCTGCTGTTGCTGTTGCTGTTGCTGTTTCTGCGTTGGAGCGTTACTTGCTGATGAAGGCTGAAACGATGATGGAAAGCCCGGTTGCAAAGCCTGCGGTGATTGTGGTTGAACTGGATGCACATGTCCTACTGGCTGAGGAAATGGTTGTTGCGAAAACGGTGGCTGCGAAAACGGTGGAGGGGGAAACGGTGGCTGCGAAAACGGTGGCTGTGGAAATGGTGGCTGAAAAAATGCTGCTGGAGCGAAATTCGGCTGAGGAAACGTAGACGGAGCGACGTTCGCTGCCGGTTGTGAGTACTGTGTTGGAACTGGTGCCTGAGCTTGAATTGGAGCCGTTGAATAAGGATAACTGTAACGAAGCCATGCTTCAATGTTCTCACGTGTTGGATCAGTTGGTGGGAAAGGTTTGTTATACCCCCCATAAATCATATTTGCGCTTTAAAGTGAGACTCTAGCTGTGTAAATGAAGCAAATTTTGCTTTTGTCTGAGCAGTTTTGTGATTGTGTTCTCAATTGGCGCTAGTTCCTGGACTAAATAGTGCCGTTATCTCCTGAAGAATAGAAATGCTGCAGAATATATAGAGTGAAATGGAATTGTTTTGCCGCGTGAAGAATAGTCTTAAGGTGAAATTAGGGATAAGTTGGAGTTAACATATATAGAAGATTTACGGATATGGTCGAAATAATCAAGACCGCACTTTGAACGGAACACTCTAGTCCTGAATCCTTCAATACCCACGGAAGAACGGGCTTTCAATTATTTTTAATGCAATTATTCTAGAGTACTCAATCGGTAATGTAAAGCTCAGGAGATTAAGTGTTTATTCTATTAAGATTTAATGATCTTGCTAATCGCCATTTTGAAAACGAATTGTCCCCTTATGCTTAAGTTTAATCTGGCCGTCTCTGCCTCCTTTATATAGGACATCAAGTGTGCATGCTTTCCAAAAATCAATACGTTATTACTATATGAATTGGAATGACTGGCAATAAGCTTACGCAAAGCTGCTCTTATTTGAATAGGATTGATCAAACTAAGTCAAATTCACTTTTTTGCAATGCCAGTTGAGCAAAAACTAATACAATCATCTTGCCAATTTCTGGTATAATGAATACGAGCCATAATAAACAAAGACATAATGCTTCTAGTTGCTCGTGAGACCAAGCTTATGCAGCAGACTAGTATCTTTCTCAGCAAATATGGCAGATAGCTGATCCCAGACATTCTTTGGCGGCTGAGCTGCATCAACGCCACGCCAGATTCCAACTTTCTTGTAGTAGCCGGCAACAGGTTCAGTCTGTTTGTGATACGTATCAAGGCGCTTGAAAAGAGCTTCAGCGTTATCATCGCTGCGTTGAATCAAGGGCTCACCAGTGACATCATCACGCATGGGAACCTTGGGAGGGTTAAATTCGCGGTGGTAAGATCGACCAGACGCTGGGTGAATAAGACGGCCAGTGATTCGCGACACCAGCAAACGATCATCAATCATAAGCTCAATAGCATAGTCCAGTTTTTGCTTCTTGCGGTGTAGCATATCGTCCAGCTTTGCAGCTTGGGGCACAGTGCGCGGGAACCCGTCGAGAATGAAACCATTGGAGCATTCCTTGTTGTTCTCCAATTCGTCTTGAATCATGCCTACCATGATCTCATCGGAAACCAAGCCACCTGCGTCCATAATGCCTTTTGCCTGAACTCCGAGAGGAGTTTTGCGCGATACTTGAGCGCGCAGCATGTCACCCGTAGACTATGCGACTCTGTTAGACTCATAATATTCTTGAAACAATTGAAAGAAACAAAATATCAGTGTGCTTGCGACACTTACCAAATGGCAAATACAGTACTTGTCTTTAATTTTGGGCGCCTGTGTACCTTTGCCAGCACCAGGTGGACCCATCAATACTAGACGCAGTTGCTCAGCTGGTGTCTTTGGGCGGAGAGGGCCATGGCCGCCTTCCAGCGAAGCAATGCGGTCCTGCAGCTGCGCAACTTTTTGCTTGAGCAGCTCAATCTCACTTGTCATGGCAGCTAAGTATAAACAGCCAAACGCACTTCAGGAATCAATGGCCAATTCAATATGGATGGATGTTGTTTGGACTGCTTAAAAGAATATTATTGAGCTCGCTCCACCTGACCGAGTGGTGTTTAACGATATTTGACTTGTAAATTTTATGTATAATATCTTCGTTGTTTCATATTCTTCGCCATTAATTTTTGTTCATTTTTGCCTGTAGCATTGGCAGGTAGGAGGTGTTCACTATGTATCTGTATGGATCACTTCGGATTTGAAATGTTCTATAATATGAGCTCGGAAATAGCCCGGATATACAAGGCGTTGGCCAAGTACTGAAAAGAAATCTATGAGCGATTGTTTAATTACGCAAAAAGAGCAAGATCATAGGAGCCCATGTAAGTATCAGCGTGGTGTAATGCCCAACACATTTGTCACCTTTACATGGCAAAATAAGTCGATTTGTAATCTCGTTTTGAGTGCATTTGAAGAAGTCACATTAAATTGATTTTGTAAAGACAGACGAGGTCACAAAAAAGATGTGTTAAAGCAAAATTGGCGCATTTTACTGTATAGATAAACCTTAGTAATTGTATTGCATCTAGACGATCAATGGAAAGCAAGTTTGGCAAGCATAAAGCGTGTGCCAACTCTGGTCGCATTTAAACATTTGTCTAATGTGCCCCTCAATTATAATTAGACGTTGTCTGAATAGCCCTCGTCACGTGACAGGAAACCCATAGCTTTACTACTGGATGTTATCCCATATTAGATACTGTGTGGGATTTGCTAGGCCGAGTAAATGAATTAACGCCAGCGAAAGAAGAATATTAGCCAAACTCTAGTCGTTTCTCTAGATTATAATTATGATATTGGTTTGATTATCGTCATTAAACTCGAATTTGAAAAGCGCTTCATCATGTCATACATTTCAGTCTTGGTTCTAAAAAAGCCATCTAGGCTGCTAAAGTTTGTGACTTTACGTGTTCTCTTAGAAAAACATAAAATGGCTACGAAACATAATAATCGTAACATAATAAAAACAATAGTCTCACGGTCGTCAGGGTTTTCACGAAAACGAAAAGATTACGGCGGCGGGACAAATTGGCGGCAAACGACCTTTCTTGAGAAAAATGAGCAAGATGTTGGCTCGCGCAGGCGTGTCCGCTGTGCGCAGCCGCGCAACTGCAGCTTGCTGGCAAGCTCAGCAAGTTCGCATGGTCTCTGCCGATGCTGGAGTCACACATGGTGGCCCTCAGAAAGTGCCAGACGAGCATGAAGAAGCATTCACGATTTCGCTGGCCGAGGATTCATTTGAAACCTACAAATTGGACACACCTCCGTCCCTTCAAATGGACGTTACAAAGAAGGAGCTTTTGGATGCGTACTATGAGATGTCTGTTATCCGTCGCCTCGAGCAATCGGCAGATGCTCTTTATAAGGCTAAGAAGATTAGAGGCTTCTGTCACTTGTCCACAGGCCAGGAAGCAGTGGCTGTTGGTATGGAACAGGCAATTACCAAGCAAGATTCGGTAATCACTGCCTACCGTTGCCACGGTTTTGCTTATACTCGTGGCGGTGGAGTGAAGGCGATTATTGCGGAATTGTTGGGACGCCGCTCTGGTATTTCTTACGGTAAGGGAGGCTCAATGCACATGTTTGCGCCTGGGTTTTACGGTGGAAATGGTATTGTCGGTGCTCAGGTGCCGGTGGGCGCAGGACTTGCTTTTGCTCACAAATACACCAATTCGAAGCAAGCAGCGTTTATTCTGTACGGTGATGGTGCATCAAACCAAGGCCAGGTGTTTGAATCTTACAACATGGCAAAATTGTGGGGTCTGCCTGCAATCTTTGCGTGCGAGAATAACAAGTATGGAATGGGTACAGCGGCTAATCGTTCTTCTGCCACCACTGAATACTTTACTCGTGGTCAATATATGCCCGGTCTTCGCGTGAACGCGATGGATGTATTGGCTGTGCGCCAGGCGTCGGCCTTTGCGAAGCGTTATACCGTTGAGCGTGAAGAGCCTATTGTACTTGAGTACGTCACTTACCGGTATGGTGGCCATTCCATGTCTGATCCTGGTACGACTTACCGCACTCGCGAGGAGGTTCAAAAGATGCGATCTACACGTGATCCTATTGCGGGTCTCAAGAAACGTATCCTCGACTGGGGCGTAGCTGATGAAGCTAGCTTGAAAAAGCTGGACAAAGAGGCAAAGTCTTTTGTCGATGCAGAGGTCAAGGCGGCAGAGGAATCGGATTACCCTGAGTCGACACCGAAGATTTTGTACGAAGACATTTACCAGCGTGGATCTGAACCACCTTCGCTCCGTGGCCGTACACTTGAGGAGACATACTACTACAATTAGAGACTACCAGCTGGTTTATAGGCAGTCGAGTAAGTTTTGAGATTAAGGCAGAAGCTATAAAATACAAATAATATTCCGTGTAAATGTAGCTTCAAGCTGTATTTTAAAATAGATTAGAGAGTCACTCATTTGCTGGAGTTAAAAATTAGGCTTTACGCATCCATCTCCCATAGCAAACGACGCTTCGCTCTAGCACTGCGAGCCTCCGTTTTCCGTGGACCCCATGAAAGCCGTTTCAAAGCGAGCTCCGACTCAATTTGCCTTATACGCTCACTCGGCGCTGGGGCTACGATCTTTACAGCCCATGGTGAACAGTTGAATCGCTTCACTAAAGCATTTACAGTCCATTTTCTCGGATCCTCTGCTCTTAATTGCCTTATTTCTTCAGCTTGAGAAACAGTCAGTTTCGAATACGCCTCTTCCCGCTTGGCTGCCGCCTTTTGTCGCGCACTGCGAACTATCGGTGGCAGTCTAGCACCTTTGCCCGTAGACACAATAGCGCTGAATCGATCCGTTTTCAGGCGCAATGTTTCAAGCTCTTGTCTCCGTTCAGCGGGAAGAAAAAGAGACGGTGTGTGTGCGATGCTCGGCATCGATGCAGGTGGATTAAACTCAATGCGTACCTCCGCGTCTTCATAAACCGTTTGTCCTACAGGTATACCACGCCGGAAAGGTAACCGTGGCCGGTGATGAGGATTTATTAATCCACGGCTCTGTATCAACGGTCCAAGCCGTAAAATACTACGAGCACAGGAAATATTTGGCCTCAGCATCGTGTGTTCTTGAGCGCTATGAAAAGCTCTAAAGGTGCCGATCTTCTGCTGATGCTATTAATTTTTTATAGTCTAGAGTTCTACATTTTTATCATTCATGCAATATTCTTGCAAATAATCTTGCAATATTCTAGCAATATTATTATACACTTATCTGCTACACACAATGCTTTATATGGTAAATCGTGAACAAGATTACTTCGTTTTCCAATAATTATTACACTGCTTAATTGGCTCATCGACGGATTGGACGTCTTTATCGACCCGCAACGATGTCTTACACGGATCAGGAGATCCGGGTTGTGCCAGACCAGCATCTGTTATTAGAGCATTCGTTGCTACACGTTCCATATGAGCAGATGCGCACAAGCTTTAAAACTGCACAGAAATATTTGGAACGAGACATGAACAATATCATAGCGACAGCGAACGAACTAAGCCGCTCGAACAGTAGCGCAAACGACTTGTTGGCAAAATTAAATGAATTACAGAAAAAGGCCGAGGCCTTGAAATCAAAGGTTTGCTAAATGATTTAGACTTTGTTCGGCATTTTCAGATACTAACCCCTTAGATGGCAGCTGTACGGGAAGAGGAAGCAGTTTGCATTACGAAATCGCGCAACCGTATACAACATTTATGCCTTCTTGGTACATTCAAAAACATAAATGACCCACAGTACGAAGCGTGGGCTTCAGTGCGACTGGACCGACTCTTAGTGGACTATCTGCTAAGGAATGGCTTCACCACAAGTGCACTTGAACTAACAAATGCCCGACACATCGAAAAGTACGTGGACATCGACGTATTCCTCCATTGCAAAAGCATTCAAAGAGATTTACGTAACGGATCTAGCGCCTCATGTCTGGCATGGTGTCTAGAAAACAAGGCGGCTTTGCGAAAGCTAAAATCATCATTGGAATTTGAACTACGACTACAAGAATTCATCGAGTTATTACGGAATAAAAACTTCTTACAAGCTCTTCGATATTCTCGAAAACACCTTGCATCACATGCCGATTCTCATCTTGTTGATATACAAAAGGCTGCCGGACTGATGTCGTACTCGGATGCCAGTACTGTCCCAGAATACCAGGTTAGCTTAACTCGTCCCTACCTTTTGAATCTGCTAAGTTTTACAGAAGTTGATTTCACCTCTTAGGTGGAGTCATTTGGCCGATAAATTCACTACAACGTATCGAGAGCTTTACGGTTTGACCCCGACACCAATGCTGAATATAGCTTTATCGAGTGGGCTTTCGGCCTTAAAAACGCCCACTTGCTATATGCCTTCGCGTCAGGATAATCATAGTTCTATTTCGTGTCCCGTATGCGATTCACGTCTCAAATCGCTTGCCAAGGCTGTTCCTTACGCACATGCAGTTAGGTCCAGCTTAGTTGATAACATCACAGGAGAAAAGCTTGAAGGCCTCAATGAGCCGATCGTTTTACCAAGCGGCCGAGTCTATGGACATAAATCTTTAGAAGATTGGAATGAAACTGCTGGCAGTCCGTCTGGGTTTTATCGTGACCCAGTGACAAACGAAGATTTTGACAAGTCACAAGCAAGAAAAATATATGTTATGTGATATCAATAGGGTGAGATCGAGGGATAAATGGAATGTCTTTGGAAGCTGTGAATCCATATACCCTAGCACCCCGCTCTTCTGCCCTCCACGTGGACTGCTGATCGTCAAAGTCGCCAATTGTCCGTCGATGCGAATATTCGGGAAATGTCGACGAGACGAACTTGTAACTCCGTGTACAAGCTAGATCTGCTGATTTCGCAAGCTCTCTGATATTCCAAAGATTATAAGGTTTTGTTTCGGCCAATACCACAACGATTGCTCCAGTCTCAGTTAAAATATGCCTGGCCGACTTAAAAAATCCTAAGAGTAGTTCTTCCACATTGAAATTAGTTATCTCTATCAATCTTGGATTTACCCTGATTTATTCTAATAGCTCTGTCCTGGTCTTTGACTCCGCTGTACGCGTGAGCGATCAATTCTAAGCAGTCGGAGCCTACCTTCCAGAATGAGGGAAATTCCATATGATTTTGTCCCATTTTTGGTTTTTGATTATCTTTTTCGCTTTGTTGAGAAGCCTTGCGTCTACTCCTAAATTCTGTTAGATCTAAATTGGAGTAAACCAGATATACCATGTAAAATTGTTGTTCCACGGGATTTCAAATACGTTAAGTTTCCTTCACAACCTGCATACTTCGCCAGAAGATCCGACTCGTTGTCAAAGCTGGTGGCACATAAGCCATACCCATTACGAAGATGATATTTACAAATTGATAGTGCGTAGCTAAAATTTCCTATTCATTAAGATTTGAGAGAACAGCAAGCTTTACCTTCTCCTACCAAAAGAATCCGATCGTCTTCGTTGAAAGGAATTAGGTATGGCAAGTCGAGCGTCTTCAAGCCTGGTTTTGATGCCGTAAGGGTACTCTTCGCAGGTGAATTTATTTTCTGGATGTGATGTAGCCGCTGTTTTTTGGATCTGCCCATGCTGGCGTCTTATCAATAAATTCAGATCGTTAGGCGAGTAAGATTGTCTTCCATTCGTTGTTACTTAGAATCTTGTAGATTAACAAGCTAGAAAGAGCTTCGTACAAGTTTTTAAATGCAGTTCCAATCTTCGACTATAGATGATAATAGTAATACTAAGAAATAGATTTATTTTATCAAACCGTTGATATAAGTGATATAGAAGTAATAATTTACATAGTTTAAAAAAATCCATTATCTAACTAACCCTAATGTTGAGAAGTCTACCTTTACTGTCAAGATGTAATACTCAATCTTCTAGGCTCATAGTCTGTTTGAATTATATTCAAGTTATTATGCTGTTTGAACGGTGATAGCTTTAAATAAAGATTCGTAAAAATCCTCCAAGCTCAGATGCGCGATCAGGGATGTATACAATATTCAATAATATAAATCCGAAAATGTATAATTTGGAGACTTCAGTGATGTAGAGACAGAATTATCCATGTTGACAGAAATTTAAAGAAGGAAAGTTAAATTTTATGTAAAGTCCATTTCTCAACAAATCATATAGGACACAAAATAGCTAATGATATTGTAGAAACATTCTTATGGTTTGACATCTTTATATGGGACGGGAATCCAACAAATCATGCGATGTAAAATCAAATTAGTCATATTATTTGAAATGCTGCCTGGTTGCGCTTTGAGGTTGGTTGTCCGTACTTAGCCATATTTAACTCTAATTTTAAAGCATTCATGCTAAACAAGAGAATCAAATCGACTATATAATGTATAATGAAGTCGATCCGTCTACTCGTGGCAAACAGTGCTGATTTACTAATAATATCGCTTGTGTGCGGCTATGATGGATACGTTACAGAAACGCCGCACTACATTCAGCATGGTAAATAAAGTAACAACAATTTGGCAAGATAGACAAAACCAATAGTGGTGTTTAAGGTAAATCTCATACAAAAAACTATGTGAAGCCAAGCGTAGTAGATCCTATCATTCATTGCTTTATGTATTTTCAAATTTATGATCGAGAGATTTTACCCCGGACAGTTTATTTCGATTACCTTTTTAGAGAGTTTCTGCAGTGCGAATGACTCGTCTCTTCTTGGATTTTCAGATAAATAGCAGCCCGCCTTTCTTCAGCAATGCATATGTCCTGAAAATTGCATTAATTTGCATTAATCAAATTGTAATCAATAATTCGGATTTATAATGATATAATTAGCGTTAGATATTGCAAATTTAGTCATTTTGGGAATAAGAACGAGGAAATATTGGAAAGAGCGATAAATGTGAAAACAAATCGACTGCAAAAGCACTTTAACTCTTATATTTACAATTTGACACTAATAATAGTAATCAGTCAATTTGAATATTATTTTCAAATACGGTAGACTTTATTTTCTCTTTTTGATTCATCTGGTCGCCTGTTAATAGTAGAATAAAATAAAATAAAATAAAATAACATAAAATTAAATTAAATTAAATAAAATAAAATAAAATAAAAAAAAATAAAAAAAAATAAACTAAACTATACATGGAGCTCTGCTGAAGAGTAACAAGCCTATTTATTGGCTTTCGAAAATACTAAGAATGCTTTTTTGCGGCCCTGATTTACAAGGCCAAAATTCAAAGATAAGCATTTAGAGGAGAGGCGGAAAACTGAAGGGAAGATGTCTAATTCTTTGGTGATTGGTGACAGTCTAATAATAAGCTCATGATAATACTTATTTTTTCACTTAAGACATGTTATTATTATATTACGTATGAAAAACAGATTTTTGTGGTGGCATTGCGTGAACATTATATGATAGCTGTCTCTGGAAAATAAGGGACAAGGCCATTGCTGCAAAGAGTCTATCTTAGTCTATGGTCATAGTCTTAGTGTACACATTTGCGAATAAAAGATTACCTTAGTAGCAACTCTAGGTTTAGAATCGTTCATCGTCGCTGTGGCGGTTTCCTAAGTTACGTAAATATTTTTACGACTTTCATTTAAATTGTGTCAAGCCTGTGTAACATGATAAGTTGAAAGGAGTTAGCCGGGCCACAAACAACCTATGAAAATAAAATCTTGAGTTTGTTCAGATAGAGAATTTACATCTAATACAATTAAAGCCGACTGAATTCAAAACTATAGGAATATGTCAAGCTTGGACGTCACAGAAAAAGAACAGGAAGTTTGGCTACGGAAAAGAGGAGGAAAGGCTGGAATAGCTGGAATAGTCAAAATGGCTGGAGTGGCTGGAGTGGCTGGAGTGGCTGGAACTGAGTACAAAGAGGCTTGCGCTACCAAAGTGTAACTCGGTGGCTGGAACCAAAGAAACTATATAGTACAGCGTCAGTAGACTTAGAAAAGTAGCTAAAAGGAGATACAACACTATTCTCTACAACAAGCCAAATTAAATTTCTACAAAAACAATCCATTAAATCAAGGCACTTAATGTTTAGCAATCGTTTTCTTTAATGTTCTGGCATTTAATTTCCTCGACAATAAAATGATATAAAAGAGCATGATTAAAAAATTCCAATGACATAAACTTACAATTTAATAAAATGTTACAACAATAATGAATTTGTGATTTTAATCAGGTTCAAATGCGCCAGATAGCTTCAAATTTATAGATATGCTACACGGATAAATCAAATTTTATTGTGCATTTTTTTTTTCAAAAAAAAAAAACATCAGAATGGTTAATTTGATTCTGTAACCTAGCAAATATTACAAATTTTGACGATTAGTTTTTGAGACACCTGCATTTTATGAACTTACTTTAATGTACATTGTGAAAGACATTTTTTCTTTGCGTTTTTGGATAAGTGCATTGCAGCATATGATGGAAAACATAAAAGTTTTTCAAAGATGCTTACGCGTTACAGTAACATCGAGTAGCACTATGTGATAGCTGCTGGAACTAAAAAACTCCAAATTATTGTTATTGGGAATATTAATTTTGACTCACCTGGAAATAGACAACCATTTCTAAAATGTTTCAGGGTACCTTGGCCTAGTTATAAATTTATTTTTGCGTTTCTTTGAATACTGCGTTCATATCAATTAACTTCAGCAGTAAACGTTTCAATTTTACCATAATTAGAGTTAAATATGGAGATTCTATCAAAAACAAATTTTCTCACAATTGAAACAACAGGTTTTAATTTCCATACCCGACAGAAAGTCTTTTTTTTAAATGCTTCAATATAGTTAAGATGGATTTGTGGAATATACGCTAACGTCTTTCGATGGAAAATAGTATGACCGATTCTGCAAACGAATTTACAAAGTAGAAAGTGAACAAATGAGAAAAAAATTGCTTGATAGCCATCTCCAGTAGGAAGAGCGTAAAACTCCACAAACTTCAACGTTTTACACGGCAATGTCTATAGGTCTTTTCATTTGGCATATCGTTGCATGAGTACGAAAAATAATCTTTTAGCATAGCATTGTAAAACTAAAGTCTCAAATTTCTTACTCCAAGCTTTACAGGTTTTCAAGGATCATGATAGAGTCGGACTATCCTATTCAAACATTTGTGTTATGAGTATAATATTTCGCTTTTTAAATCAGATGGGCCAATTGTGTCTCTTCAAATTTCCTTATTAACACTTATGTGCTCAACTTGTGTGGCTGAAGGAATTACAACAAAAATTATTTACGCTGAGATTGACAGGGTTTCTGTCCAATTGACAAGTTGAAATTAGATTGGCTGGCAGAAGGCTTTGAGAGGGTTTGAATCGGAAAAATTATCGCCTGATGAAGATATTGATGAATTGAAAGCCACAAAAGAACAGGCATTAAAAGAGCTCGATTTCCTGTTGCGAGTGCATTTAGGTTGTTTTAAAAGAAACCGAGTTTAAAATTATTATTATTGTTACTAGAAATGGGTAATGTTTAGAATTGGAACTAGCGTACGCGTACAGATTTCATGCGAGATAATACAAACTTAAAACAAAACGGTCACATTCTGATACCTTCGGAACCTTTATTAGCTAAATAGACGAGCTTGTCCGTGAATAATCAAAAGACGGGAGGGATACTACCGTATGATCAGTATACGAAGTTCTTACTAGTTGGAGTTGGGTCCAATTCTAAAATGTTTACATCTAAAATGTTGAATACGCATGCCGAACTTGCAAAATATCGGCCCTCTCAGAGTTCCAGTTACAAGGGTTGCAAAGACGAAAAATCTGCAAAAGAAAGCAACGAAGGGGAAACAAAAGAAATGGCTATGGCAACAACAGTGAAGTAATGCTTTTTTTATTACAAGATAAAGCATGTTGCGCAATTTTGATGATACGAATTTTACTGACAGCAAACAGTACGTTCATTCAGGCTACAAAACAGAACGGATAGTAATAATAGAGCAGCTATTATTAAACCAGTTATGCTAGTGAATGTAGAAAGAAATGGCATTTGGACTCTGTCGGTATAGTTCACGTCATCAACCGTAAATACCTACTGAAGCATACTGAAAGCCGTGACGCTCAATTGAGAACAACGCCAGTCATTTGCGATAAGATTGTGATTTTTCACCTGCCAAAGGGAAATTTATTAGGAGCTTAAAATTGACAAATGACGAAAATCAATTGGATTGAAGATTTTCTGGGACAGATAATTAAGATATTTATCTCTTGGACAAAAGGTAAAAATGACGGAAGAAATACTATACTAAATCTATTATAGGAGGGAAAAGAAATAATTGTGGAATATGAAAAAAATGTCTAGCAAGCCTTCTGATAAAAGTGGGAAGAAGGAAGGGGCATTTTGGATATCTTTCATATGTTTTTAATGCGGCTATTGGAAGAAGGCTTTCATGGCAAGAAACATATTCTCGTCCTAGTTGATGATGCTTCTAAACTTTCTTGGATTGGCACTTCAAAATCAATTGGGGTGAATTGATAGACTATTAAGGAATTTATTCAATTTTGCAAGTTTTAAAAACAAAAGACCAAGAAAACTATGTGCTCCGGTAGTGAGTGACGAATTTATTGATCACCAACTTGAAGCGATTTCGCTTAGGTTGTATAATTTGCCAAACGACGATAACACTAAGAATGGGGTAACTGACCGTAAGTTACTTAATGGACAAAGCTAGATAGACTAATAGGTTCTGCATCAGCAAAATATTTTCGAAAGGAAATGACTAGATAGGCTGCCCATCGAAACTTTAGAGAATAAACAATACGAGTTGAAAAGAAAAAACATTTTTGGTTATTACGTTTATTTACAAATCTGAAAGGTTTGAACATGAAACACAAATAATGCCTTCACTTTTTATTATTTAATTCTTTGGCGTCTATACTAATGAACTTTTTGACGAAGACGCAAAGCCGTGTTGTGACGAGTGCTTATAAGTAATGAATACGAGCCTGTTTACTTCAATGGGTCTTGATAGACTAGGGTTTTTCGTCATCTGATTTTGCACGATAACATATTATATTACCCGAATAGGAAACGCACAATCTTGACATACTCACGCCCTTCCGTTGAAACATGCAATATTAAGAACTCGAATTTCTAGCAACTTTCCATAAAGTCAATTTTCCGGTGAAATAATAATAATAGATTCTTTCTGCACCTTAATTCAAGAATCCAATGCATTTTAAAGAGCCGGGCCGATAGGTGTTTATGCTTTGCTGATTCTTATAGGAAAGTATATCAAGCTTGTGCAGCAGCTGATTACTTAGAAAAAAAAAATGAAGTTTACCCTGGTAATTGTGACTGTCATTGAGAAGACTATAAATAGATCTAGATAGAACTATGTTGGCTAACGAAATTGAATACAACACGTTTCAAATTAACACGTTCGAAATTATAGATTCAACAGATTAAGAGTCTGAAACATGAGCAGCACGGGAGTGGTTTTCAAACCTCATGGAAATGGAGATTTGCCGTTCCTGGTTATTCCAAGGTTGACTAACTTGATCGAGTATCCTCAGTGGAAATCGAAATTGGGCGGAATTCTTGAGACTTACGGACTGGCACACGTGATGCCAAATGCCTCAGTTGAAGGGAATTTTACCGACGATATCGGCTACAAATCTACGTCGGCTATGCTTCTCCTTACTCTTAAGGAGATAATTTCGGTTCCAGTCCTTGACGATGTTTGTCAAAAGGCATTGACACCGAAATCACTGCTCTCCAGCATTGATGCCGTCTTCTTGGATAGAAGATACCGCTTAATCGTTCAAGTTACAGGCGAACTGTATGGACTGCATACACAAGGTTTGGGACAAATTGCGGAACTGAATACACGATTTAACAGTCTCATCCTGAGTTTACGCGAGTTGCGAAAGGACCTACATGCTGAAGAAGTTTGTCAAATATACCTAAATATGATAAAAGGTTGCGAGTCGCTCAAAAGTGAGATACGTATCTGGGAGCGTTCGAAGAATATTAATCTCAAAGAAGTACAAGAAATTGTACTTGAAGCAATGCTAGGAGATAATGGAGATAACTTAAGCTCGGAAATGGCGTTGGCAGCCTCTCGTGTTGCGATATGCAAATATTGCAAGAAAAAGGGTCATACCGAAACTAACTGCAGATTCAAAAATCGCAGCTGTTTTATTTGTGGTGAGAAAGGTCATTTCAGAGCGGACTGTGACAAAAATTTGAGAAGAACTGATAGTAATAAATTGTCTGAACATTACTATCGTGTGGCATTTATAAAGTCTTCAAGTATTTCCAAAAGTATCAGCACAAAATGGATTCTTGACTGTGGAGCATCGCAGCACATGACGGACAATAAATTGGCCTTCACCAATCTAAAACGTTATAATAGTGATGAACATCATTTTGTACTTGCTGCGGGAAAAGAAAAATTAAGAGCATTGGGATACGGAAATATAAGTTTAAATTTGTCTGAGGATAACCAAGTTTTATTGAAAAATGTCTTGTGGGTACCATCGCTTGGTTTCAATTTAATCTCACTTGGCGCACTCGATAATGAGCATATATCGGTTTATTTCACAGAAGGCAAAGCTGTACTTTATGACACAACTGGAAGAAAGCTTGGAGACTTTGATAAAGAAAATAATTTGTATCCTGTTGATACAAAAACTGTTGACCATGCCCCTAAAAAAAAGATGCTTGCACTATATGCTACAAAAAAGGACAGACAAAATCTTTGGCATGAACGATTAATGCATTTAAATGAGAGATATATGGTTGAACTCGCCAAAGGACTTGGTGCTGGGAAAATACAACACGAAGTTAATAGAAGCAACTTAAATGTTGGTTGTGAAAGTTGCATTGAAGGAAAAATGGCGCGCCAGCCATTCCCAGAAGGACGAATGAGAGCAACCGACAAATTTGAATTATTGCACAGTGATGTTTGTGGGCCGTTTCCAGTATCAGCGCTTGGTCATCGTTATTTTGTCACTTTTATTGATGATAACAGTGGGTACACTTTTGTCAACACAATCAATTATAAATTCGAAGTGAATGATTGTTTTCAGAATTTGATCAAAATGATTTACACGCAATTTGGAATTAAGGTCAAAAGATTTCGGAGTGACAATGGAGGCGAGTATATTAATAAATCTTTCGAAAAGTTTACAAACGAAAATGGCATTGTTCATGAAAAATCCGCACCTTATACGCCGCAGCAAAATGGAGTTGCAGAAAGGGCGAATAGAACAATTCTTGACAGGGTCAGGTCTACAATGATTCAAAGGAAGACTCCACAAAAGCTATGGGATGAGGCGGTCAATGCCTGTGTGTATTTGAAAAATCGGAGCCCAAGCAGAATAATTAATAAAACACCATATGAGATGATATTTGGAAAGCCTCCGTTATTAGATCATTTGAGAGTGTTTGGATGCATTGCATATGTCCTGAACAAACATAACGATATAAGAAAATTGGATGCTAGAAGTGAACCCCATATCTTTGTAGGGTATCAATCCAATGCTAAAGCTTATCGACTTTGGAATACGTCAAGGAACAAAATTGTTGTTTCAAGGGATGTAATATTTAAAGAAACAGAATTTTATGAAACTGTGGAAAATAAATCCATCAACAGCTCTGAAAATACAACATTTATTCCAGCACTTGGAAATGATATTTCTACTGTCAATAATTTGCAACAGTCAAATGTGTCTGAATTTCAGCAGGGTATACAAATTGAAAATAACGAGGAAAATAACGAGGAAAATAACGAGCAAAATGACGAGCAAAATGACGAGCAAATTGACGAGCAAATTGACGAGGAAATTGAAAATTATTCGGACGCATCGGAACAAAGTTTTGAAGATACTCTAGAAAATATGAGTCCAAAAATTAATGACAATTCTGAATTATCCGAATTGCAAACGGAGGAGCTTGGAACTAAATGGACCGACGATGGTAAAAGACGCTCAACCCGAATACGTAGTTTGCCAGGACCATACGATCATGCGCATATTAGTATTGACAGTATAATTGAGCCTACAAATACGAAACAAGCTAGAGAAAGCGTGCAAGCATCAGAATGGGAATTAGCGATGAAGACAGAATTGGACGCAATGAAAGAAAATGACGCTTGGGTACTAGTGAGCGCGCCAGAGGGAGCTAATGTCATTGGAAATCGATGGGTCTTTAAAGCTAAAGCAAATGTTGATGGGGAAGTTGGACGTTACCGAGCACGATTGGTTGCAAAGGGATTTGGTCAGCGTGAGGGAGTAGATTATCAAGCGACATACGCCCCGACCATGTCCTTAGAATCATTTCGCACTTTACTGGCTTATGGAGCAATGCAAAAATGGAATATTCATCAGATGGATGTTACAACTGCATTCTTAAACGGCGAATTAGAAGAATGCGTTTATATGAAACAACCAGAAGGATTCGACGACGGAACAGGAAAAGTATGCAAATTGAAAAGATCGCTCTACGGTTTAAAACAGGCCCCTAGATGTTGGTACAAAAAGCTTTTTACAGTGTTAATGGAAATTGGATTTATGGAATCGAAGGTCGAAGACTGTATACTATACAGCTCCCAAGGTAATTTATTTTTGCTTATTTATGTTGATGACATTATTATTATGGGCGAGAATTTAAATGAAATGAAACGAACAAAGGAAAAATTACAAAGAGCATTTAAGGTCAAAGATTTGGGTGAGATTCATCAATTTCTTGGGATGGAATTTTGTTATGATCAGAAAATTGGAAATTTGAAAATAAGTCAGAAGGCAGCAATTACAAAAATAATTAAAGAATTCGATTGCTACGACTTGCCTAAAAAACGAATTCCCATAAGGAATTACGTGGAATTGAATGGGAAACCTATAAACAATGAAAAGTACCGCAAATGGATTGGCATGCTACTTTGGATAAGCAGATGCACTCGGCCAGATATATCCTTCGCTGTATCCCACGCAGCAAGATATCAAGAAAAGCCTACAGATGAATGTCTCGAACTGGTTCAATGTATCACGGCTTATTTAAGGGATACAAAAGACAAGGGACTGGAATATCAAAGCAATTCGGTTGAACCAGTCATGAAAGTTTATTGCGATGCCGACTACGCAAGTGATAGAGACGAAAGGAAATCCACTTCGGGAATGGCATTGTTTCTGGGTAATTCATTAATTCATTGGATGTCAACAAAACAAAAAGTTGTTGCGTTATCGACATGCGAGGCTGAATATATAAGTGCTTGTACGGCGATTGTGCATACATTAGGTCTCTACAACCTGGCCAAGGAGCTTTTAAAAATTGAGTCTCCAATTCGTGTTTGCTCCGACAACAAAAGCGCAATTTGTATTGCGCATAAAACAAGCCCAATGAGACGACTAAAGCACCTTGATGTACGATATATGTTTTTGCGCAATTTAACGGAAAACGGCACAGTAATTGTTGATTATATATCTACAAAAGAACAGCTTGCGGATATTTTAACAAAGCCTTTGTGTAAAAAGATTTTTATACATTTGCGACAAAAACTGGTGAAAGGGGACTCTAGAATTGAATCATTACAAGCTTGAGAGGGAGTATAGGAAAGTATATCAAGCTTGTGCAGCAGCTGATTACTTAGAAAAAAAAATGAAGTTTACCCTGGTAATTGTGACTGTCATTGAGAAGACTATAAATAGATCTAGATAGAACTATGTTGGCTAACGAAATTGAATACAACACGTTTCAAATTAACACGTTCGAAATTATAGATTCAACAGATTAAGAGTCTGAAACATGAGCAGCACGGGAGTGGTTTTCAAACCTCATGGAAATGGAGATTTGCCGTTCCTGGTTATTCCAAGGTTGACTAACTTGATCGAGTATCCTCAGTGGAAATCGAAATTGGGCGGAATTCTTGAGACTTACGGACTGGCACACGTGATGCCAAATGCCTCAGTTGAAGGGAATTTTACCGACGATATCGGCTACAAATCTACGTCGGCTATGCTTCTCCTTACTCTTAAGGAGATAATTTCGGTTCCAGTCCTTGACGATGTTTGTCAAAAGGCATTGACACCGAAATCACTGCTCTCCAGCATTGATGCCGTCTTCTTGGATAGAAGATACCGCTTAATCGTTCAAGTTACAGGCGAACTGTATGGACTGCATACACAAGGTTTGGGACAAATTGCGGAACTGAATACACGATTTAACAGTCTCATCCTGAGTTTACGCGAGTTGCGAAAGGACCTACATGCTGAAGAAGTTTGTCAAATATACCTAAATATGATAAAAGGTTGCGAGTCGCTCAAAAGTGAGATACGTATCTGGGAGCGTTCGAAGAATATTAATCTCAAAGAAGTACAAGAAATTGTACTTGAAGCAATGCTAGGAGATAATGGAGATAACTTAAGCTCGGAAATGGCGTTGGCAGCCTCTCGTGTTGCGATATGCAAATATTGCAAGAAAAAGGGTCATACCGAAACTAACTGCAGATTCAAAAATCGCAGCTGTTTTATTTGTGGTGAGAAAGGTCATTTCAGAGCGGACTGTGACAAAAATTTGAGAAGAACTGATAGTAATAAATTGTCTGAACATTACTATCGTGTGGCATTTATAAAGTCTTCAAGTATTTCCAAAAGTATCAGCACAAAATGGATTCTTGACTGTGGAGCATCGCAGCACATGACGGACAATAAATTGGCCTTCACCAATCTAAAACGTTATAATAGTGATGAACATCATTTTGTACTTGCTGCGGGAAAAGAAAAATTAAGAGCATTGGGATACGGAAATATAAGTTTAAATTTGTCTGAGGATAACCAAGTTTTATTGAAAAATGTCTTGTGGGTACCATCGCTTGGTTTCAATTTAATCTCACTTGGCGCACTCGATAATGAGCATATATCGGTTTATTTCACAGAAGGCAAAGCTGTACTTTATGACACAACTGGAAGAAAGCTTGGAGACTTTGATAAAGAAAATAATTTGTATCCTGTTGATACAAAAACTGTTGACCATGCCCCTAAAAAAAAGATGCTTGCACTATATGCTACAAAAAAGGACAGACAAAATCTTTGGCATGAACGATTAATGCATTTAAATGAGAGATATATGGTTGAACTCGCCAAAGGACTTGGTGCTGGGAAAATACAACACGAAGTTAATAGAAGCAACTTAAATGTTGGTTGTGAAAGTTGCATTGAAGGAAAAATGGCGCGCCAGCCATTCCCAGAAGGACGAATGAGAGCAACCGACAAATTTGAATTATTGCACAGTGATGTTTGTGGGCCGTTTCCAGTATCAGCGCTTGGTCATCGTTATTTTGTCACTTTTATTGATGATAACAGTGGGTACACTTTTGTCAACACAATCAATTATAAATTCGAAGTGAATGATTGTTTTCAGAATTTGATCAAAATGATTTACACGCAATTTGGAATTAAGGTCAAAAGATTTCGGAGTGACAATGGAGGCGAGTATATTAATAAATCTTTCGAAAAGTTTACAAACGAAAATGGCATTGTTCATGAAAAATCCGCACCTTATACGCCGCAGCAAAATGGAGTTGCAGAAAGGGCGAATAGAACAATTCTTGACAGGGTCAGGTCTACAATGATTCAAAGGAAGACTCCACAAAAGCTATGGGATGAGGCGGTCAATGCCTGTGTGTATTTGAAAAATCGGAGCCCAAGCAGAATAATTAATAAAACACCATATGAGATGATATTTGGAAAGCCTCCGTTATTAGATCATTTGAGAGTGTTTGGATGCATTGCATATGTCCTGAACAAACATAACGATATAAGAAAATTGGATGCTAGAAGTGAACCCCATATCTTTGTAGGGTATCAATCCAATGCTAAAGCTTATCGACTTTGGAATACGTCAAGGAACAAAATTGTTGTTTCAAGGGATGTAATATTTAAAGAAACAGAATTTTATGAAACTGTGGAAAATAAATCCATCAACAGCTCTGAAAATACAACATTTATTCCAGCACTTGGAAATGATATTTCTACTGTCAATAATTTGCAACAGTCAAATGTGTCTGAATTTCAGCAGGGTATACAAATTGAAAATAACGAGGAAAATAACGAGGAAAATAACGAGCAAAATGACGAGCAAAATGACGAGCAAATTGACGAGCAAATTGACGAGGAAATTGAAAATTATTCGGACGCATCGGAACAAAGTTTTGAAGATACTCTAGAAAATATGAGTCCAAAAATTAATGACAATTCTGAATTATCCGAATTGCAAACGGAGGAGCTTGGAACTAAATGGACCGACGATGGTAAAAGACGCTCAACCCGAATACGTAGTTTGCCAGGACCATACGATCATGCGCATATTAGTATTGACAGTATAATTGAGCCTACAAATACGAAACAAGCTAGAGAAAGCGTGCAAGCATCAGAATGGGAATTAGCGATGAAGACAGAATTGGACGCAATGAAAGAAAATGACGCTTGGGTACTAGTGAGCGCGCCAGAGGGAGCTAATGTCATTGGAAATCGATGGGTCTTTAAAGCTAAAGCAAATGTTGATGGGGAAGTTGGACGTTACCGAGCACGATTGGTTGCAAAGGGATTTGGTCAGCGTGAGGGAGTAGATTATCAAGCGACATACGCCCCGACCATGTCCTTAGAATCATTTCGCACTTTACTGGCTTATGGAGCAATGCAAAAATGGAATATTCATCAGATGGATGTTACAACTGCATTCTTAAACGGCGAATTAGAAGAATGCGTTTATATGAAACAACCAGAAGGATTCGACGACGGAACAGGAAAAGTATGCAAATTGAAAAGATCGCTCTACGGTTTAAAACAGGCCCCTAGATGTTGGTACAAAAAGCTTTTTACAGTGTTAATGGAAATTGGATTTATGGAATCGAAGGTCGAAGACTGTATACTATACAGCTCCCAAGGTAATTTATTTTTGCTTATTTATGTTGATGACATTATTATTATGGGCGAGAATTTAAATGAAATGAAACGAACAAAGGAAAAATTACAAAGAGCATTTAAGGTCAAAGATTTGGGTGAGATTCATCAATTTCTTGGGATGGAATTTTGTTATGATCAGAAAATTGGAAATTTGAAAATAAGTCAGAAGGCAGCAATTACAAAAATAATTAAAGAATTCGATTGCTACGACTTGCCTAAAAAACGAATTCCCATAAGGAATTACGTGGAATTGAATGGGAAACCTATAAACAATGAAAAGTACCGCAAATGGATTGGCATGCTACTTTGGATAAGCAGATGCACTCGGCCAGATATATCCTTCGCTGTATCCCACGCAGCAAGATATCAAGAAAAGCCTACAGATGAATGTCTCGAACTGGTTCAATGTATCACGGCTTATTTAAGGGATACAAAAGACAAGGGACTGGAATATCAAAGCAATTCGGTTGAACCAGTCATGAAAGTTTATTGCGATGCCGACTACGCAAGTGATAGAGACGAAAGGAAATCCACTTCGGGAATGGCATTGTTTCTGGGTAATTCATTAATTCATTGGATGTCAACAAAACAAAAAGTTGTTGCGTTATCGACATGCGAGGCTGAATATATAAGTGCTTGTACGGCGATTGTGCATACATTAGGTCTCTACAACCTGGCCAAGGAGCTTTTAAAAATTGAGTCTCCAATTCGTGTTTGCTCCGACAACAAAAGCGCAATTTGTATTGCGCATAAAACAAGCCCAATGAGACGACTAAAGCACCTTGATGTACGATATATGTTTTTGCGCAATTTAACGGAAAACGGCACAGTAATTGTTGATTATATATCTACAAAAGAACAGCTTGCGGATATTTTAACAAAGCCTTTGTGTAAAAAGATTTTTATACATTTGCGACAAAAACTGGTGAAAGGGGACTCTAGAATTGAATCATTACAAGCTTGAGAGGGAGTATAGGAAAGTATATCAAGCTTGTGCAGCAGCTGATTACTTAGAAAAAAAAAATGAAGTTTACCCTGGTAATTGTGACTGTCATTGAGAAGACTATAAATAGATCTAGATAGAACTATGTTGGCTAACGAAATTGAATACAACACGTTTCAAATTAACACGTTCGAAATTATAGATTCAACAATTCTTACATATAAATCATTAAATTGGCGTTTTTTTTTTTAATTTATTATAGTTAACATACTCACTAAAATTTTCCTAGAAATAAATGTTTCTAGAAACTTATATTCGTAGGAAAGCAACCTTATCCAATATGTTGTTGAAACATCACAAAGTGAATATGGGAAAACAATCTCTTGATAGAGTTGAAAAGAAATCGGAGATGCCTAATTTGAGGTATACGCCATGCGCTTAGATAGGGATTTCCGGACAGGGGTTTTATGTGAGTATTAGCCCAACATATAGGGGAGGGTTTTATATGAGTGCTGGGGACGAATATATAGCAAGAGATATAGCTAAAGGTGAACTATCATCAAAAGCTAAATACTATATCATCAAAAGCTAAATACTATATAAATACCGATAGTAAAAAGTACTGTGAAATAGAATATTAAAAAAGATTCTATAAGCATATAAAGATTATAATAAAAATTTTAATTAGTATAGTAACTATAAAACAATTTTAACATATAGATGGGCGAACTAATATCTGGAAATATGTCCAACTATGAGCTCTACAAGTTTACAAAAGGAACATGTCGCGAAATCGTATCCGAATGCTTTGTCCGTAAATTGAATGCCTCTCGCTGGTTAGATTAGATGAGCTAATTATTTATCTTAAAGATGATTTTTGTCCTTAAAAAAACAGTTGCACGAAAATAAGTCAAGCATAATAGTCTGCGGCAAACTAATAAAAACAAAAACAGATCTTTAAATGACGCGCAAATGGAGATAATAGTGAATAATATTATTAGCAAGGTAGAATATTCATGCGCTAACGCTGGTGCAAGATTGTGTGACCTTGTTATGCTTTCTGGTAGATTTCAAAAGCGTGTAGCGTGGGAAATTAGTAATTACAAAAACACGTAGAAACTTTTGGTTGGCTTGTTGTAGAGAATAAAATTGTATCTCCTTTTAGCTACTTTTCTAAGTCTACTAACGCTGTACTATATAGTTTCTTTGGTTCCAGCCACCGAGTTACACTTTGGTAGCGCAAGCCTCTTGTACTCAGTTTCAGCCATTTTGGCCATTCCAGCTATTCCAGCCTTTCCTCCTCTTTTCTGTAGCCAGCCTTCCTGTTCTCTTTCTGTGACGTCCAAGCTTGACATATTCCTATAGTTTTGTCTCGATAACGGTAGTGCAACGAGACGTCGAACATATTGTGATGTTCCTCTATGCCTTGACGCAATCTCACCGAAGAAGAGAGTCTTTAATGAATAGCGTATTAATAAAAAAGTATTGCGGCAAAGCCATTGCCCAAAAATACTCGAAACTTAAGATACTTATTTCATAATTAATACAAGTCGCCAAAGTAATAATAACAGTCTAATATCATCATTGGTGTTGAACGACAAAATCTAAGTGTTGAATCTAGTAAATTTGTTTTGAACGTGTTAAATGGAATAAATGTTGTATTTAATTTTCGTTAATTATAGTGATTCTAGCTAAGTCTATTTATAGTCTGCCGGTCTGCCATCGCATTTCTCACGATAAAGTTTATCCCACTTCTCACGGTAAACTATATTTCTATAATTAGTTATTAGCCGCTGCACAAGCTTGATTTACTTTCCCATACTAAAGAGATATTAAATTATAATTAATGTTATTTACTAAGCTTGAAAGCAAACAGATATTGCAAACTTAATAAGTATTATTACGATATTAAATGATATTACACTTATTATGAGGAGGATTTACTGCATTCAATAAAAACTAAGCTTATTTGTTGAATTATTGAATTTATTCTTGAAATTCGATTTATTTCTAACCAATATGACTAATCTATTCTTTATTTAAAAAACTTTGATATTTTATTATATTAATATAAATACTTTATTATATCAATATCAATATGAATATCAATATCAATAATTTATAAATAATAAATATTATTATCAAATTTAATATTAAATAAAATATTGATATTGATTATCTGACTGTAGAAAAGAATGATAAAGGTCCCCCGGGGCTCAGAGGCGCTATGAGGGATGTATATATGTATTATTCACTAATAGATCTGGTAAAGACAGAATATAGAATTTATGGGAGACTTCAGTAACTATTTCAAATGGTAGAGTTAAACTTACGCTATAAATATAGTCCATTTCTCAACATTATTCATACAAATACTGATACTAGAATAGTTGAACTTGCAGGCAAATATTGCCATTATCAACGTGTATATTAGCTTATTTAGTTTTAAAAAAAAAATGATTAAATCTAGTATAAGTGATAAGTTCTGCAGTTAAATAACAATGGATAGCATCAATTGTAACGGTAGAAACAGTTACACAGCTACAAGAGACTCTGCTAAAGAACTGGCTAGTCTCTATGGACACGGGGACATGGACGAGAATATAGATTTACGTGTTCTCATTAAATTGCCTAATTGGGACTATAAACTACTCGCTTATCGTCTCAAGGAAGCTTATTGGGACAACCCAAATTTTTAATGCAGTAAACTCGCAATATGCGAAAGGGGATTTATCAAGCATATGGATTGTAAAAACAAGAAGGTAAATTATTGCAAATCTTTTAAAAAGAATTATACTATTTACGTAAATCAATATTTAGCTTGTTTCGTAAGAATTTGGGGTTCAATAAATTATAAATATACTGAAGCAATGAGAATTAAAAGGACAATTTAGTAAATTTGAATTTGAAGATTTGACATCTAGAACTATTTAATTTATCTTTATACTTTTACTAAATCTTTGTACTTCTAAATTAGGAGAAAATACAAAGATACGTCTTTGAGATGTTCAGTATATAATATATATATATGATTATCATTACTATACCAATTTTATGCATTTATATATGACAATTATTGAACTTGTAGAATTTTGTTGAACCTGTTTGTTTGAATAAGTGTCGCATTCAGTTTTCGTTGACTATCTTCTACGTTCTATCTAGCTGTATTTATAGCTAAATCCTAACGACTGTTTGTGCCTCGGTTATTGTTTCGTTTCTATTATTACTAATTTCCCACAATACAAGCCTGGCCTACTTTCCTACAAATATGACTGATCGTGCGCGGTTTTCATTTTAATACTGAACTAATTAAAATCGGTATTTTTAAATCAAATTAGACTGAGGTCTAAAAATAATAAGTATGATTGTAGTTAAAAATGTTGATTGAACGCGCAGTGAAATAAATTGTATCCATTTGCATTACCTATCAATGATCTATTTCTTGTATTCGTAGTTTATGCTTTAATCGATTGTATGTGACAAACTTGATTTTCATGAGGAACTATTTTTTTTTTCTTCTGCAGATTTGTAATTACTGAAGTTATCACTCTTAATGCTGAAGAAGCGTATACCTGCTCTGCTTCTCACGTTGACAGAGCAATTACTTTTTGTTTTGATGGTGCCCTATATGTTAGTAACGTCCCAAGATGTTGTCATTGCCGATGTAAAGCGCTTTTCAAGTTTGTCGTTGGCATGAGGGTAGACATTATATTATTTTGACAGTTCACACCAACGACTTTGTTTCTCGCCAGTAGGCGTAGTAACCTTTAATTGGCTTGTTGAGAAAAAAAAAAATGTTGTGTCTCTTTAAGCTACAGTTCTAAGTCTACCAACGCTGTACTACATAGTTTCTTTAAACCCCGGCACTGAGTTACATTTTAATAGCATGAGCCTCTTGTACTCAGTTCCTGTCATTCTAGCTATTGTAGCCTTTGAAGCCATTCTTCGTCTTTTCTAGTAGCCAGCCGTCTTGTTCTCTTTTCTTGACGTCCAATCTTGACACAGTCCTATGCTCATCATTTCTTCTTTGAAATTTTAATGGGCTGCCTATCTAGTTCCTTTAGTGGTTCGTTAAAAAATTGTACGTCTCATAAATTCTCTTTTAAATCATTTTGCTGATGCAGTATATAATTCGACGTGTCTTTTTTCTCTAATGGACAAATCGGCTTGGAGAATTTCCTAAAAATGATGCCTGTAAATGCTTTATGAAACAATCCATTAAAGTCAATTCAATTTTCGAGAAAAATGACCCATTTTAAATCGTTCTTACAAAAAAACATGGCGGTTGAAAATGGGCGTACGTATTGATCAATCAATCAATCAATCAATCAATCAATCAATCAATCAATCAATCAATCAATCAATCAATCAATCAATCAATCAATCAATCAATCAATCAATCAATCAATCAATCAATCAATCAATCAATCAATCAATCAATCAATCAATCAATCAATCAATCAATCAATCAATCAATCAATCAATCAATCAATCAATTCAAGGCAAATACTATGTCTGAGTGCTGTGACGAATAGTAGATTACTTCTAAATGAGAGAGTCGTGATCGGTCGTTTATGATCCCTCAAATCATCTGAAATCGTAGCATACGCAAAAGACGCGGCAGAATTGCATTCTTATTCAAAGTATTCTAGCTCTAAGCTAGCCAGCTGAAATTTGCATCGCTTATAATCAAACTTAGAAGTATTGAAATGTTTTTGCAGATGCCATTCTTGCTCGCTTATAAAAAAATGTTTAAGAAAACTTCCACTGGAACTCTTCTAATCGGAAATGCTAACAAATTTGGACTTTATTCTTAGAATGTTATACAAAAAACAAATGAAAAGCGAAAATTCAAAATCTAATAATACAACTTGTAGTTATTCTTATGGCGATCAATTTGTAATTTAATATTGATGATTGAGCTGGTGTCTTGGCTACTCTATTTATGGATGTTATCGCCATTTTGGCTTAGACGTATTCATCAGAGAAACTTGGGAGTGCCCTAAACAGAGAAAAAAAACTGAATTGGTTGGCCACCAATCAGAAAACATACTATATAGTTTTTCATTATATATTCTTTCCTAAAGGTAGTTTTCAAAAACCTCTGAACAATCATATCATTTTTTGCCAATTGATCTATTTTGCTTTCGTTAAACAATTATTTAATTAATCGCGCCAGCACTTTCTCTTTAGATTGATATTCTATCATATCTGGTTTTGATAGTCATTATTTCGTTAATTTTCCTCTTCAGCTTGTCTACGTCGTATTTTAAAAGCAAAATTTTGGTCTGACAATATTTGCCGCCATTTTGACTCACTCACCTTACGTTCATTGCCTGTCATCATTTTTTTTCCCTATCTTCTGTTTATATTTAGTTTACGAAAAGTTTATTACGACAGGATTTATAAAACTTTTTCGAATAACCCTTTTCCGTATAACACCAATCAAATATTCTCCAATTGAAACTACTTGACATAATTGTTCCCGCGATGTATATCTCCTAAGCAAAAAAAAAAAGGACTTCGTCGGTTTAAGTTCATTGTTTTCTTTTTAATTTTCAGCCTTTTTGTATATTCATCGTTTCATTAAAAAGCATTTGAGATAACCCCCTTAAAACTAGCAACTCACCGAGTGTGCTGGTTGATAGCTCAATTCATATTTGGGCTTGGTCTTTGTTCTGTTGACATTCGTCTGCCCTTTATTCAATTTTGCTTTTCATCTTTCTGTTTCTAGCTTTTTTGTGTATCTGCATTTTCAACAAATCGTTATCTTTTCGTTTCGGTTCGAAATAATGCATAATATGCCTTATGATGAAAGTATTGGCACGAGCACGACGAGTTTGCTGATCTCTTTGCTGGCATTATAACAGCCATATGACGGATTAATTTGTCTCAAAATTAAAGAGTGAACATTCTTATTTTGATTTGCAATTTAAGCCCTATATTTTTAATTCCATTCCAGCATAAAGCATTATTAGTTGTCACAAAATTTAACAAGCAAATATTGTTTCCTAAACTTTAATACATCCGAATGAGACGTATATGAGTCAGCTTGTCAAATGTCAGTGCTGGAGAAGTACAAGAGAAAGTCGATTTAAGCAATCTTGGCGTATAATGTCAAAGTTTTTCGAAGGGAAAATGGCGCATCAACATTTACAGAAGGACCTAAACGAGCAGCTAAAAAATTTCAACTTCCGGGTAGTGATGTTTGCGGACCATGTCAGTCTCACACATTCTTCTAGTTGCTAGACAACAAGAATAAAGTGAATAGCTGCAGTTAATTTGATCGAAACTCAATTGGGCATTAATGTTTTTAAGTGACAATGAGAGAATTTGTGTTAACAATGTTTGAAAAGACTTATGGAGCTCCAAGAAATCATTCATGAGGTTCCCGCGTATTATACTCCACAGCAAAATGGAGTTGCTGGAAAAGGCAATTCGAACAACTACGAACAGAGTTAGAGCCGCAATAATTCAAAGAAACGTGCCGAATAATTATTGGGACGAAGTCACTAATGCATGCATTTATGTTAAAAACTAAAGTCCATCCAGAACAGTCAACGGATTATCTTATGGAACTGTATTTAAAAAGGCGCCGCTGTTGGACTATTCGATAGCGTTCTGATGCAATGTTTATGTTTTTGAAAACCATAATGATTTAAGAAATCATGA
Source organism: Novakomyces olei (assembly GCA_016906335.1). Classification (NCBI taxonomy): domain Eukaryota; kingdom Fungi; phylum Ascomycota; class Novakomycetes; order Novakomycetales; family Novakomycetaceae; genus Novakomyces; species Novakomyces olei. The sequence continues at coordinate 983,806 of JADEYG010000015.1, forward strand.
GACAAGAATTGAACTAAAATTATTTGTAGGCTACCAATTGAATACAAAAGCATACCGAATATGGAGTATATCGAAAAATTAAATGACCTTTAAAGAGATGCTGTTTTGTATTACAAAAAGGGCAGCTGTTTCAACTTGAGATAAAAATTAGCCGACGGCTTTAGAGAAACAAATTTGTGCTCGTTGCTGAAAATAGGCTGAATAAATTCGGCACCGAAGATAAAGTGTTTGAACGCATTTGTACATCTCCCATTGCCCTAGCAAAATGACATCGTTTTAAACAACTAATGTATATTAACAAAAACTATATGGCTTGACTTGCGACTGCACTTGCTGCTGATCTAAAACAATAGGGTGGATAGTAATATAGGGTCTTGACTAGGTTGTGTTAATATTGATTACATCACTGGATATCCAAAATTGATAAGATATTTAAGTTTTGTAGGTATGCTTTATTGAACTTGTAAAATTTTGTTTAAACGTGTTTGTTCGAATAAGTGTTGTATTCAGTTTGTCCTTAACTATCTGCAGTTTATTTAGCTATATCTAGAGCTAAAATTCTAACCGACTGTTTGTGCCTCGGTTAAAGATTCGTTTCAATTATTACTAATTTCCCACACCACGTGCTTGACCCACCTTCGAACATGCCTTTGTAACGAAAATGGCAGATTAGCTATTACCTGAGCGTCAACTAAGAGCAATAAATAGACGTCTGTGGGGTACTTACTAGTATAGTATTTTTCCTGATTGGCTGCCAGCCTACTCAGTTTTGTTTTATACTTAGAGACAGAAATTTCCAAGCCACTCTGATTGCGAGAACGTCTATCAACAGACCAGTTAAACAGCAGCCTTACCAACAATTAGCAATCACAAATTTCTCATAAAATAAACGACTACAACTCGTTTCACCACTTGTCATTAATTGTCTTCTTTGATGACGACTACAGACCAGTCACAAACGCGTAAGTGGTCTAAATAACAAATATGAACCCAACCATAATTTACACGATTTGATTAATTTACTCAAATTCCAATTCAGTGTCAATTTTAAACGAAATGTAAGCGGCACTAAAGGAGGATTTTTTGATAAAGTTCTCATATGTATTTACATAAAAGTAAGTATCAATGAGCTGTCGCATCGTAAATATATCTGTTGTAATCAAACAAAAAGATTCATCGTAAATCAATATTTTCAGTCAAAAATGTTGGAAGTTATTTGTTTATAAAAAGGGCGAATATCTTAAACGAAAAATTTTTGACTGCTTTTAATTAGTTACTTTATTAAGTGCTTTTATAGATTGTTTACCAAACCTCATTGCCAAACCAACACGTCTCGTAAAATTGGGAAGTTGCTGCGCCTGGCTATCCCAGCCTGCTAAGCGTCATTTTCCAACAATTGAAGCAACATATCGGCTTTTCGTTTTAATTTCCCAAAACCAGTGTTATGGGTTTCTCTAAACAAGCCAATTAAAAGTTTCTACAACGAGTTTAAGTATAAGCATAGCAAAGCCTACAGGCCAAAAAAAAACTATGTAAACTCTATGTTTATTTTTTTTATCTTGGAAAGCATATATGCTGTAAATGTTTGATTAACCCTTATTTCCAGTTGTGCATATCACGTTTAATAATTTTCTAATAGATATTAGAGTAAAATGCTCTGATGGAATCGAATCAATGCTAATAGCCAGCCAATCAAGTTGGCATTCTCACCACTAATTTAAATCATTTAAATAATTTACAGATTTATTTATCTAGTTTATCCAATCTATTTAATTTGAAATTTTTAATATTTGTTTTCTTACATTTATTAAATTATATAAATAAATTGAATTATGAAATAAATAAATTAAATATTAAATATATTTGTTTATGTTAAAGTTGAGTTTTATAAGTCAGTAAATTAGCTTGAATGTCACCTGGCCTGAATCTGGGTGCTACCTGTACTTATATAGTTTTCTATCTAAATCACTAAACATAGATCAATCCTCAGTATTATTTTGATTATTTCCAACAATTTCCAACATCCCCTCCTAATCAAAATATTCCTCCTTATTTTTTTTTTGTTAATTAATTTGTATTTTCAATTTTCATGTATTCTCTGAACTTTAGAAACTTCTCACCTTTAAGCTGTTTTGTTAATCCATCTGCTTTCATATCCTCAGATCTTATCCACTTAACAGTGGCATTTCCCTTTTCCACATTGTCTTTCACTAGATAGAATTTTAATTCATGGTGTTTTGCACCTCTTGCAACTCCTGTAATCTTGGTTAGTTTCACACATGCGACATTATCGCAGTACAAAAATAATTTAATTGGTTTGTTTTCCATCTCTTCAATGACATGTTTTATAAACAGTGCCTTACTCAGTCCTGCGTACATAGCCATGTATTCAGCGTCCATCGTGCTGATTGCAACAAGACCTTGCTGCTCTGAACTCCAGGTTACTGGCCCATTGTCCCCACCAATAGAAATAGAATATCCAGTTCTAGATTTCCTATTAAGGGGATCCATGGCAAAATCGGCGTCCGTATAGACCTGCAGATCTAAATCTCCTCTTCTCTCATATTTTAATACATGATTTTTAGTCTCAATTAGATAATTAATTATGAATTGAATCCCACGCATGTGAGAGCTTCTTGGTTCTCCACAGAACTTACTCAAGAGCCTCACAGCGTATGTAATGTCAGGCCTGGTCCATATACTTAAATACAGTAATTTTCCTATTATTTTCCTGTATTCAGTTTGCTCAATCAGATCTCCATTATTATTATAAAAATCTTGTATATCAATTGGCAGCGGACATTGTTGTTTTCGGCCACAAACATATTTTTGAAATTCATGTAATTTTTCAATGAAACTCTCCTGACTTAGGGTCATGTAGTTCTTCTCAATGTTAATTTTTATTCCCTGAAAATATCCAATATTTCCAAGCTCGTTTAATTTGAAACAATTCCTCAGCCTTTCTTCAATTAGCTTTGCGCCTCCTGGCGTCAATTCCATAATAAGTAGATCATCCACGTATATAAGGATAGCTACATGTTTCCCCATCAGAACCCCAGTATCTGATTTTAGGCTTACTAAGGAACAATCTTTCAATTCTTCGATTAGCTTCCTATTCCACGCCCTTGGGGCCTGTTTCAAGCCATAGAGACTTTTCTTTAGCAGACAAACCTCCTTGTTACTATCCCTATCAATTCCTTCTGGGATTTCCATAAATATTTGCTCCTCTAGCTCTCCATATAGAAAAGCCGTTGCTATGTCATACTGGTAAATTCGTCTTTCATTATTAAAGCCTAAATAAAGGAAGGTCTTAATCGTATCTGAGGAAGGAACAGGTGCGTATGTTTCATTAAAGTCGATGCCAGGAATTTGAGTAAATCCTCTGGCTACCAACCTGGCCTTGTATTTTGTAATATCATTTTTATCATTTCTTTTAATTTTAAAGACCCATTTTGAGTCCACAGTATTAATATTTTTAGGCCTTTTAATTATTCTCCATACACCATGTTCTTCTAACGAGTTTAGCTCAGACGTTATCGCTTCCTTCCAGTATTTCGAGTCACTCGAATTGAGTGCCTCGCTGACATTACTTGGCTCTATGTTGGAGTATAATATATTACTTGGAATCTCTGTTTCTTCTGCATTTATTTCTTGTGTAGCATCTTCATAGTGTTCTGGTTCATCAATATTATTATTATTATTGTCGATCTCGTTCTCCACGTTTGTTAATTCTTCCAGAATAGGTATATCAGCCAGACTAATAATTTTATTATGCAGATCCTTATCATTATTTCCAGTAATTCCAGTATTATATATTATCTCAGCACAAGTTTTGTTCGTAATAAATTTAGCGTCTCTCGAGGACGTTTCATTTCTAGTTCTTAGATCATAGAATCTGTACCCCTTTTGTAATGTAGAATTTCCAAGGTACATCATTCTTTTGATTCTAGAACCTAGTTTTCCTTTAGCAAGGGGGTCTCTGACCAATGCCAGACAGTCAAATGGCTTGTTGTCTTTGACATTTACTGATCTACCACTCCATATCTCCATAGGGGATTTTTCGAGCCCTTTTACTGGCTGCTGATTACGCAGATATATTGCTTGCTGAAAAGCATCTTCCCAAAATTCATCTTTTAATTCAGAATCAATTAGTAGACATCGGGCAATCTCCTGTATTGTCCGGTTCATTCTCTCAGCAACTCCATTTTGCTCTGGAGTGTGGGGTACCGAAGTCTCGTGTCGAATACCCTGACTAGACAGGTAATCCTCGAACTCGCGGTTCACGTACTCTCGTCCGTTATCAGATCTGACAGTTTTCACGTGACTTCCCTTTTGAGTTTCAAAAAGTTTAAAAACCTTTTGGAGCACACCCGATGTCTCTCCCTTCCGAATTAGGAAAGATCCAAAACACATTTTTGTAAACTCGTCCACAACGAGTAGTAACCATCTGTTTCCCTTTCGGGAAGGTGGCAAGGGTCCCATTACATCAGTATGCACTAATTCACCGATTTCCGTAACCGTCCCCTCTGTCAGGGGTTGCTTAGAAAGGTGCTAGGAGCACCTGAGTAAGCAACTTCGTAGTTTAGTTTAGTTAGTTTATTTAGTTGTATTGTGGGAAGTTGCTTAGAGTAGCGCTTGGAGCGCAGACTCTAGCACTTCTACAATAAGTTAGTTACTTTAGTAGTTTCGTAGAGTGGGATCTTCGGCAAGTAACGAGCCGAGCCCAAGTATAAGAAGAGGAGTTCTTCTACTGGGTTCGGGGCGTTACAACAACCAAGGTTCCGCTTAATATAAGTGTCTTGAGATTAGTTCTTCTATCTGCCTATCCTTTGCTACTCCCTGTCAAGGCCAACGTGTGATCTTGGCCGACTTAAGATTACTTTGTATTGAGTCACCCCCTAACACCCTCCGATGTTCCAAAGGGACTTCGGTGAATTTTTGCAGCAATACACACCTCACAATTTTTGATAATATCGTAATCGTCTTTTGTAATTTTTCCGATAATTCCCCTTTTGGACATTTCAACCATTTTTGTCACAGACGGGTGCCCCTGATTCCGATGAACCTCCATTATCTCCGATCCCTGTGCCATCATAAGATTTTCTATTATTATTTCTCCTTTAATGCACATTTCTCCGGTAGCCAATCGGGTTATATTACTAATAAATTTCCTTTCTCGCGTAATAATCCCTTTATTTAGATTGACATCAAAGCCTCGATCAATCAGCACACCCAAGGATAGCAGGTTGCACGGTGCACATTCCACCAGATAAACATTTTTAATTGTTGCACGCGTCCCTTCCAATATAATTATTATGTTTCCGGAAATAGATACTTTAATTTTCTCTCCACTTGCAACAATTAAATTTTTATTGACTTCTTTCGTATCCGTAAGCCAATCAGAACGGTTTGTTATGTGCACACTGGCCCCTGAATCCAAAATCCAATAATCTTTATTGACATTACATTGAGACATTTTCGGATAATTTTCAAACTTTGTCATTAAAACTGTGTCTTCGGAGAAATTTCGCTTAAAATTATCTCGCTTAAAGTCTTTCTTTTTCCCATTAAGGAACCAACAGTCCTTTTTCACATGCCCAAGCTTCTTGCAATGATGGCATCTCACACTAGACTTTCCATTTTTGGCATAATTAACGATTTTTGTTTCATCGCCCACTTCGATTACTTGTTTGCCCAATTGAATACTGTGATCTTTTAGCATTCTCCTTATTTTGATCGGAGTAATTCCAGGAGAATTCTTCTGGGCCGTTACCGGCAAGTAATCCATTGGCAAATTTCTCACACGATTTATTATTTTCTCTTGGTCAGACATTCGTCCACCAGCTTGTCCGTATGCATATTCCAATTCGTCAATTTTAAACAAGTAATTATCCATGTCTTCGTTGTTTTTCAATTTTATTGTAGCCAGTTCAACTCGTAATTCGGCGAGATATTCCTCGCTATTGATGGAGAACATCTCCTCGAGTAGCTCGTAAGCGTCTGTTCCAGTCAGACACTGGTCAACGCTGTAAATTAATTGAGGCGACACGGTCGACATAATTAGACTTTTTAATTGATTTTGCTTCTGATCGTACTCCTCTGTCTGAGTCCTAGTTCCGTGTAATTTCAGCAATTTTTCACCGTCAAGTCCAAGGGTCTTTCTGTGCGTCTGTAGCGCTGCCCTCCATGACAGAAAATTGTCTGGCGTCAAGGTCGGTATTCTCAGATTTTCGTAAATTTTAGAAGCCATTTTTCAAAGTTCAAACGTCGATTGTATTCACTGCCTATAAGAACTAGTGCTCGCCAGGCTCATAACCTGTTAAAGTTGAGTTTTATAAGTCAGTAAATTAGCTTGAATGTCACCTGGCCTGAATCTGGGTGCTACCTGTACTTATATAGTTTTCTATCTAAATCACTAAACATAGATCAATCCTCAGTATTATTTTGATTATTTCCAACAATTTCCAACAGTTTATGATAATAAAAATTAATATAGGCAGACAGACTTGAGCTATCACGAAAAGATTTGCGAGCATTTATTTTAGAGATTCAATTATACCTTTCATTTTATATTTACTTTACATATATATGAGAAGTGGACTCTATATAACTTATATTTAACTCTTTTTTTTTTTAAAAATTAATTGTGTCTTTTACATGGATAATTCTGTCTCTAAATTTCTCACTTAAATCTCCAAATTCTATATTCTGTCACTACCATATTTATATTTATTGTATATATATATATCCTTGATCGCGCGTCTGAGCCTTGGGGGAACTTAATTATTCTTTGCTACTGTAAGATAGTTAAGTTCAACTGTCCAAACATCAAAATAATATTAATAACTCAAAATATGGAACGTTAGAGGTTTATTAACAGGCTCAGTATATTCTTTAGTATTATGTATGTATATTTCACAAACATGACAAATATCATAAGGCAATATTAAAAATAATAAATTTAATAATAAATGCTTGAACTTTCCAAATCCAATTGTTTATTAATTTAAACCTTACATTTTAATCCTCGTCATATTCATGTCTAATTGTTATGATTTCATAGTTAGTTTTGAAGAAGGGACTTACCGAAGATCTCTAAAGCGTGCTTTTGTCGCTTGGAAAATCCGACCTCAATAAATGCAGCCAAGCCTGTTTAAAATTGGTATCATCAACAAGTAACCGGAGAATAAGCATTTAGTAAAAATATTTGGTAAGAATACCTAATAAACATTATCTATCTACGAGGCAGAAATCGATTGAATTAGTTCTCCGATCGACAAACTATGTTTTAAATTACCCGATAGACCACAAATTCCCGTAGATGCGCCGAGCCTAAATTTCCTTGATACCCATCATAAAAAATCAATTCAAAAGCCTATATTTAGCCATGATAGGGGGGATTGAATTCTAAGTAACTGCCAAAAATTCTGCCAAACATTTTTTGACTTAGGGTATCGTGTTTGACCAATGCCAGTTAAACTGTAACTCCATAGATGTTCTCCATTGATTACTAGAGTGAAATTTAATATCGGACACGATGGGTCCATCGTATCAATCTTGACAATATTAGATTATCAGTTTATTATAAAAAGCCTGACATACCTCAAAAATACCAAACTTAGAACTACCGCGCGGGACATATTTCAACATCATGTCACCAGTACTAACATTCCTTGACAAAGCTGTATCACGCTGGAGTGTATCTGAGTACGTTGGTATAGGTGAAAAGAACATATTGAGGGGTGAAGTGCTAAATTCAAACACAGACCCACCAGCATTCGCCGGTCCCGCATTCAATACAGGCTCTTCTCCAAATATCCTAGTAGCGGCGAATTCGTGTCGATCTCCACTAACTACGACAGCATTCACATATGCGTTTCTAATTTCGTTTATAATAATCTGGCGTTCGTAGAGAAACCCACCCCACGTGTCGTAGTGCCCGTCGTAGCCTCTCCAATTCTTTGTAAAAGGCACAGATGATACAATAATCATCCAGCCACCTTTACCTTTGCCATTTCTGATCCAAGAAATTAAATGAGACAGTTGCTCTTTGCCAAGCATACTTTTGCCAGCCCCATCTTTTACATTGTTATGAGAACGATATCTTCGCGTATCTAAGAAAAAGAACTGGCAATCCCCATATGTGAAGCTATAATACGAGCCTGAACTAATGCTTCCTGAAAGTTGTTGCTTATCAATTGAATCTTGAGAATAAACACTTGGGTTTGAGGCATGCTGATATACGCCATAAGCCTTCATTGCGGAGAAAAATTGATTATGCTCACCGGCATCCCAATTATTTGCAATCTCATGATCGTCGTAAACGTGTAATGAAGGCAGTCGACGATATATTTGTTTGTAGGTACTTGAAGCATATATTTGGCGATATTTTTGAAAATATGCAGCACTGTTATACTTCCGAGGTGGAAAAGGAATGTCAAAGTATATGAAATCACCAAGAAACAATAAGAATTTAGGAAATTGTTTTCTAGGTGCAGTCTTTTCCTTTTCAGCCAAATAAGATACCATATGTTCGGCACCCGGAATTCTTAAAGGGTCACCTTCGAAAGGATGATTATAAGGCCAGCCTGGGATCATGCACGACGTCGCCAAGAAGCTGAACTTTGTGCGACTGCCAGCAGGAGGTGGCGTGTCGAACATGCCGCTATCAACTAAAAAACTCTGATCCTCATTTATCATAAAGGCGCTCCATTGGTATGAAGAATCAGGTTCAAGGCTTGTAAATTCAACTGTTTTCATAAAGTCATCATGAGCCGAGTAGTCGTCTAAAATTCTTGAGTCGACTTGCGATACATTCCCTTCTCCAAGATCTTTTAGAATATTTATTAGGATCGGAGAGAAACTCGGGTTTCTTGTAGCTATTCGAACTGAATTCTCCGTAACCACACCAAGACGAGCAAAGCTAAGATCATCGCAAGGATAAAATAAGTAGGCGCGGAAAGTAAAGTCCAAAGTGAACACAAGGCAAATACTGTTCAAAATTAAGTTTAAAATATTGATTCCTCTTGAGCGTGGGTGCCATGAAGAAAAGAGCAGCGAATTTACCGTGTCTCGATTCTGATTCGTGAATCCTCTGCTCTTGGGCTTTTTGTTTTCGGGTGAGACCTTAGAGTCACCTTGGCCACGAGTAGCAATAGATAATATATACACAACGGCACAGAAAATAATGCCTAATAAAACCGGTAAGGCCGGTAGGTATTGCAAGTAGAAACAAGATAAAAGCCGCAAAACTACCGCCGCAATAGCGATCGAATCCATGTCATTTAGTGTGCAAATGCCGTCCTTGCATTATAATTTCGATGTTTTATTTCTCCTTGGTAAATGACTCATGGTAAGATACTCTCCCTCGATATATAATAATTGTACCAGCATCTGACGCTAACGGTTCGATGGAAGAAGAGGTATCAAATGCACCTACTTTGTATTTCGTAACTGTCCATTCACATGCTTGCTGGCTCGTTTATATTTTTCAGCGAGTTTATGAGTCGTTTGGGTCAGTTGTTTCTTACTCTATGCTAAGCATCTAGATATTTGAGCTAAACTCCATTTCATCAGACAGTTCGGAATCGTTTGTATATGATCTAACCGCAGATGATGATGAGCGTTTGCACAAGAGACAAAAAACAGACATAGATGATAAAGCTAGTTCTATTCCTTCAGGGCGAGAGGAAGCTCGGCAGCTAGTACCGGATATTGGACAGGATTCGATCTCTTCAGATGATGATTCAGATGCAGACGACTGGGAGGACATCGATGTCTCGAAAATCGTCAATAATGAAAACTCGCATACTGCAGTTGATGTAGTGCTGTCCCAGTCAGCACCACAGGGGCCTCAGAGGTATTATACCATTAAATTTATAGATCGAATCGAGCTAAATTGCGAAATAAGAAAGACACGATCGAAAGGTGTATTGAAGGAGCAAAGACGTGTACGAAACGACTGTCATCGGTGCCATATACTTTCCTTACTGTACATTTGTATGAACCAAAATAAGACTTGCAATACAGAAGAGCTGCAGGTAAGTGTCGGTTTTATTTCAAAATGAAACGAAAACGCCTTTTAACAGTATTAGATGCCCCTTAGAAGGTTTATTACATCCGCTTGGAAGACTGCTCTAGTAGGTAGTCCGAATCAGGCTACTAGCCAAAAGCAAAAATCCAGAACATTTCTCAGTGCTTTGAGGAACATGGGGCTCTATTGGAAAGAGCATTTTGAGCTTACTCGCGAGGATTCCATGTGCGATGTCCGCAAAGGCCAGCCTCTAGACCTCGAATCAAGTAATAATATCACGAACAGGCTTTTACAGGCTTCAAGAAGATTGAAAGGTTCTCGCAGTGAGGGACTTTTACTTTTTTTGGCTCTTCTTCGTTCTATTGGTCTAAATTCAAGGCTGGTTGTCTCTTTGCAAGTCATCCCGATTAGCTTTGCCCGGAAAGAGTCAAGCAGCAAGGCCAAACAATTGCAGTGTCCGCAAGACTTTCGCTCCTCAGAGCAGCTTACTAGCGACGAAAGCGGAGATGAATCATTGCCAAAAAGTTCTTATGGTTTGAGCGTTAAAACCAGCCATTTCAGAGCACAGAGTCCACAATTCTATTCTTCCAAGGCTTCCAAAGGTAGCAAAGATGATAAGCTTTCGATCTTTTCTGTTTAATTCAATATGCCTGATCAAGTCTTATTCTAAGTTTCATCATACACCAAAAGTTTTTTGCCGTTGTTTTCTGACCTTTAGATGTTGGCAATGGCTCGTCGCTGTATTGGATTGAAGTTTGGAGTGATGCTGAAAATAGATGGATATCCTTTGACGTCATGAATTCTGCAGTTATTGACAAACCAAAAACCATTGCTCAATCGTCTGGCAATATAAATTATATTATTGCATTCAATGAAGGTATCTATAATAAATTACAAAAAATAGTTAACAAGCCAGATTTTTCAGCAAGAGACGTAACTTTAAGATACGTCAAAGAATTTGATTCCAAAATATTAAAAACTCGCGTCGACTCAACGATGGAAGGGCTGAAATGGTGGAAACGAGTCATGAAAATATTCAAGTCTTCTAGCAGAACTGTGAGCACCTCCTTTATTTTAATAGCATACGCTCATAATCAACAGTATCGCGATGACGCTGAGGACGCGGAATTAGCTCAGATTCGTTTAAATCAAAAGATGCCTTCTAGTATTGAAGATTTTAAAAATCATCCCACGTACGTACTAAATTTGGTTATGTATTATAATTTATTGTGACCATCCATTTACTCCGCTAATCTCTTTAGTTACGTTTTGGAAAGACATTTGAAAAGAAATCAAGTCATATGTCCACGTGTTCGAGTTGCACAATTTCGAGCAAGTCGTCAAGGCGCGGAAGATGTATTTCCCAGAGTAAATGTTGTCGAGCTCAAGAGTTCATGGAGCTGGTATAGATTAGGCTATGTAATCAAAGAAGGAGTGGAGCCGATGAAGCGAATACAAATCAAAGGCAGTGACAACGAAACTAATACTAGGGCGCTTTATGCTTTTGATCAAACAGAGCCTTATAGAAGCAAGATACTTGAAGATGGAACTCTATTCAAAAATCACCTAGGAGCATTAGATATTTTTACAGAGCACATGATACCGGAAGGAGCTCTTCATTTCACACACCCTAAAGCCGTTCAAGTGGCGAAACTTTTGGGTGTTGACTACGCTGATGCAGTAGTTGATGTTCGTTATCGGGCTAATAGGAGGATTGAAGTTGTGAAAGATGGAATTGTTGCGCACGTTGAGCATGCGGAAGCCTTAAACCAAGTGGCTGATCAGTTGGCAATCAATGAAGCAGAACAAAAGTTTGTAGTGCGCCAGGAATATTTGTTGTTGATGTGGCGACGGCTCTTCAATGCCGCTAAAATAAGAAAACGTGTTTCCAAACATGTACAAAATTCATAGTTTCCGTTTGGCACAAGGCTTTATTGCAAAGTTGAAATTGTATACCATCAAAGAAAAAAAAAAGCTTATAAACGCTGGGTTTGGAACATTTTAATTAAAAACTTCTTTGTATTTTTTTGCTTTTAAGCCATATAGAGTGTACTCTCATTATGGCTTAGAACATCTGTTTAATGACTCTGCTCTCGAAGCGATAAAATTCTCCTAAGAATACCAACTAATTGGCAAGGCAGATTACATGAAGACATCTCCCATGGATGCCATCTGGGTGTTGCTTTCACGTACCATTTGCTCAAAGTATCCATAGATAATGGTGGTACACAGTAGAACGGCTGTTCCTGATCCCAAAGCACCTATATTGTTAGCAGACAGATATTTCCAAAAGATATAATATAATTGAATAAATAAAATAAAATAAACCCATTACCCAAAAGATCTGATGCTACAGCTAGTGCACCAATGCAGGCTCCTGAAAGCCAAGCTGCTGTGGGAATCACGCGCTTTAATTCTTTGTACACGCTGGACTCACGGTGTCCAGCAATAACCATCTGCTGGTCCTTGAGCACCTTGGCAACATCTCGAGGGCTGCCGCCGCTAACTTCAATCCATAGCTTTGAGAACAAAGCACAGATACCCAGCATAAATGCCACATAAACGGCAGTATGAACAGGATCGAGCAATGAATCTTTCAGACCGAGGGGAGGCGTCATATAATAAGAAATACCCGAAATAGCACGGAGTTGTGATGTCCCTTCAAGAGGAGCCCACACACCCAAAAGTCGTACCAAGAGATTATCCGAGAACCGGGAATAAAGCGTCTGCGACAAAAGGAACACGTTGGATGTCAGAGCAGATTCTATAGTATTAGTTAGTACAAGAGAATCTGGTGTAATTAAATGTTAAAAGCAAAATATATAGCAACATTACCCAGCATGATAGACATGTTAGACGTATAAAATAGCTTGACAGGGTAGGTGCCACGCTGTCCTCGTTGCCTACTAGACTTAATGGGAATTTCGACTCTAAAACCTTGCAGATAGATGACAATGGCAAAAATGACAAGAGTTGACAGCAAGTTCATCATATTCGGTGCTTGAGAGCGATAAAAGGCATGCTTCAACGCATGAGCCTTGCTCTTCCAAGTGAAGACAGAGTGAAAAAGAGCCAGAACAGCACCCTCGAATTCGGGTCCGCGACCAAAGTTAATCGTTCTAGGGGAAAATGCTTTCCAGATTATTCCCTCGCAGATGTTCGTAGCAATGAACAAAGATATTCCAGAACCCAGACCGTAGCCCTTTTGTAGGAGCTCATCAAGGAGAATGACAATCAGGCCTGCCGCAACCAACTGCACGACAAGGAGAATGCAAACTCCCATACCGAGGTCTTTTGGCTGACCATACAGTCCAGTCATGACGTAGACAGTCGCTTGGCCAAAAGAAATTATGATTGCCAGCACTTAAAGCAGTTGTAAGCAAGATATAAAATAATTTAAAAAGCATACACTTTTGTGCCGTTTGGTAAAGTTCTCGATCAGATTTCAGATCCAGATTGACGTCTATTAATTGCGATCCAGCTAGAAGCTGAATCAACATGCCCGATGTCACAATGGGAGAGATACCAAGCTCCATCAAAGTTCCACGATTGGAGGCAAGAATCATACGCATCCACCTGTTCCATTAATATTTAAAGCGGGACCTTATTGATCTGACATACATTAAGGGATCGGATGAATCCGAGGACACAATTCCATAAAGAGGCACTTGGGACATGACCAGAAAAACCAGAAGGGTTACCGATGTCCACAAGACTTTTTGGTTGAAAGGAACCTTTAATTATCTTAGTGATCAATTCAGAAAAGCAGCGATATTAATCGGGAAAAATAAAAAAATCCCCTCAAGCGTCTCCAAAAAGAATTGACTTTGTCATAGAGAGAGCTGAATCCGAATTCATAGCGCTCGTTGTAATTGGAGCTCATACCTTTCGATCAGGGGCCGCAATTTCGGGCAGGATGGGCACAAACGGCTTAACAACATCGAGGAAACGCACTAATGCAATACGTGTCAGTTCAGTTCACGAAGCCGTAAATAGGATTAAAAAGAGGGCAAGAGCTTACTTCCACTCATTTTAAAAGGCTACTACACGTCAATGCGACGTTACAATCAAGATGTGATTATTTTGCCGTTTGACTATTGCCCTTTTAAAGTTCCTCCAACGCTAACCGTCTCTTGCAGGAATCAACTCTACCGCTTGAATTTAATAGCTCTCGGTTGTAGCGAATGTTTGCGAACAAGTATTCGTTTAAAAACCAAGTAATGGCCCAGGTTATGTAAGTTATATTCTTGTGTCTGCAATAAACTGTAAAAGAACCTTTGCCAATATGCTCGCTACCTTACTTTATACCAAATAGTCTGAGCGCAATGTAATATGAACAAAGGCTTCGTATATGGCGGTGACTGTAGAAATAAAGAGATATACATTTATATAATTATACCGATTAATACATAAACCACTGGTTTCATTGGACGCGGGTCGCGAGCGAGGTGTAAAGACACTAACGAATCTCGTCTACAAAGCACTACACATTCGCCTTATCAATTCGAATAAATATGCATGCACATCTTGAATAAAGTGGCCATTTCAGGGATTTTTTAAAGCTTTTTCAAAAATTGAAAACGGCTAATTGAACAATGGAGTCGTCGACGCCGACGTCGCCTCGCGATAAGCCCAAAAAACGTTTAAAGTCGAATGGAGCAGATAACGCGCTATTCAACGATAAAGTTGGAAAAGCCAATAGAGATGCGATCCAAAATGGCACAGAAACAAATGGGAATGCTGAAAATGGGCGTTTAACCTCTGAGGATAACAGCTTTTCTCTCTCGTTTGGAACTTGTCATGAAGTGAGCGCGTTTGAAGACTATTTCTTGACACATGCTCGGTCCGCTGCTGTCTCTGGCAACAGTGTTTCGGCGCTGCGCACCGTCACAACTGATGAATTTTGCGCGTTTCTACGCGCTGATTGCTATAATAAATTTTCAGATTTATTAAATGAATTTTATACCGCAAATCTATGCGGCCAATGGCAGCTGGAACTTGAGTGCGGCTTCAATTTGCTCTTTTACGGTCATGGGTCTAAACGTGAACTGCTTCTCGACTTTTGCTTAGAAAAGTTTGCTGACCTGCCGAAGATTGTGGTGAACGGCTATTTCCCTGGCGTAAATATACGGCAGATAATGGCGGCCATCATTGCTCAGCTGGGTATTGCCAAGACCAGTTCAACAGTGCCGGAGATGCTTCAGTTGATTAGACAGACATTGCACGATTCATCGAGCCCTCTTATCGTCTTGTTACATAATTTTGACGCTGTTTTTTCGCATAATGACAAAGCATTGTACTTTTTATCACTTATTGCAGCTCAGCCAAAAGTGTTTTTCATTTGTTCTGTTGACCATGCAAACTCAGGCATTCTATTTGATAGCATGTTGTCGCGGAACTTTAATTTTGTTTTTCACGACGTATCAAATTTTGCCCCTTATGCCGCAGAACTGTCCTCTTTGGCAGCTGCCTCCAAGCAGACTGATCAGAATCATCGCAATGCATCGGGTTTGCTTTACGTTTTGGCAAGCTTGACACCTAATGCACGTGGAATATACCGAACACTGCTAGAGTTTCAGCTCGAACTCGTGGCCGAAAGCTCTGCTGATTTGGACAAGTTCCGATCAGATGTGAATTTTGGAATGGACTACACTGCTTTATATGAGAAATGTGCAACAAACTTTCTTGTTAGCAATGACATGGCCTTCAAGACACAGCTGGGTGAGTTTAGGGACCATCGAATGATCGTTTCAAAGCGAGATCAAGCTGGAACGGAGATACTGTATATACCATGCCCTCGAACAATCTTGGAGGAAACTTTAGATGCATTAATAGATTCATAGATAGTTTAAGTCAATATTAAATTTTCATTAAAGCCTATGAACCGCTGCGGAACAGTCGGGCTTTAAACATATCATACTCACCGCTTACTCTACACATATCTGCAAACATTGAATCAGAGCGCAACAAGAGGTTTGCAGGACTGTCGTATTCTGCAATCCTACCCTCTGAGAGAACAAGGATTTTGTCATAGCCGATAATCGTAGAAAGCCTGTGTGCAATAGTGAGCACTGTAGAATCGCCATATTCTTGCAAAACCGTGTTTTGAATTCTGTTTTGAATATCAATATCAACGGAAGCAGTAGACTCGTCCATAATAATGACCTTGGTGCGCTTTAAGAGCGATCTGGCCAGGCAGACAAGCTGCTTTTGACCTTGCGAAATGTTTCCGCCCCCTTCTGATATAGGGTAATCCAAATCCACGAATATATTTGCATTAGTCTGAGTGGAGGTTAAGGGGTTCTGCAGCTCTTCCTCCGTCACTAAGTTGACTGCTTTTAAAGCTGCAAAAATATCCTCATCATCAAACAAGCCAAAGGGGTCCAAATTGTAGCGCAGCGTCTTTTGAAACAGGATAGGATCCTGCGGTATTATGGTCAACGCTTGCCGAAGATCTTGCAATCCAATACTGCAAATATCAATGCCGTCGATTACAATGCGCCCTCCACAAGGATCGAGTAGGCGGAAAAATGCCGTTGCAATTGTTGATTTTCCTGCTCCTGTTCGTCCGACAATACCGACCTTTGAAGAAGCATTGATATGCAGCGAAATACCCTTTATGACAAGCGGCATATTTTCTGCGTACCTTAGCTGCAGATTCTCTACACTGATATCTCCGTGCTCGGGCCAGCCTTTTGGTGGACGATTAGTCTCTACAACAGCGACACCCTCTTCCTCCAAGCCCATATACTCCTCCACACGTTCCACGCTGTTCATATTCATCTCATTAAACGCATACAAACGAACAAACCACAGCATATGATCCTGAAACTGGATGGCTGAAGTAAGAGAAATTCCTGCCAGACCAGCATCGAGTCGTTTGACATTAAGAATAATAAGAGCCGCCGCAGAAAAGGAGACTAGGGCCCCTGCAGTATCAACCCGAATGCTCAGCCATCGATTGGCCACCCAATTGTAGAAAAAGGGTCGATTATTCTTGTCTATGTTGGCAATATTTTGCTTGATAAACCTCAGCTCTCTGCCATAAGCCCGGATAGTAGTCACGCCCACTAGGGACTCACCAAAGTTTTGATATATTGGAGACCTGGTAACAGCCTCTAAACGCTTTAGTTCCCTGGAAGTACAGAGATAATAGGACCCAATGAAATAATAGATTACAACAAGAACAGTGGCAATCAACAAAAACTCAGGTGTAACAACAGTGATCATCAATATAACCGTAATGACGTTTAGCAAACAATAGAAAAACGATGCGGCAGTAACAGCAATTTCCTGGTCAATCGTCTCGATATCCTTGGAAAATCTGTTCATTATCCGACCCGTCGGGGTCGAATCAAAAAATCGCATTGGGGCCCTTAGTATTTTGCGCATAAGCTCATTGTGGATATTTCTTGAGGCAATCATACTGCCATAGTAGCTAATCGCATACCGGAAAAATGTACTCATAGCATACGCAAAGGATATCAAGGCATAAATGCCCAGATAGAACAATAAATTTTCGTCTTTTTGCAGTCTTACAAACACATCAACGGGCGACAGCTTTTCACTGTTAAAAATGGAAAGCTTGGCTTGTCGGACAGAACCTGAGTCGGCAGCACTATTAAAGAGAAACTTGGCAGCGGATCTTGAAGCATTTGCGCCCTTATTTACCCAGTATCGCAGCCACCATTGGGAACCGACACCAAGTGACTGCTGTGCAATAAAAGTGAAGAGTAAAAACACCCAAAATCCAGGGCCTCCCATTGCCTTAAAGTATGACTTGTAAACCGACCATTTAACAGACCCCTCAGACCTTTCTTCGTCCTGAACGAGTTTGCCACTGGTGCCATTGTGACGATCTTGTTCTTTCTTCGCCTTCTTGGCTTCTGCATTTGCACCTTCTTGATCTTCAATTATCTCAGTCTGCTCTTCTGGCGATGGTGCACGTGAGGGCATCTGCGACGACGCCTTTGAAATATGGCCCCTTAAAAGCTCGTCATCTTTGGCTATCGCGCCAGCGAGCATAACTTTCTCTGGAGTGCCTTGTGCAACAATTAAACCATTTCCAACAACCACAACCTTATCCGCAAAAGGTACAGTAAGATGAACATTGTGGGAGACAAGAATCCTCGTTCGTCCCTGTGTAAGTTTGCCAATGATGCAATTATTAAATATCCATTCTGCAGAATGCGAGTCGACAGCACTCAGGCAGTCATCAAGAATAATGTGCTTTGAGTTTGAATAAACTGCTCTTGCAAGAGAAACACGCTGCTTTTGACCGCCAGATAGAGCAATGCCCTTCTCTCCAATCTCCGTCAGATCTCCACCTTCTAGAATTTCGAAATCACGTTCTAAAGCACAGGCTCTAACAACCGCCTTGTACCGTAATTCATTCCATTGTCCACCAAAAACAATATTATTCTTAATGGTATCATTTAAAAGCCAGGGTTGTTGAGCACAGTATGCTACTGAACCAACAAGGCCAGTATCGGGATCGGATATTAGGTCATCGCAATTGCGAGCACCGGGCATAAAAAATCGCCCAGATGTACAATTCATTTCACCAAGTAAAGCAGTAAGAATAGACGTTTTGCCCGAGCCGGTAGGACCTACAATAACCGTATACCCACCTACAGGGAATTCGGCCGTCAAATTTCGTAGAGCAAATGTGCTGCGAGGCGCATCGCCTTGAGCTTCGAGGCTCTTTACACTATCAAACGAGAATGATGCATCTTGGAATCCAATCACAGGATCATTCGGCCCTCGTGGCTCCAAAAGATACTTGTACTTTTGCGTCTCTTCCTCGTTCAAAAACTTTTCCACGCGCTCAACTGAGACCTTTGATTGTAGGACATTTGTAATCATATCAGCCAAAGCATCAAGTGGTGTTCGAAGCAATTCAATAAGAGATAAAGCAGTAAACGCAGTGGAAGATTTAAGCTGATGTCCGGCAAAGAACGTATAAACGCCAAAAGTAATCAGTGAAATCAGTACCGGAGAGCTAAACCAAATCAAAGCCGAAAAGCACCAAGTCAAGTAACGCCGGCGCAATTGGTAAATCTCTTTTCGTCTAACCTCCGAAACATCATCGTAAAAATTCTTTTCCCAAGCAAAGAACTTTATCACTCGTATACTCGATAGAATCTAGAAATAGTATAGCATCAGTAGTGCTCAAGACACATCAAAAATGAAATAAAACTGAAGCGAAATACCTCATTCATTTTATGTATGCGACTATCGGTCACTGCCATCAATTCAGACTGTAGAGAGCTAAATTTCTTTGAAAGATAGATATTTATCGGTAACAGTACGGCCAAGGAAAGCATTCCAGCAACCGCAGACCACCCAAGGACATTATAAAGCAAAGCTAAAGCGACAACTACTTCGATCGGAACCTGAGTCGTTAAATAATGCAGATATGCACAAATCTCCGCGACCTTAAAGGCATCCACAGCCATCAAATTGATGATAGCTCCGTTATTGGTCTCTTCCTGACCGTCTTTTTGCGTATTGCTAGACTCATTCTCTTCACCATCCTGATTTTCCCTCGAAGTAGCTGGGCTTTCGCGCCGTCTCAAGGCCTTCGCATATATTTCGCCGATAATTATGCTCCGTAGATTTACAGATATTTTTCGTCCAATGTAGAGCGCAATCCCATGGCAACCAGCAGCCGCAACGGTTCCAATGAACATTCCGGCAGTATATAACCAAACAACGGAAAGAGGTGCACGTTCTGGATCTTCGATGTATTTAAGAATTCTCTGTAGAAAAATTGTGGGCAAAAAGTTGAACAAACTAGCTATCCCGGCCCAAGCTGCTTGCTGAAGTAAAGGGCGCTTTAAATACTGATAAAGATTCCAAGTCACATTAGTAGTCAGTCGAAGGGAATGATAGCTTGTGAGAATTGTCTGCGCATGATCTTCATACACCATATCCCATACGTCTTCAATCCTGAGAGCAGAGCGATGCCCTTTCGCCAAAAGAGGGTTTATCCATGTGAAAAAGTACTGCGAAAACAAGCTTGCTAATGGCTCTCGCGATGGTTCAAGACCATCTTGCGTAACTTGAACAGCAGGCTTGTTTCCGGGCCTGGAGAAGACTACAATGCACACAAGCAAAAAGGAGCAGCAAAAGGACGCCACTGAGAAAATGACCTCTAATTGACTGGCACCATGCCGAACGATTGCAGAGCGAAACAATAGAAACTCGATCGGAAAAATAAGGATATATAACGAAGCAGTCATATTCCACAATGATGTGAAGAAGGAACTTTTTGAGCGAAAAAACACTGCACGTAATAATACGATGAACGACGCGTAGAACCAATAAACCATGAGGCCAATTAGAAGTTTTGGATCATCCTGAGTTGCAATTTTCTTCAGTTGCAGCAAACCAAATAATAAAGAAAACAAAGACGCATTGGCTAACGTTAATGTAAGCTCAATTCCCACGATAAAGTGCCACATAAACGGCAAAGTCACAATTTCATCAACATCATCTCCTGCATTTAATGCAGCAAAAACGTCTTGAGTTTCATCATCTTCAATTCCGTCGTCAGAACCATCAACAATCCCCAAACCATCGCGAGAGTCTAATGGAGCGTAGCCATTATAAGCGTTCTTTCTGGATCGCAGATGCCGAGCAAGAGCTAATATAAACTTGGGCAGCAACAAACATACAGACAGCGCTACAAGGAATAGCGGAATCGCAAACTCCAGATACCTCAAATAAGTTAGCTTTAAAGTATTAAGAAGAAAAGGTTTTACCGTTGTCGAAAGCATGGCGATAGATCTTCATAATCCCAAAGACTATTACACCGCCAGGCATCGCCTACCATGCCGGAGGCGAATCTGTATTTCTTCAACCAAATGAACGAAAAACGCAGAAACAAAATAAAGCGCTTATGTTCAAAAAAATTCGTTCAATCTTATCTACGCCACTTAAAGCAAGCGTCCTTTTTGATTGTGAGACACTGATGTGCGTAAGACAGTCTCACAATTCGATTTAATATAAAGCTAGGACTAATGAGTTTGTGATAATCGTAAGAAAATTTTCAAATCGAGAGACAGAAAGACGCGATTAATCGCCTTAAATGAATTTGAAATTGGGCTCGCGTTGCCTATGCAACTCGATCACGGTAAGCATCTACGACCCGTTGTCAAGAGCATGCCAATATAATGGCCCATACTTTCTAATCAGGGTTTTCTAATTCACGATTGACACATTAACTGCTAAATTATTAGTATTATAATAGCAGCTAAGCTACACCAATAATTTGTGTGTTCTTCATAAGGTGACGAGGTCATAGGATCTAAATATTCGCGTTTCATTTTAAATACAGCATGTTGAATCAAGCCTGCAGTCTACAGTCATGAGCTCTTGCTGGAGACTAGATTTTGAAAAGATACATTCCCAACTTTATAGAAACATTGTTTCTGGACATTTGTCATTTGACAATGGAGCCCAGATATAGCATTGGCCGGCAAATTCGTGGTGATGGTGTGCGACCTGGTGTTGGTGTGCGACCATTTAGTTCCGAATACAAAGAAATGATGGACTGGGCTATGCCGTTTTGCTTTAACGTGTGAGTTCATGAGGAAAAACTCGTGATATGGAAAAGCACTATTCTATCTCAACCGCGAACTATCTCCGCGTTTACTGTTATGTAAATTAGAGATAGGTTAATATGAAAACAAATTTCAACTGAAAAGATTGAAATAAATCATAAACATAAATCATATTTTATTCTGAAAAGATAATATTACCGGCCTGTCATATAATACCTAGCTGTAGATACCATTTGGCTTTTGGTCTAGGTGTAGCTAGATCTAAATTATTAAATTCGACTATATTTGTTCAAGGTTTCAACTAGAAAAGGTGTAATTTGATGTAATCAGACAAATAACTATGCGCGTTCTTTCACTTTGGGCTCCCAAGCTGAGTAAATCGGCGTCGTTGTAGAGTATGTCTTAAATGCCCCGCGGGTTGTGCATGACGCCCAAGGGCCCACTATGAGCGAGTGATTTGACGTTGGCTCTCGCTGCCATGGATGGATATTCTCTAAAAATCCTTTATCTTCAACCGGGGGTTCAGCATTCATGTACCGTAGCCAAGCCGACCTAAATACGAATGTAAGCGTTCAGAAACATACGAAGCTTCTCGTGGCAATTCGACGAGAATTAGAAATACCATCCAGGCTCAACGTCACTTGGGTCATGGTGCTTACGAGCATATTCAACCCAGCGTGTACGGACTAAGCAAAACAAGTTAGCTCTGTCAAACCAATATCGAGTCGGAAACCGATCGGCTTTCCAAGAGATTCACATACAAGGCACCTCGTCCAAGTTTTCAAAATAATGATTTCCAGCCCTGAATTCCAAGTTAGTTCAAATTCAATGCACACAAATGCGGAAGAAGTGAGGTGAACCATACTTGTCAACACCGATCAATGTTCCCGCCTTTGTATCGTGGATGTTATTCATTTGGCGGAAAGCCTCCCGGAAGCCTACTTTCCATATATTCTGAGACCATTTAGTACATGCAAAACATACGGTGTAGCTTTCAAAGCCGAATTCCTTACTCTGATGGTCCTCGGAAGGGTGGACATGTTGCCGCACTTTTGGTTCTCTGTTTAAGTTTGATCCGGCTTTTCTCAATACCTTAATTATTCCTATTATTTAATTGGCCATTTTAATGCGTATGTTTTGCCCTATTGTTTTCTAGTCATGGTGCCTGTAAGTGTCTGAGTATAGTCTACACTATAAACGCCTCAAAAAGAGTAAATATACGATATTAATTTATATTAGGAGCGAGTGAGCGAGGCACTTTTTCCATGAAGCATTGCTGCAATTGACAAAGGACATCGAGCGTATTGCAAATTTTGGCCGTATACAGCAGACTGTATGTCGCGCCATGCAAATAGACTATTCCTTGGTTTTGCAATCGTTTAGTCGGGCATGTGAAGAGCTACAGGCAAGTTTTTGTTCTTGGACTGTCAAGCAGAGCGTCTCTGCTAACACCACCGATTCAGGACCCAAAGAAACGGCTCGCCGCTGAAGCTACCATACATAATATACGATCACGTGAGCATTCACTGTCGCTTTTCAAATACTTTCTAGGTACTTTTCGCTTGTCTTACTTTCTGCTGCTTTCTAATACAGCGTTCAGAAAACACACAGAGTCATAACGTCCAATATTATACATCTAGTGCTATACAAAACGCAATCGGCCACGAATTCGGTTGGTACGAGCCTCGAGATATCCGTGAATTGCGCATATTCATATTAGAATATGCTATTTCACGCCAAGGTCTCCCTTCATATGTGCGAGACGCTCTACTACGTACCGCTGCCATTATGAGCAAGCGGCTGATACCCGTATCTTATGATGAAGAATGCCATAATATCCTTTCAATTGTGAGCCAACTGGCTTCAGGAGACGTCACAAAAGTTGTAGCTGGTTTGAAATTTGCGCTTTCGCTTATAGAGGAGATTGGATTCAGCAATCGTTCATCGCGTATACAGCTTTCTATGGAAATACACTTGACTATCAAGCGGGCATTTACCAATAATTGTCTCATGGATTTATGGATGGTGACCATAAATGAAATAGCTTCCACGAACGCTGGGAAATATTCTGGGCCTGAAATGGACACAATTCTAGGGACTTGTGCGGAGATAATTGGGAAAATACTAAACTGGGATTTTGAAATATCGCTGGATGGCTCTCCCAATAAATCCAAATGTCTTTTTCTCGACGAAGACATAACATCTGAACAGTCGTCCTGCAAAAATACCCTTCCACAATCTTGGGCAAAAATTGCGGAGCCTGCGCATGTCCAGGTAATTTTTGAAGCATTTAACACTCTAAGAACAAAACATTCTAAAGCTGCTTTAAACGCTGCACAATGCATTTTGAGATTTTCTGGGGTACAGGGGCCTATATTCATGAGCGATAGTGCCTCGCAACTAGCATTTTTCTCCACTTTTTCGCGTTTTCTGGTGATTTGTCTTAGTGAATGCAGTCAATCCGAAGATATATCAGAATCGCTGTTTCTTCTGGCATCTGCTGCTGTAAATTTGCTGGATACCAATAAAACCAGAGACATAATTGAAGCTGCCACAGAATCAGGGACTTTATGGGAGCTTTCCAGCAGCATCTCTCATATGATTGCGTTTGTACAGAGCTACATTGCTTCGCGTCCAACTGACGAAGAAGCTGAAGATTGGGCATGGGCGGTAGACGAAAAGTTGTTTGAGTACTGGGCAAAACTTTTCTTTTTCTTCAAAGGTTTTAGACCCCAGTGGTCTATTCAAATTCCGCCTAGTGTAAAGCAAGATTTGATATCTAATGTCCTTCAGTTCATCAAAGTTCGCATTGCAGTTGCTGTGGCACAAGTATTAAACGGCCAGGATGATATTGAGCATGATGTAGATGTTGAGGATGAAGATTGGGAAGCGCAGTCTTCTTTGTTGACCTTTGTAGCTACAACCAGTCGGTTTTGTCCAGACGAATGTTTGGGAGAGCTCACACAAATTCTAAATCAAGCTACTCAAGAGTACCGCCAAAAGCGCTCAGAATCAAGCGATTCCGCTGGATTGGATTTTTTGTTTGAGACCCTGCACTGGACATTGTCCATTGCGGGCTATGTAATCTATGATAGAGAGTCTGGTATTGCCATTTCATCTCCTTTGTTAAATGGCTTTTCACAGGCGCTTTTCCAATTTCTTGAAATTGCTGATGGTGAAATGTCAACTCAGGTAATCTCAATAATTGTCTATCACTGTGTTTAGAATCACTGACGAAGAATAGGTTCTGCAAACGTTTTGGTGGTGTCTAGGCCAATGGACACATATGATAACCGCCCCAGACGAGATGGCAATCGCCATGAGATCCGTTCTAGATATAGACGTCGTATTCAATGCACTGATCTCTAGAGTCTTAGATCTATTTCAGTATTGGATAGCAGAGCAGCAGCTTCTTCGAGATTTACTGTCTACTTTTGAACTGTTAGGATCGAGTGAAAACTTGTCAGAAAAGCTGTCAAAGACTTTACAATTTCCTGCAGTGGTCAATATGTGGTTGCAGAATTTTCCTAATATCCCAGAGCCAGAGCAAAGGTAACGCCATTTTAGGGACTTGCTTTATTAATTCTTACCTTATTTTTACTCTTTTTTTTCTTTTGACCATCTACACTCATTTTTGCCAGTTCTCTAATGCTAAAATAGACATTTGATACAAGTATTGTGTGCTTTGTGCGGAAGGCTCGAGCCAAAAATGAGCTCTGCGTTATTTGGGGCACTTGTAGAAGCTGCTCAATTCAATATTGACACCGTGAAACCTCGAATCATCCAAGGCAACAATTTGGATCAGGCAGAATCAAACGCTTTCAATTTGTATCAAATATGCTCAGGAGTTGCAGAAGGAGCTTCACCTCAGATGATTCAAACTGTTGCAAATTTCTTGATACAGCCTCTTGAGCTCTCTGATGAGGTCATCGCGCGCTATGGAGAAGACTCTGCAGTTTCAAGATCAATACTATCGTGCCTTGTATCAGCGCTTAAGCTTGTGGAGAATTACGAGTTTCCATTGGAAACACTATCGACATTTGCGAACTGCCTTTCAAGGCACGTAGTGCGACTGCACAGTGACACAAAGAAAGCATCTCGAACAAATTACGACCCGGATGGATCGATAAATAGGATCTGCGATGCCTTGAACTGTCTCATGCGATCATATTGTCGTTATTCTTCATATTCGTCTGACCCGGGTTCCAAGGAGATTTTAGACGTAGTTATAAGAACATTGGATTTATTCTTGAAGCAGCTTGGCAAAGATATTGTGGATAATACGGTGGTCTTTAAAAACGTCTCAGAATTGTTGCTTTTGATAGCACAGTGTTCTCCAATCACTATATTCAAAAATCCGGATTTGTTTGGTACAGAAATTACGCTGCTTGCTGAGCATATTCGAGTACCAGACTTTGTATCTGCAAGAAATATTATCAATGCGGTCGCATGCTTAGGCCAATTTGCTCTCTCTTTCGAAGCACAAAGAGAAGCCAAAATAAAGGCCGGTTTGGAATTATTGTTAAGACAACTACTGACGGTTCTTCTCTTTGAGAATTCCGATGGTGATTTACTAGACGTCTTTGCAGAAGCTATATTACCTATATTACTGTGTTGCCGCGAATCTTTTGGCCACATTATGCAAGAGTTGGTCGTTCCTCTTCGCGATAAACCGGCAACTCAGTCTAATGTTTTAAAGGCTGGCACAAAATTATTTAATACTATTCCCTCCAAATACCCTGAAGATGACGAATCCATTGAATCACTAGTCGAAGCTTTCCGTGACAGTTTGCTCCTGTTTCTTAATAGCTCTCGAGAATCAGTGCACATGTTTTAATCACAATCGAATCAAATTTCACTATAATAGGATGTTACATTTTAGGCATCCCTCTATTCACTAGTACATTAGCACCCTAGCCTCATCTAAGAAAATTGACCAATTTTACTAATACATTTCCATCCACAAAGGGCTTAAGGTTTTCAATTTCCGGGTTCTATTAGGTGTATGCAGTATGTGTAGTGGATGAACCAGAAAGGGCTCAAGCCATCGTATTAAAACTAGTTAAAGTAGGCTTGTCGTACCTGGTTTGATCTTGTCCTATAGTCTACTATTCACAAATAGCTATATAAAGTTCTTGGCTCATACGGTTACATGAGCACAACATGTATATATATAAATTCGCAACAAAAACTACTGGTGATTCAATAAAGATCAAGCCAATTAGAATGAGATTATAGAATATACTAAAATAAGTAGACATAGCCCATATACTATACTAATGTTCGATTATTATACGCCATAAGCGGCGGGCTTTAAGGTATTAAAACAGAAGAACTTGGATATAATGGTTGATAATACTTTGTTTTTTTACGTATGGGCGCCAGCTTGAACGACTATCAGAATCTTTTAGCAGATGGAGGCACTAAAGCGGCCCCGTGAAGATGCTGTACAGGAAGACATGGCGCCGAAACGGAAAGCTGTGGGCGGGCCAGTACCGGAAAGCCAACTCGATATTGAGGTAGAGTATATTAAATTGTTCGAGTTGTTTGTATTAACAGGAAATGGTTTTAGCTCTTCCAAAAGGAAGCGATATGGCGCCGGATGCAAGAGTATAAATCTAAGCTCGACTTTGTAGAGTCGCAGCTTGAGTCTTGCAAGAAAGAAGTAGATTCGAGCCGATCTGTTAGTATTATCTTGGAGACTTGGTGGAATGATGTATGATTCGAGATCCCTTATTTGTCGCTTCTTGTTACTAACGTTTATAAAGCTGCTGGACGCTTTAGATCTCCTAACAACTGGTTCATCTTCTGCAGGTACGGAATTTTGACAGCTTATTGCCATTTTACTTATATTGGTCAGAATCATCGGAAAGCGAACTATTACGGAGCTTTACGCAGGATGAAGCATTTGCGCTAGATGCTATTCTGGCTTCTAGGAAAAAAGAGATTACTCGTCGACTACAGACAATAGGCCTCCGTATCGAAACCCATGAGCCATTTTCTGTTAATAAAGATCTGCTACGGAGCGCTTCTAGTGAGATTGATAAGCGGCTCCACCGATTGCGAGCAGAAGCAGACTCGCTAACTCTACAAAACAAAAACCTTCAAAAAAATCTAGAAATTCTTCAAGCCACGCGAGTTTCGCTTGAGAAAAAATTGTACCGAAACGAGAGTACGTCTCTGAGATCCATAGCAAAGACTGCAAACAAAGAACAGAATGCAGGAGTGGAGAACGACGAAAAAGAGATGAACGACGTGGAGCAGAAGCCCAGTACACAACAGCTGGAGCGTGAAGAAGGAGAAATAGAAAACCTCAGAATACAAAAGGCAGAAAATGATGCTTTAATCGATAAACTTCGCTCAGACCTGCGAGCTGTTACTCAGCAAATAGAAAGGACTGAGAATCAACGAGGCTTGGAATCAAATATTATTAGCGAGGATGCGATATTAGCGTCTGAGACTTACAGGAAATTGTCAGCTGAATTGCATTTCCTTAAGGAGCATTTGAGTGTGGTTCAGGAGCGGTCGCAAAGTGACAAAAATGAACTTCAAACATTGAGGGCCGAGCGTACAGCGTTCAAAACCAGTCTTTTAAGCGAACAAGAGAAAGAAGTGAAAGACTTACAGGCTCAGATTGTAAATATAGAAAAGGATGCGTCTAGGGTGCGAGGTATACGTGATGAAATGCATGCACAGTTGCAAATGCGAATATCCAATGAAGAAAAGAATGCTGTCTTGATCAATGAGCTCAAGGCTCTGATCGAGTCCAAAGATATGCGGATAGAGTTTCTGCAAAATGAGCTTAAAATTTTCAGCTCAGCAGATCAGCAGAGTGAACAAATTGTGAATGATTCGGGCGAAAGCAGTGAAGTTCTTTTGGCAAAAGTTAATAAGCTAGAGAAATTAAATTCTGCTTTGTCTCGGGAAATTTCAGCAATGGGACAGGCATACAGCAAGGCTGTAAAGATTGGGAAGTCCAAGATTTTTGATACAATGGCAAAGGAGGAAAAAATCACAAAGGCGCAAGCAGAGGTAATTCTAATTTTTTATTTTTTTATTTCATCTTCAAATTTATATCGCAATACTAAAATATATTTTAGAAAGCAAAAGCAGACCAAAGGTATTTTGCTGCTATGAAGGCCAAAGACATGCTATCGAACGAAATCAAAGCCTTTAAATCACAAACGAGTCATTCCAAAGATATTGTAAATAAGCTAACTATCGCGGAAAGCGCGGCTGCTAAAAAAATGGTGGCTTTGGAACAACAATTAGCAACATTGATGGCACAACGGGATACTTATATAAATGAATTAAGTCAAAAATCAATCTCTGAAGAAAAGCTCAGTGTGCAAAATCAGAATCTCAGCTCGTTATCGGAAAGCTTGAAAATGGAGCTGGATTCGATTAAAAAGCGGCTGGAGGAGGAAGTTGCTACTCGGCAAATTGCGGAGCAAAGCTATGTCGCCAACAAGGCAAGACTTGAGCAAATTGAGTCTAAGTATGGCCGTTTGAAAAAGATCAAGGGAAGCGACGACAGCGACGAACTTGTGGTTTATAGGGTATGTACCCTTTTTTCTCCTAAGTTTTTTTGGTACTATTTCTTCCACTTTTTATTTTCTGGGAACAAATCTTAACCTTTTTGTAGCAAATGGCAAAATGTGGTGTTTGCAACGACAACTGGAGGAACAGGGTCATAACTTTATGTGGACATACGTTTTGCAAAGAATGCATCGAGACCCGAATACAGACTCGGCAGCGGAGATGTCCTATGTGTAATTTGCCCTTTGGCACGAGCGACGTTATTGCCATGCATTTATGAGACTTGCTGCCAGAAAATCTACTGTAATTAAATCAAACCGTACTAATAAAATAAGTATGAATATGAGGCTGGGGTACCTGGCATCATAAAACCAAAAGATATGTATCGATTAACTCTCCTCCGAGTCTATGCACCATCATTTTTGCCTTTTCATACATGCGCCTCTTTATGACCTGACTCATTCTCATCATCGCTTTCAAGTAAAGTATCTAATTCTAAACTCTGGCGAAGCTGAGAATTGCCTGTACCTGATTCGAACATTGGCTGTGTGCCCGGTAAAGGTGTCGTCGCTTGATCCTGTAGGCGAACGTATTCCGGTATCGTTGCTTTTGCGTCCCATTTATTGCCGCTGTTCTTGTACAACAAGATCAAACCTTCAGCGTCTGTATTGGTCAGTCATATGCAAACGGTATGTATAAGCAAACGGTATGTATAAGCAAACGGTATGATCCTTACATGCAAAAATAATAAACGCTAGACTGTAGAGTATGAGCGAATAGGAATGAGGATCGATGCCGATACTTGCTAAGAGAAGCATCTGTTCCTCTGTGGCAGCCATAAATTGCATCCCCGATGCAACTAAAAGCTATTGAATCAGCATTAGAGAAATAGGCACTTCCACTTACAAAAGGCGCAAGATACTGAAACGAGTTTCGTTGCGGAAGATACGCGGCATCACGTAAAAGCAGCGAGATCTCCACAATACGGCACAGTCCAGCTGCAACAAGAGTGTATCCAAAAGTTGCATGGACAGTGGTTGATAGCTCCAGGCTTTGTGCATGCGATGCCATGGCTACCCCAGTCAAGATGATCACGACGCCGGGTACAATATTGCGTTTCGGCCTGCCCTCTTGAAAGGAGAGAACGACACCGAGAATACCGGCACAAAACCATATAACTCCAAGAGCAGTATGTTGAAGATCCTTATGAGACCATGGACCTCCGTGATGCTCTGTAAACGTGTTAAATAGTCCCCAGGCACCGATAACAGAACTGTCCAGGAACTCCTGTGACTTGTTGATGCGCTCGAGAAACCGTTTACCAAAATGCAGCATTATTAGCATAATGATTCCGTAAGCGATAAAGCTGGACCCCATGATTTCGTGCGCCAAGCATTGTCCTAAATGATCTCCACTACAAAACCCGAGAGCGGCTATCGCACCGAGAACCATTTGGACCCAGCTAATTATAATAAAGGCTTTGCCGGTCACACCATGTGCGAGCACAGCGTACCTTCGGATGCGTGCGTGCAGAGCCGCAGTTAAATGCAGTTTCAAGTAGACTCCTACCAGAGCCTGTAAAAACAAAAAGATAAACACAAATTTTGCAAAGGAAGCGTGTGCTGTCGGACCAAACTGTCGGCCTTTATGATGGTGAGCTAAAAAGTAGCCCGTAACTAATAATTAGAATACCACATTATAGACAGCAAACCGATCTGGCAAACCGATGCCCAGAACCAAAGAAAAGGAGGACGTAAACCAATTTAAACCTTGAAGATAATAAATGTACCTGTAAAGACTAAGCCTGTTGCTTGCACAGGCACGTGAAACCTCGAACGCGTAAGACCAAGTATCATTCCCGCTGGAAACAAAAACCCAAAAGCAATCGTCATGAAAGCAATGTGCAGCCATAAAATAGTGTCAAGCGGATCTGGCGACACTACCGAGCCTTCCGGAATCTTGTCCATGTGATGTTCATGGCCGTAAGCTATTGCTGCCAGTGCGAGCGTACAAATCAGTTGTCTGTACGCCATCCAGAGCAGCTTGTCATGCGACACAAAATGTAGATGCTTCGTAATGCTTCTGGATCCAACGGCAAATGTGGATTTATTGCGGCCTTTATGAGTGACAAATTACCAGGCTGCTGCTTCAATCAACCAATCAGCCTATCGTTCTATAGTCTAGTGTAATTTTTTAGTGTAATTTTTATTGTACAAAGTATATATATATATATAGCAATCACTAAGCGTTATTGCGCAAAGTAATTAGTCCCCTAACTTTGGCAATTAAATTCATTCTTGTACTTCGCTGTATAAAGCGCACAGGGTGAAGCACGTGACCGAAGCGTTCCTCGAGGTTGACAAGGTGTGCCAGTTGTGCAAGACTGATCTTTTCAAAAAAATCGATGTAAAGTACAAAGGGCGACACGACTGGTTTAAGCTATTAAATTCAGTAGTATTTGTAGAATTGGGTAAACTAATTTCCATCGAAATCAGCATAGAGAAACAAGTCAAATCGACTAAGTACTATTAGACCACTTTCTCAAATGCGTGGTGTAAATCAAGTATTATGCGAGTCATGGTTTAATCTACTATTTACCAAAAGTACCAAGGCCCGCTGAACACCCAAACTTCATACCCAAACTTTTAAGACCTTCATCTATGTTTTAATCGCGCTAGTCGCGATTTTCATTGTCTATATAAACCATTCGCTGCTGATACTAATAAAATCACATAATATCCACGGGATACAGTATAGATTGATCGCATTGTATAAATAATCCAAAAAGAAGGCAGCCATGGCATAGCCCAATGAATGACCTTACGGTATGGAAGAACATTCGCAGAGCGCGACGCTTTTATCGGCGCATGGTCAGGAGCTGATTGATGAAGTGAGGCTATGGCCGGAACAACGAGTTTGTTTCTGGCTCACCTCGATCAGTATGCGACACTACAATCAGGCTTTCCTTGGTAAGACGCGTTAGCAACGAGACTTCTAACCGGAAAGAAAATAATATTAACGGCGAGACTTTACTCGACTGTGATATGCAGACACTTAAAGACATTGGCGTAAACATTGTGGGGGACCGTGTTAAAATTCATAATGCTATAAGGGACATTTTACGGAGATGCTCTCCGTTGTTCAACGTATGCTACATTTTTATTTTATTTTATTTTATTTTTTCATTCATTCATTCGATTATTCATTGAATGAGCCATTGTCCGTGATTATGGAGAACCAATGAATGCAATAACCTATTTTTACTAATCTCGACGCAGTCATCTGCCGACAGTTCCCCTTTACAGGGCACAAGTACTATGGAATTTGTGCCTGATCAAAAAAAACTGGCCCAGCCGCTCACAATACCCGCTGCTCCAGTAACGAAGGCGGTCGTCAGCGATGAACCGACAAACGAAGCTACGATCATCTACGGAGAAGGATCGACTATCAGAATTGAATCAATTCAAGACGAAGCCGGCTTGTCTTTTATTACACGCGTACTCGAACGCGTTCATTCGCCGGTCTCTGCTGAACAGGCGGCAGTCTTTTCGTCCGATGGAACAGGGATTGCTCCGCTTTCTTTTGCCGAGCTGGAAAACGTTATCAACTCTGACCGGCCAGAGAAAGACAGATTAATTCTTTGTACTGCTCCCAACTTGCACCCTAACAGAAAATGCCTGCAAGTGGCTCGGCAAGTCATGCTTACGCAAGGGTCCGCGTCCCCACCGCGAGCAGTCGGAGCCTCCCGTCTCTCTTCTTCTACGATCAACACGCGAAGAAGCACTGCGCTTAATGATTCTGCTAGTAATAAGAGGATCAAAGACTATTTTGGACAAAGGCCGCCTAGTGAGCTTATTTCCTCAAACCTTTCGGAATACTTCCCAGGCCATCAGCAAGAGGTATTGGACAAAACGGTTCGGAACTCTATCCGCTACTCGCGCCGATATAGTCGAATGGGTTCCGTCTCGAGCAGTCGAAACTCTGTGGCACATTCATTATTTGCGCCCTCCATTCTGCCAAATATCAGTGACGGATTACCCACGAGCCGAAGGCTGTCCAATCTGAGTACACTGTCTTCGTCTCAGCACGCAAGACAGCGTCGATTACGTCAGAGTAGCCTTGTGCCCAGAACGGAACAGTTGGACGAGGAGGAAGAGGAGCCATCGTCTCTGGCTTCGGCTGCGGTGCCTGCGCAAGCCGACTCTAGTCTTTTACGTGCAAAGGAGACTGACGTATTAGACGGGCATGCGGACGACGAGTCTGTTGTTGATGCTTTTATAAACGAGCATGAAGAGCGTCGCCATGGCAATGCGATTGATAATGAAAATAACAGTGTCGATGACGGTATAGAGGACGATGATAACTTTGAGGGATCAGACACGGTTAGATGGATTAAAGGGGCGCTTATTGGCAGTGGATCATTTGGCAATGTCCATCTGGGTATGAACTCTTTAACGGGAGAGCTAATGGCCGTCAAAGAGGTTGAACTACAAATGAGCTCGGCTGATTCTGCCGCTGAAGCTCGGAAAATATCAATGCTTGATGCTCTCGAACACGAGATCTTACTTTTACGTGAACTTTCTCATCCAAACATTGTCCAGTACATTGGCTCGCAGAGCGATGGGCATCACACATACATCTTTCTCGAATACGTGCCTGGTGGGTCTGTAGCAGCTCTTTTAGCTAGCTACGGCTCATTTGAAGAGCAATTAGTAAAAAATTTTGTACGGCAGATTACGTGCGGTTTAGTATATTTGCACGACCGGGGAATTATCCATCGGGACATAAAGGGTGCAAATATACTTGTGGATAATAAGGGCGGCGTGAAAATTTCTGATTTTGGGATTTCTCGGAAAGTTGAATCGAATCTATTGTCACTCAGCCAAAGCGAACAGGCTGATCATCGCATAAGTCTCCAAGGCAGCGTTTACTGGATGGCGCCTGAAGTGGTTAAGCAGACTTCGTATACTTCAAAGGCAGACATATGGTCCTTAGGGTGCCTCGTGGTAGAAATGCTGACGGGACAGCATCCGTTTCCAAAATATAGTCAAATGCAAGCATTGTTCAAGGTAATGTATCTGTCAAAAACCAATTAATTAATTAATTAATTATTTATTTATTTTTATTTTTATTTTTATTTATTTATTTTTATTTATTTATTTATTTATTATTTATTTACTGATTGTTTAGATTGGCACCATGACAAAACCAGAGATCCCTTCAACTGTATCTTTGGCGGCGCGTGATTTTCTCGAAAAGACCTTTGAAATCGACCATAAAATGCGGCCAACAGCTTCAGAGCTTTTAAACCACGAATTTATCAGCCAGTAGGATTGATTTTATGTCGCATTTGTACATATAGATAGTATATACGTCTAAAGGCCATTATTGCAGTCATTTGCAGAAGAATAAAATGTAAGGATAATTAATTCATATAATTAATAATATGCATAAGCATATAGTTTTTATGAGCGTTGTTATAGATATGGTTCAGTGTGTAGCGAGCGTACCACCAAAGCTTTTTGTACGCAGAATAGCATATTAATTCATGAATAAAATCGGTCATCCAGATAGATTGATAAAAGAATCGTGCAAGGATGAGTTCCAAGCTGCAGAGCATGCGGGTAAGCCTCGTCTCCGTTACTGGCGTTTATTTGTCTGACCCGATTAAATTTAGTTTATGCAAAGAGGCGCGGCTGCACGGCAACG
The DNA here is from genome assembly GCA_016906335.1 of Novakomyces olei. Lineage (NCBI taxonomy): Eukaryota > Fungi > Ascomycota > Novakomycetes > Novakomycetales > Novakomycetaceae > Novakomyces > Novakomyces olei. The sequence goes on from JADEYG010000015.1 coordinate 1,018,654, forward strand.
CGAGCCTGAAGAAGCCAAACCGCCTCCGCGAGATACGTCAGAGACATGGTACTTGTCGGTACAAAATTCTCCAAAGCAGAAAGCGTAAATGCAGTTAAATTATTAAAACTGACAGAAAGATCACCGGTGATATATGAAACATCAGCTATCACGTTCCATAACAGTGAGAGCGATAAAGGCTCAACTGGTCGGCAAAAGTTTGGTGCAAAGGTAGTACATATTCAATCTATCTCAATCGAATCCACTAATGATCAATCGCAGTCACCTGAGCCTCAAGACGGGTCTGAGCGCGGAGACCAGCAAGACAATGACTCAGACCAAGATAAAGGAGATGAAGATGGAATGATTAATGTTGACGGACTTATGTCGACGCGAAAAGACGACTCTATAAGGAACACGAACAAGAACAAGAGAAAAGGATTGAAGAATGCCAAAAAGTCTCTACTCTCTACAAAACCCAAAAAGCAGAAACGCCATTCATAAAGTGGTATCGAAATTTTAAGTATTTGGAATTTTTGAAAACTATTCGAGGACAAACCTGTCTCGATTACGCCGTCGGAAAAGACCTCTGCAAATCGTCACCGTCGGCCTTCTTTAGCCTTTTTGCGTGACTTTGACGGCTCCGACTTTACAGGGGCATATTCGGGAAGACGAAGAATTGCTTCCCGTGCTGTGCTATTGATCTAAACAAGTTAGTCTACTTTGTCGACTGCTCTTCGCCCTACGTGCTTGAAACGGTCCGAGCCTAGTTGTTAGCAATTGCTTTTGCTATATAGCCTCACCCAAATGTATTCCGCCGTACCAGCGCGACACTACAACAAGCACGTTGGTTACATTCTTCCAATTTTAGCATCATGCGGTACTCTCAGTAACGTACCATAAGATGGAGAAGATGAGCCAGGCGCAATCCGGCTGCGCTTTCGCCATCGTCGTCATTGTCCTGTACGGTTACATTATCCGACCGCCGAATAGTATAGGCGTATATATTGTGTGTTGCCTGTTGTGAGCAATCAAAAAAACGCACAGCATGGGATTAGACTAATCAGCCATAATCTAGACGAAATGATATTGTGAATAAAGCCTTATCAACGACAGAATAACCTTTGAACAAACATCGATAATCTGCTTACTTTCTGGACTTTTTTGTCATAGTATAGGGCCTGTAAAGCTGCGTGAACTTGTTCCATGCTATCCACATGAAGCGCTCGACCTAGAAAGACGCTTTTACGGTCCGTAACGGCTTCAGAAAGCGCCCACTGCCATTCCGTTGCGTCAAAAACACCGTCGTCGTCTGATGTAGCAGGAGCTGGTTCAGTATGGGTTTCATCGTACTCCAGGGCTCGAAGCTCAATAAGATCTTCAATAAGCCCAAACAAACACACCTCGCCCTTTGGCTGCTTTGCTACGAGTGCCTCGACAAAGCTCTTGTCGAGTCCATCGCTTGATAGTACGGTAGGCGCTTGCGCTGGGTATTCTGGCGTTATACTTAGGACCACCTGTACATCCGTGCGGTTTGGTAGGCGCAAAACGAAGGTATTGGTAGACGTTTCGCTGAGCGGGACTTTTAGATTAGTAATGTGCTATTTAATTGTCTAGCAAGTAGAAAGAGTATGCACATCTGTCAATTATAGACACAAGAAAATTGAATAAAAGACGAGGGCCAACAGACCAACAGAGTCGGGGTATATGGAATTGCATGCCAGCAGTTCGTCGTCCAGCTCAGACATCAGCCATATATAATCAGACAGTGTACTAATAATATTAACAATATATGTATTATTTGGTTTGCTTAATCGCGTCCAACGGTACAAAGATTCTGCTCGACCATATATATCCACGGGCCCCTTGTTTATTTAGCTATTTACAACACGCTGTGCCTATATTTTTATTTTCCACAACTCTACCATTGTACGCTATTTCCAGGTTTAATGACAGGCCAAGATATCTTTGTCTCGAAACTTTGATCAGCTCAATGGACTGAGCGCTATGTTTGAATATGAAGTTTTTCGTTTCCGATGAATTGGGGCAGATTAAAGGTGAGCGAAATTCGATCTTTTCAATTAACTGTCTAGTGGTGACGGTCGAGGGCCTAAACAATGACGACCACGCAACAGCTACGAATATGGAGGTTTACGGGCGAGCTAATGCGTTTGATGGCATTACTATAATGCGAGTGTGGAGCGTTATGGGAGAAAAAAACGTAGAACACGAAACATTATTTTTCACAGCTAATAGTCTAGATAGCCGTTGCCCGCACAACGGGGCTTCTCGAAATATTCAGCGTCACAAGTTTATCCCAAAGCTGGTTCTGCTACCAAAAGGATTCGCCTGATCCTTTTGTTTCACTTCAAGTGAAAGGCGAGCATCTCTTTGCGGTCGATAGCAGTGGCATGGTTTACATTTTAAACGTGATAAATCAGAATATTGAGAACATTGTATGGTTTTTGCTCCATCTATTTGCTCAAGTGACAGGAACTCAAAACTGAGGTCAACATAGTTGCAGTGCCTGAGGGTCATCCCGAAATTATTGCCTACTCAGGTCCTGACGTGCCTCTCCGTATTGAACGACTCGATCCGTACGGTCAATTGCTAGAAGACCAGAGAAGCCTTCTTTTCGAAGCAGAGTTGGACGTTGGCGACGATGCCATTTGTGATATTTGCTTCTTACATAGAATTGGTGCAGACGATTTCGTTCTACTTGTGGCTATGATCTCGGGAAATGTATGTGATACTGATTCTTAGCTTGATCTAATCATAAAAGATTAGCGTTTATGATACGTCGGTTCAGCGAAGCCCACTATGGACAAAGCCATCAAAGTTGGAGTCTATACGACTATTGCATCGTGGTCCAGGCGGCACAGATGGGTAATTGAAAACCAGATGAGCAAGACATACGCTGACAGGATAGTGACTGTACCATCATCGGCGAACGGATAGTAATATTTTCAGTGCGACTGAAGCGGCCGAAACGCGTCTTTACAGAACAGGCTGACGATGTTGCAGATATCTGCATTTTAGACAGAGATGATTCTATTAAGTCTGAAGAAGGAGACGATATGGAGAAGAAGGCGTTGAGTCTAAATCGCTTACATATTTCAGTATTAGCCGCAGTCGACAGATCTATGCGTCTTTTGACGGTCTGGGACTATGTCAATAACCAAATAGTCGCTACCGTCCCCATTTTTTCGCGCGCAACGAACGTTTTATGCGACGATAACAGCATTCACACAGTTGAAGAAGGATCTATCGTAAAACTAGACTCTAAACCAAATGGTGGACGTCAAGAAGAAGGATTGAGTATTGGCGACCTCGACGAAGACGATCTTTTTTAATGAGAAGCACTATCTCTCTGTATGCGCATGTTCACAAGCTCAATGCCCGTTCGGCCATGCCAGAAGTCTAAGGAGCTTTCACGCTTAAACGGGAAAACTTCAAGCCGGCCGCAAGTTTATCGAGATGTATCCGTACCTTTTGTCTCGAAATTATAGAGTATATTAATCTGGTGTAGAAAATGATAAAATAAATACGTTGACCAATGTCTATGTTAATTCTTAGACAGCAATATCATACATGCATACGAAACGAATACACTTGTAACGTTTAAACGAATATTTGATGGCATTGGCGACAATGAGCCTATGTTAGGCATCACGAATCCCTAATATTATACATCTTGAGTTGATGTCCACACACGTTTTCTTTACTATATTCTTTACTAGATCATTTAATTATTGAATGTGACCTATATAATTCCTCAATGTTAAAACAGGTTCACGGGCCCCGTCCACCTTGCGGGGCGTAAAACTATGTAAACCATTACACAATTTATCGACAGCTAATTGTGCTTTCAGAGGAAGGACGTTCACGGCACTATTTCCAATTCGCATACGGCCAGAATGGCAGACTCTGAGGAGAACGATAATGGTGCTCTTTTGGAGCTAGCAAGCTTGGAGAACGAATTTCAGATTGCTGAAATTGAAGTGCGTAAGTTTGTCGGCTGCTTTGGCAAAGCTAAAGAATTGCAGTTAAAGAGCAAAACAAGCTTTTGGCACCATTGTATGAACGCCGACAAAAGCTAGTTAAAAAGCTGCCACATTTTTGGACAGTTGCAATCGAACAAGCCGAAGAAGGCGTGGCGGAACATTTGTCACCCGAAGATTCTAAAGTATTTGATCATCTGGAGAACGTTCGTGTGGAACGGCCTTTTGATGATCCGCGTGATCTTCGCATTACGTTCGAGTTTGCCCCGAATCCTTTCTTGGAAGATTCGTCTTTATCTCTTTGCAAAACTTTTCGAGTGCAAAAGACTGATGAGGATTCTGATCAAAAGTTATCAGGCGAAACCGCTTACATATCAGAAGAAGTGAATATTTTATGGACACCGGCAGCACGACGCGGTGCCGCGCCCGGTCCAGGCAGACCGTCATCTATAAAGAACAAAGGTAAAAAGGACAATGAGCCGCCCTCTTTTTTTGATTGGTTTGCATGGACTGGCAGCAATGACGATGAGGCATTCGTTGATGCTGATCACGTTGCGGCTTTTATTGCAGAGGACTTGTATCCCAATGCAGTCAAGTATTTTACAGATGCCATGGGTGAGAGCGATGATGAGGAAGATGATGACGATGAGGATGGATCAGTTGACTTGGAAGGCGATGACGATGATGAGGGCAGCGAGAAGAGCGACGCGGGGTCTCAATCCGAGGACGGCCCGCCTTCTAAGAAATTAAAAACTTAATCTAAAAAGTCTTTTGGTTCTATTGAAAGGATTTTGATTTCCCACGAAACCTATGTAGGGCCCCGATAAAGAGATCTGCAAACAAATGAGAATGCAATACTTTGGATGAAAATAATTTAGAAAGAAAAACAAGTGCAATCATCTAAAGCGGACTACAACAGGTCATTACTCATGAAAATTCTTTACAAAGCGCTTCACGCCACAGTGGCAGTAGCTTGAATCGGATAGCGTCCAACGATGTAATATCCATAGCCGTAGCAAACTGTGCTGAGCCGTCTATTGCAGCCAGCTCGGTATTCTCCTTCTTCTCTGCTTCTGCTGGCACGCGCAAAGCCGTCGGTGTGACCTTGGCAGAAGCATGCAAGTCCTGTAAGAGACACAACCACTCCCCTAATCCCAGGCTCGTAGCCCGGTCCTTCGCGGAACCGCCTAGCATATTTTGAGCTCTTTTGATACTAATGCCGTCCACAGCCTCCCTGTACTTTGCTAGAGCTGTGGCTTCTTCTTTAATGCTTTTTAATGTATCTGGATCAAGGTGTTGCAAAGCACTTTCCAGTAGTCCTTCCTCCGAATTGCCATCTTTCGCCACATAAAATTGTAGACAATGATGGTACCAGCGCATATAATCTGTGCGTAGAGAAGGACTATTGGCGCATAATTGATGAACAAGTCTCAGGTATGAGCCTTCATGGCGAAGAACGAGCTCTAGCATATCGTGCGCCGTGCACGCACTGCCTTTGGATTTTACGGTTGCAAGCAAATCATCCAAAAAGACTTGAAGGTCATAAGTCCCGCTTGAAAGATTTACAGACTTGTGGACCTCGTGAATAACTGGGTAAAACATATCGACAAGCTCTCGCACCAAAACCGTCAAATCTTCATTTTCACACAACGCCTGGATCAGCATTTCTCTATCACGAATACTTAGCGTCAGTGCTAAATATTGCAATAGATTAGCATGGGTTTCACTGTCCTTTGGCTGCTCAATACTAAAGGACTTGAAAATACTCTGAACGATAGATGTATGATCCTTTTCGCTCGCATTTCGAATTGAATTCTGTTCCTCCCGAGTACTATTATATACATAACGCTTCAATGCTTCTTTCTGCTCGTCGCTCCCACTAATCGAGTCCAAGGAGGATATTTTGTTTGTCATTTTGTCCTTATCGGATGACAAAATAGACGAAATTATACTGAATAGTTAAATATAGGTCTTTTAATTGTGTGCGGAAATTGACATTACCTTTGCAGCAAATTATGCCTACCCCATATGGGCGGTTTCGCCAGAAAGATTTTGGTAATCGCGGCAATCATGTTGCTCACGTTTCCTACCTTGAGCGCCTGACGAATCGCGAACCAGGGCAGCTTTGAATGAACTCGTTCGACCAAGCCAAGCGTGGTGGACGCGTCAGTGGACGCGACAAACAAATAATGTAATATTGAAGCAATCGTCATACGCACGTGCACATGAGCAGCAAGTAAATTATCCGGCCAGTTTTCCTGTGTATCGCTCTTCGCGTACAGCGAGACTATTTCATCGATAGCTGAATTGTAGACAGCATCCTGTTTAAATCGCTGCCAGGCGCGTTCAAGTGATTCAGCGTCCTGTAAGTCATACTCTTGATTTTCATGTTGAGGAACGGATACTTTGCTTAGCAGCCCACGCGATATTGTAGCTAGAAATGTGATGCAGCTAAATCCCAGAAGCTTGCGTTTACTTATGGTCGCCTTGTCATAAGAGTCAGACAAATTGGCGCGAGCCAATCTTTCAAAAACAGGTTGCAGTGTCTGTGACCAAAATTGTGGCGGAGCATCTCGTACTGCGGGAAGTGTGTCGGTGAAGAGGAAGCAGTGCATCATACGGGAAAGCAATGGCGAAGGATACGGCTTGTTCTCGTCATTGGAAACGACGCTGAAGGGCGGACCGAACGCGGAAAATTGACCGGGAATTTTAAGAGCCTGAAATTCATTAATTGTCTGGAAAACAATAAGCCCGTTTATCAGAGCTTTGCGCTCGGCACGATCGAGTTGCAGTGCCATAGTTACATTACCGGCTTGGCACGTAGTAATATTTGTGCTAATTATATTGTTCCTATGTAATTGATGATATAATTCCTTTTTGTATATTTATCCCCTACAATTAATCGATACTTGGGTCCATTTGGGTCAATTTAATTTAATTTGTGTAAATTGTATACTAAATTAAACTTCAAGATCATTTAATCATAGCTTAGTTTGATTTGTCGATCATATTATTTAGCACAGTAGCGAGATCAGATAAGCTCGATATAGTATTATAAGTCACGTGCAAAGCACTATAGATTATGATGCACGTTGTAATAACCATGGATCCTGATTGTTCTGCCGTTAGACTAGCCAAACAACAGCTCAGATTCAGTATTCAAATGCTTATTCTCAGATATAGAATCTATCATTAGCTATAAACACATGGGCCAGCTTGCTCGCCGTGTTTTTTGTTCAATTTCAGATCCTCACTTAAACTTTACAATTAAAAGATTATTGTCGCATCTCGACTGAAGCACTCGGTATCAACCATGTTCAGTAAACGTTCTCCTGTAAACTAAAGTTTGGTTTAAGAGCAATGGATGTTAAATTGTTCCCGTCATCGCGCTATGAGCTGTGTGATATTATGCCAGTCTTGAAGCCTTGAAATACTCGTCGTGCCTGATCTGAATTATAAAATTTGTATTCTATATTATCTATGCATATTATCTGTGCAAGTACTCGACGTGATATATTGAGATAACCGTCCCGCTTAATTTTAAAACGCAATTCTAACACGGCAAGCAGTACACCATTTGAAATTCAACATTAAATATCGTTAGGTTATGCGTCCTGCGAAAGATTATATGCAACAGTTTCCACAAAGTTTTAGCCGATGCTGAATAATACAAACATGCATGATCATCACAGTACATAGCATCTCATTATAAAGGCAACCGTCACAATAAAAGGTACGCAAGCCCCCCAGAGTGGCTCGTTTCATAAAACGTTAAAAAGTGAGTCAGTTAATAATATTTGACAAAGTACGTAATTAATTTACAAGTCTACAATGTAGAAAGAAACAGTTCTAGACAAGGCTGCACGTCAAGCTACAAACATAAAGATACGATCGATGAGCAGTGAATAATATACATTGCTGATAATCTAGCACCGCGATAATAATACCAAGTAAATGAAAACACACTTGTGCAATGCCACATGGTCCAGACCTCCCTATATCAACCCAATACGGATGGGTATTTTACAGATTTTCGGGGAGATGCAGGAAGATCATTGATAAGCAATACTAAAAGCGGCAGTAAAAACCTGTGTGCAGGGGCGTCGAGACCGCGAAACTGGATGCTTTGACAAACTTCCTCAGCCCCTTGAAGAGTGTTTGAACGAAAATGGGGTGAAAAATAATTTAGAAATCACAAAGTTCAGTGATATAGTCAAAAGAATTATACAAGATCCGGCAATAAGACACGTGTCCACAGCTTCTTTGGTTTCCTCTTTCATCGCTTCTTATAAAAATCATTGAATACCCTCACAAAGTTGTCCCTGAAGGCCCAAGTTTACCCGCGAACCCTTTAAGATACGCCTATCAACTGCTTACTACGATTCGTAAAATTATCTAATCTTTAGAATCTCGGGTGTCCTAAAGTCAGCGCGCGCACACGCCGGGATCAATTACAATTCAATCATCAGAATATGGAAATTTGAAAATAAAAGAGAGCCTTCACGTGTCTCGTACCTTTTTCATCACTAATTCACTAATTCAATAGTTTACTAATTCACTAATTCGCTAATTACACGTCTAGACTAGAATTGTAGTGTTCCCGTAAAACACCATGTGGCTTTCTTTTGCCATTCTTATATTACTGCGCTTATTCAATAATGCGGTGCTTCCTATTCGCAGTGGGCTGTAATATAATCAATCTATATCCTAATAATCTTTTTGCAAGTCTGCCCAATTTCGTTCGCACTTATCATATTTCGCAGTCTTATTTCCCACTTTTTCCCTTTTTGACTCAATTTGTTTACATATCGCAAATGTCGCTATTATCCAGTAATAGCAGGCACGCACCACATCGTCATAGCCGGAGTATCTTTCGCCCCTTCAGTACGAATTTATACATGCTTTTCCAGTCTTTTACATTTGCTCTAACCAACCACAAGTTTAAGGAGGGGTCTCGCCAGCGCTGCTTTCTTGCCCTCCATTTGATGTATAAATGACTTTATTTCTTTGCGATTAAAGTGGGGGCAAATTACCTACCTATACTTTTAACGCGCAGTGCGGCATTTTGTACCCGAAAACTGTCTTACAAGAAATTGTGTTGGTAGTGGCAATATTTGTGGGTGAGGAACATATCTTCAAATTTCGCTTTCTTTCCCAACGTGCTGTTCCGAGACCAGTTCACGCGCACCGATAACGCTTACAGCCGCTTGATAGCCGCGATTCGCTCTCAGTTCCCGTTTTACCCATACAATCGCGCTCTGCGTCGTTATCATTGGCCAAGCTAAACACGCGACAAGTCAAATAATAGAAAAACAAAATCAGGAGACTGAACTTCAATACGGGTTTTCGAGCCAAAGCTTATGATCTTGTCTTTGGCTTTTTTAATGCTATCATACAGCACAGTGCTTGAATATCTTTGTGGACACGGCAGTTGTTGCGCACGTTTGTCAAACACGGAATTTGGGCTAAATTGGGGTGGTCGAGTGAATTATTATATTTAACTTTACGGTACTGATATTGGCGTTGATTCGTCTCGGTATTCGGTTGGACGCTAAATATCAATATTGCTACATTGAGAATTGACTTCTATACAAATAGAATTCTATATCAATTACCAGAATACGCACTTGGGCGCCAAAAGCTTCTCCCGCTAATTCTTGCTATCACTCCGTTTGCTCTACAGCCGCTCTCTGAAGTCGAACGCGCAGTGGGTTGATTTTGTGTGTTTCCCACTTGAGAACTGTGGGGTCAAAGTGTCATGATCATATTGTCCCCTGTTTCACGCCCACACTAGCACTTTTATGCTCATTAAGCCAAAGGGAATAAGACAATTGGAGACAAAACTCAATCGGCCGAATATTATTCGCTAAAACAAATAAACCTTCACGACAATAAATCGGAATCACACAATTGTAGAGCCAAGGGCTTTGCGGAGAGTTTTGGATTTGACGGGATTCGTCGAATTTTTATCTTGACCCCACTTGTTGTTGTGCACAACCTGATTTTCCTCTTCTCGCTCACCGAGGCTGTATACATATAAGTTATCGTCCCCGATATTCGGGCGAGTATACACACATTGGTGGGGTATTGATTGCAGAGTATTTCATTCGAGTGTCCCGGTGTGCAATCAGAGCTTAACGAGCACGAGTTCAAGATTGAAGATATAGTGGCAGACAGTGCACGCACATTTGTTTAAAGAGTCATTCGCCTGCCGATTCATCGTCTTTTTTTTTTTTTTTTTTTTTGAGCCCTGTTGTGTTGCTTTGTTGATCTGTGGTTCAAGGTCGGAAAGTCAGCCAATCGGACCTCTGGTGTGCGGGACAGTTAATCACTTGTCCGCCTACTGCTTTGACAATTGTCTTGTAATACTTTCTCCTCTTTTTCTTGCAAATATCCGAATCTGTTCGGACTATGATCTCTTCACCAAAAACCTGCTTCCATCGTAATCGTGCTTTGCGTGTCTCGCGATAGCAAACGGGAGCATTAGCTGAAAAAAGCGCGTATAAAGAGGCCTTGAAAAAGAGCAGGAAGAGAAGAAAATACGAGAAGGGAACAAGAAGAGCGAGATCGAGAGATCATAACTCACTCAACCGCCAGCCTCATGGACAACAGACCTTCTTTCTTCCGGGACCCTTTATCTCCGAGACAGCGGTCGCGTGTTCCGGACAGGTCTCATCCACGTCCGTCTGTGCTACCGCCTGGCATCCACTCAGACAACAATAACAATAACACTAACCTGCACCCGGCTTATACAGCATTTTCGTCTCATAAGGAAGATGTGAATACAGGCGCACGGGCCCGACCAGGACCGCACGCTCCACCGGGACCGAGTGAACACGGTGCGCCTGCCTCAAGTCCATCTTCTTCCTCCGCTACGGGAAACCCAAACATCTTTGCTCCAGGCTACTTTCTTGCCCCTCAGCCCAGCCAGCAACCGGTTTACAATATGGGGCAGTATGGACAGCAGTACGCTTCTTCCTACCATACATCGTCACCCATTAATTTGTCGTCTGCTCGACTAGGGAGCTCTGCTCCTTTTACTGATTATATGCCTGTGGGATATATACAACAACAACAACAACAACAACAACAGCAGCAGCAGCAGCAGCAGCTTCTTGCTCACTCACAACAGCCTGGCCTTGCTTTGAACAGGCAGCAAGTAATGCAGCAATCTCCAGGAGCAAAAGAGTCTATACTGTACCATCCGTCTGCGCAGTACCCTTCCACAGCAAACTTGACTCACACTCCTCCGCCTTTCCCTTCTTCCTTGGCTCCTCAGCCTCACGTATCAAACGCGGCTGCAAGTTCAGGCTCAAACACAACTGGACCAACTTTGGCCCTGGACACGGCTCCGTCTGCCTTGCAGGGCACAAGCATGTACACCTACCCTGGGCAGCCGCCTGCTTATATGGCCCCAGTCGGTTCTGCAGTAGGCCTTTCCGGACCTGCTCCATCAGTAAGAGGCGATAGTTCTGCCTGGGAGAGCGCTCCTCCGCCCTCTGATAGCAGCAACAACAACAGCAGCAGCAGCAATAACCCTGCCTCTGCCGGGGTCAATACTACCACAAAATCGGGTAAAACCCGACGATTTGTTTGCCATTGTGGAAAAGCATTTTCAACTTCAGGGCATTTGGCCCGTCATAATAGAATTCATACGGGCGAAAAGAATTTCGAGTGTGCAATCTGCCATGCCAGGTTTAGTCGCAAGGATAACTGCATGCAGCATTACAGGACTCACCTTAACCACGCAGCAGCAGCTGCTGCTGCTGCTTCTACTGCTGCCAGCAATACGGCTCCCGTACCGGCTTTCACTGCCACTGGAGAAGGATCTCTGCAGCGGCGAGGAAGGATAGCCGGTACATCGAGTGCGGCACTACACGATCCGTACCGGAAACGGCCGTCAAAGTCAGAGACAGGCCCTGCTTTACCCGAGCTACAGCGCCGGTATGATACAGAAGAATTTAATACTGCTCCGTCTTTTATTTCTGCCTCTCAGCAGCAAAGGCTGCCTCAACTGCCTCCTCAATATACCCCAGATGCCAATTTTTTCCCTCTACAGCAGCAGCAGCAGCAGCAGCAGCAGCAGCAGCAGCAGCAGCAACGGAAGCCGTCGTCCACGTTTCCACGGCAATCTACAGGCTCTGTGTTCCCAGGTGTCAGTAGTTTCAAGAGCAGCCATACCGGAGAGCGAGTGAAGACTGGCGATAACGAGGAAGCTACTAGTATTCACACTCCGGGGATACTACCTCCGCTACCCTATTCCCGACCGGCTTTTGTGCCAACTCCCTCACCAGCAGTCGGCAGCGGGGATCTAGTACCCGGCCATAACAACAACGGGCCTTCCTCGCTGCTAGGGAATACGCAAGCAGAGCTTTCTGCGGCAGGATTGGCTGGAGCAGGGTTCCGTGGTGATGAGGCTATAGGGCCAGAAATAAACTCTTCTTTTGGATACGTTTCTAGTGCAGGCACTAGTAATATTACCAGTGAAAGGAAGCCGGCTACCGCTGCGCAGCCGGGAGCTGAGGCCGGCAGAGAGGACGCTGAGCAGTCGGCTGACAATGGACTAGACCAGTTGGCAAAGGTTATTACTTACTATGGATAGCGCGAAGGTTGTTGTGCGCTGCTTGTGAATAAGAGTAGTTGGAAATCTGCAAAGTAGTATACCCGTACTTCTTTCTCATTATTTTTGATATTTTCTTACCCATGTACAAAAGAAAAAAAAAGGAATGAAAAGGAAAAAAGAAATAGCAGTAGCTTACCCTAAGCTTTGCTTGCATTTTCAACTCTCTATCCTCCAAGATGCTTTTAGCCAGAGAGGTGTAGGGCCGGACGACAGCCAGATTAGGGTAAATTTACCTCTCTTCTTATTCATCGCCTTCTAAATTTGGGGCTGATTGCCTTGCGTCATATTCGGCTGTTCCGTTCATTTACTCATCCCAACTCATTGTTTATGCCGACAATTGTTTTTTTCGCGGATTTTTGTTCCATCATTTCATATTATCTTTAATATTAGCGTTTTCAATTGCTTCGTGGAGCTACGGAAAAGGAAACTACGGAAAAGGAAACTACGGAAAAGGAAATTAAACCTTTTGGTCTGGCTTTTGGGGGTTTCTTAATAAACATCGTTAGCCAGTGTATCATTATTTTTTATCACATTTTGTCTATCTGACTCCTTTTTTTAAAGCTTTGCCTTTTATGTATAATAGTTGAAAACCGTTTGAGGTATCGCGATTGCGAGTGGCCAATATTGCCAATTTGTATTTAGTTCTGCTGAACGTTTGGCATGCATTGTGTATTATATCAAAATCTGGATTTCCCGATACTTTTTTTCCCACTAAACGGTACATGGGGTGATAGGAGATAATCTTTCTGCCAATAGGAGATGCTCATACGGGCGACACGAGGCCACTAATCCAAGGACTATTTTTGCCTGAGGCGTATTGGTGGTCAATCAAGGAAAGCTTCACAATATAAGATATATTTTCGTAATAAAAGCCATTCTTGACCTGTTCTTCTTTATTGAAGCGGGGCAGCGTGGCCGCGGCCAAGTTCTGCCTTAAACCCATCGACCTTCGCGTCTGCTATTATACGCGGATCTGTTTTCCATTTTATTTTGTGCGGCATTGTACCTCCATAACCCTTAAACAAATGTAAAAATATAAGGCAAGAATACTATTACTTTTCTAATTACTTGCGCTGTAATATCTCTATGTCTCCAGGTTTACTCAATCGCAACTATATATACGGATAAAACAAAGTGCAATTTATTTGCTTTTATATATATTATCTGTCTCTGCTCTGCACAGTAAATCAAAATCATAAAAGGCGTATAAATTCGTCCCCGAAATGAGCAGTGTCCATGTTCGCATCTGCTCCAGTGGGCGGCACAGAATTCGGCCGAGTAGAATTGCCAATATCAGCCTCGGAAAACCCTGACTTGGCTATTGGGACAGGAGGTAATATCAAAGATGACGAAGAGGACGAGGCCGATAGAATTGTCTTTCCCATTTCATTACTCAGCCTGCGATCTGTTTCAAAGGGCAGAATGAGCGATGAACCTTGCACTTCAATATCTGATCCACTCGTAAAGGCTTCATCTCGCTGTTTATGGCAGCCTTCAAAGCTCGAACTTGCTTCCAGAGATTGCTGGTTACGGTCCACAAGAATCCCGGTACGTATACGATTCTCTTCAAAGTCCAAACTGTAAGGAAAACTGAAAAAATCGTCGCTATTCACAATGCACGCCTGCCTTTGTAATTGCTCTGTCTGCTGTGATTTACTGCCCTGCGCCTCCATGGAAGCACCAACAAACTTTATAGTCATTGCCCCAGGCGCAAATTCAGCGGTGTCTTCTGCTCGACCCCCACGAAACCAAACGAAACGCGTTTTCCAATATTGCCCGCACGCCTCTCTGTACCTGTGCCAACTTGGGCCGTAGCAAGCGAAAATTTCACGGGAAAAGGCACGGAAGGACCGTTTAAACGATGGATCAATGGTCAGTAAGATAAGGCTCAGTGTGACTCCGCCAATAACGTCGACCGCCAAATATGTGTACAAGAAGAATAAGCCCAAGGATTCGCCGTGCCGTAACATTAAGGATTCCAAAATGGCATTTGTGACATTTGTCAAGACCATAATTATGGGGTAAATCAGAATGCGACACGTAATCTTGTGCAGTTGAAGGTATTCGTTCCTTTTCGAAGCCAAATTCCGTGGATTTATTTCGTCATGGTCAGGGCTGTTATCGTTGCTGTCGTTATACTTGACATCATTATTATTTGTATTGCTATCGTTGTTGATATTAATATTGATATCATTATTATCGTTATCAATATTATTATCGACATTAATATTATCACCTTCATTACTATTGCTGTGATCAGCCGCCTCGGTGTCTGCCAGCTCTGCTTTTAATTTCCGAACTTCTCTGTACAGCCAAATACAAGTCCAAATACTAGCAATGAGTCCAATACACGTGGCCGCAATCAAGTTACCATACGCAGTAACAAAAACAACGGCGGACTGGTAAAACCAATTATCATTAGTATTAGAATACCAACAAAAATCCAGTTTCTGTTTTTGCACTGCCAATCCCATGAGAATTACGCCTCCATACGTCAAGGCAGCGACTCCCAAGGAGAGTACATAATACGAGAGCTCGAGAGTTCGACTCCGTTCGATTTTTACCTTGAACACGACAACTAGTAGCAAATTAATTGCTACAAACATGAGCAAGTAGTTGAGGATACTGGCCACTGCATTCTGCATCATTGCCAACAGACTACAGGCCGCACGGTGTTTTTCACCAATCTCGAGAGAAAGTGCAACAAAAATGTCATTAATAACCGTAGCAATTTGTGATGCAGCCAATAATCGGAAAGAAACACGGTCTAGTAGGCGTCGTGAAGTCCGACGTGTACAGAGCAACGCCGTTAATAAAAGCGTGAAGCTTGTGAAACCAAGAGCCAGGTAAATTGGACACAGAAAGATTGTCCAGTGAGCACCATACTCGCTGGACAACGTAAGCGGCTCGTCCATTGCAGAGATTTTGCTACCTCTCAAAGTACGAGACATCAAAAGAGATTAGGTCAAGATGAAAGCACGGCTTTGTAAGCATTGAATATTCGGAGAATGAGACCAAGCAGAAGTAAAGAGAGATAAAACGCAGAAACGACAAAGAGAAATGGGAGAATGAAATGAAGCTTTGCCAACAATGATTCGGATAAAGCGGGATGAGCTTTTAACCGCAAGTCCTGTTCGACCCTGAGCCCGGTAATGGCAAATTGCCGCCGCTTAAAGTATTAAAGATTTCCAAAGACCCTCTTTCTGTCAAATTTGTTTTACATTAATTCGCTTTTGTGGGCCTGATAGATACCGTAAGTGTATAATTAGTGCCAAACGCGCTTTTAATTATGCGCTAAAGCACACAAAGGAAAAAGAAGGGCATAAATACAAGTATTACATGATACAAAAGTGTGGCAGACGATAAGGATCCCGATAATCAAGCATCACACATGTCCTTGGCTTTTAGCTTTAAAAAGCCAAATTTGCTCTCATTGGCTACTTGTCTCGTGCACGACCTGCAAACGTGTTCACTGGTCGAATGCCCATGGGAAAATTAATCAGCAATCATCGACAGAATATATGAGAAAATTTTCAGTAGGTTAGTGGTCGGAATCGCATCCTCAAATCCGGTACCCAAGTAAGTCAAAGGGTTGAACATGTGCTCCGGGCACAGATACCGGTCCGTCCAGCTACTATTATATCTTTAAACTTCAGTTATTCTTCTACCGCAAGATAGATGCGGCATCGTCTCTTCCTATGACTTTGGCCACAACCTGCTCAAAAGCAAACTCTTTCTTTTTGGCGGCTGTCCGGTACCGATTGCCCACCATATCGAGTTCATCAGTGATCTCTTTTTGCTCCCGGATGGCTTCACGATAATTACGCTTTAACGAAGCATACCGCTCTTGGAGTTCCGGAAGACTCATATTTTGTTCTTTTTTCTCTGCTACCGAGTTTTCCTCCTTGTACATTCGCAATAAATCCTTGTCTAAATCACTACCTAAGAAACGGCCTAAGAATTAGCTTTGTACTAGAGAAAAACAAATTATACAAAGCGAAAAAACATTAAAATCAAGCAAATACTTTATAAAGAAGCAGAAAACAATTGAAAACAATTGAAACCAATTCAAAGAGTACCATCATCACGAATATGTTCACCATAGTAGCCTGGAGGAAATTTGACGCTCGTATCGGCGTTCTGGCCAGGACTGTCTGGCACAATCTCCCATGAACCTTGCAAGGGCATTTTACCCTCACCGTGAACATCCCGCTTGTGTTTGTTGAACCCATCGAAGCGGGTAAACGTCCGCTGACAGCCTGGGACTGAACAATGAAACCGTTTCTCACCCGTATGTGACTGCATGTGCGTAACGAGTTTACGTCTGTTTGCCAAGGCCTCGCCTTTACGCTTGCACCCTATCCATTCGCAAGCATATTCCTCCTTGTTATTACCAATATGTTCTTGAGCCACGTGATGAACTAGCTGATCCGTAGTTTCAAAGTCTCCAGCGCCACATTCGTCCCAGTGGCACGACGTCTCATAGTTTGGCCGTCCTGAGCTATTGATTCCACCGGATTTACCGTGAGCAGACTCGTCATCTTCGTCAATTGGGGAGGTGGAAGCAGCATTATTAGTAGTAGCTCCTTCCCGTAAGTCGTCCTCTTCATCTTCCTCGAAGCCAGATATGGATCCTTCACTATCTGATGAAATAGACGAGGACGCCACAGAGCTAGAAGCAAATTCACCAGGCTGATCCTGTTGCAAAGCTGCAGCAGCGGCTAAAGCCAACATTCCGTCACCATTGGCACCGTTGTGGGTAATCTGATTTGGATACATGTGCTCTTGGAGCGGCGGAGCGTACTCCATCTTTTGGATGCTGATGTTCTGTAATTATTGTAATTATTGTAATTATTGTAATTATTGTAATTATTGTAATTATTGTAATTATTGTAATTATTGTATTTATTTTGATTTTGATTTTTTAATTATTTCTTGTGCCATTACGAGATCAGGAGCAATTTCATTTTATCTCGCTCTAGTGATATTGCAAAGGCTAGTAATTACGTTTTTCCATCCATTTAGACATCTGGGCTATACAACTCCTTGGCAAGCTTTAGTCTTAGTCTCAGAATCGATATTTATAATATTAATGCCAGACACAGAGATAATATGTTATTGCAATCTGACCGCAGGGACGAGTCGCATCACGTATTTGTATTCTTTCCACTGTCTCGATTGATCAGCTATTCCACAAATACTTGGGCCGCTTGAAGCTTTGCGTTATAATCTCTCAAGCTTTGTTATCCAATAATGAATGCGAATAGAATTGAATTTATGATAGCGTGAAAGCATCTAAGTTTGTGACATTCTGCTATTAACATTTCAAAAAATGGTTCATTGTATAGACGGCTATGCATCTTCAACAAGTCCAGCAAAACTATTTTAATATTATTTTCGGTAAACGGCTATGGTACAGTTCTCCACCAATGTAAATGTCGAAGGACCACAGTCCTCTCCCCTCTCCTACTTGTTCTTGATGTTATCGCGATGGGTATTGCGGAAGGGAAATCCAGAAACACGCTTGTCCGAATCTGTTACAAGCGAGCCTCGGTTAATACGACCACCGCTGGAAGCGAATAGGGCGAGCCACAGCCCGAGGCCACCAAGCGCTGTGTGTACAGCAAAAGGGATATAAAAAGTGCTACTGAGGTTACGGTGTGAATACGTCAGCACTGCAGAGCCCGCGTGCAAAAATAATGAGAGCACGAGTGTTGGAAATGCATAAGGTGCAGTCGGGTCGCTCTCCTTTTCGCTGGCTCGCAGAGACGATGTCAGGGGAACGGATCCCGTGAGAAGCACAACGAGAGCAGAGAATGCCAAGAGTGTTAGACCAAGGCCACGAGCCAGATAAGCTTCAAGTTCTGATATACATTAGATGCTAGACACAAAGACGCTACAAGTACTTACCCGTGGGCTCATGCACACGAGGGCTAAGGAGGGTCGCAATTAACGTCGGACTTGATACCAGAACCAGAGCCTGGGTGGCGCCAAAAGCCGCCGTTCCCGTACAGTACACGCTTCTAAACACATCTATGACAATATTAGCGCAATTGCGTCTTGGAGATTTTGCCAATTTGCCGCCTTACCCATTGCCTCTAGTGTAGTGGAGCCAGATGCATCGAAGGATTATATACACAGTGATGACATCATCGTACTGCAGCCTGCAGAGTACTTTTACTTGTCCGGGTGCCTTTATTTTTGACATGAAAAAAAGAAATGAATTAATACAGTCAAAATACACAATAATTGATAAATTGTAAATAATAATTCGTATTTAATTGCAAATAATAATTCGTATTTAATTGTAAATAAAGAGAGCATATACAACACGTAAACACAGAGCGGCCCAAATGCCGTTCTACGCGGACCGCCACGATGCGCCTGGAGCGCAGCCGCGCTTACCCTCTGACGCAACAATTGGACGGGTGTGGAGCTCTACGGAGGAAACAGCAATCCATTCCAATTTGCAACGCCAACTGGGCCCCGAATACACGAGTGTGCGAAGCGGACCAGGAGGAGGCCAGGTCCGTTACATGGAGGGATACCGGGTTTTCCAGATCGCGAACGAGATATTTGGGTTTAATGGATGGAACACGCGTGTCATGGACTGCACTACTGACTATGTAAGACTTGGCATGTGCGAGCGTGGACTCGCATATAGGCATTTTTTTAAGCATACATGATTGAGGGCTGTTGGACTGCTAATGCTAATAATGCCAGATGGATACCGACAAGAGTGGCCGGGTGTCGTGTTGTATAAGCGCAATTGTGCGCGTATCCCTTAGAGACGGATCATTTCATGAAGATATAGGGCACGGTACTACGGAGAGTGCTCGTTCAGTGCCACAGGCTATTCAAAAGGTCTGCTAATTTGATTATATTTCTATTTTCGTGGCTGTTAACGTTGTTAGTGCAAAAAGGAGGCTGTTACGGATGGCATCAAGCGTGCGATTAGGCACTTTGGCAATGCCATGGGCCTCTGTATATACGATAAAGATTACTGTCGCAGTATTGGCCGAGTGCAATACGCCAAGGTATGCAGGTTTGACTGCTCATTAATAACCCTAATCTTTAGCCTGCCTTTAACGAAGCGACCTTAATCCGACGTGATACCCTGCTACGCACACCGGGACCTTATTCCCGCGCTGGCACATGCGCTACTGAACCGCCTGGAGCACCGTCTGTTCTGCACCGGCAGTTGAGTACAGACTTGCATGAAGCATCTGCTATGTCTGCAGCAGATGCTCTGCCCGAGTCAGACTTTGGTGACGATTTCTTTGATGAAGATATCGAGGCCGATATGATGGAAGACCACTCTGCTTGCAATAATGCGGCGCCAGTTTCAACTACTAACCCTGCTATACAGGTCAATGCGGCCAAAGGAGCTGCCGTGGACGATTCCGCCGAAAAGCCTGTGATTGTGTTTGCCCGTGCGCAAGCAGAGACAGAGACGGCTCAAAACGAAGTCTTTGTGCCCTCACCATCAATTGTAAAGACTCCCGGTCTCGACTATCGGCGGTCTACTCCAATCAAGCGGAGGCCAGCGGCAGCAACGGCAGCAGCAGCATCTTATTCGCCAGCATCGGCGCTTCCACAGGTGCTTGGCGTATCACGCGGCTCTACGCCCTTACGCTCTATTATAAATAACCGTCCCAAACGTGGGACTGATGAACTCTTTGCGGACAAGGGCACACCTAAACCCGATAAGCGTGTTTGCTCATAAGGGCCAATACCAATTATTTTCGATTTATGGTTACATGCTAGGTCAAAGGTTTATGTAAATGGGTTACAGCTGGACACAAGATGTAGCTTCCAAAACAATAAAATACAAAGCGATAGACATCGTAATACACGAGAATTGCCGTGGTGAGGCTACAGTCCTCTACCAGAAAGAGGTCTGATAATGTCCGAGATAAGCTTGTCGAGTACCAGTACTAATCAACCAACACTCGCATACCGATAGCGCTACATAAAGCGAATGCCAAAATCGAATAAAACCATAATCTGCAACACGAAAACAATATCGATTAATCGAATCATTCTGTCGTTGCAACTCATCCATCAGAACCGTTTTTTTAAAAGTACTGCTTTCTTCAAAGGTACTGCTTTCTTTATAATTACTGCTGCAACTGACGGCTCTCCTCTTCATATTTCGCCCGGCTTGCAGCATCCGGGCGATCAGCCAAATCCTCAAATTTATCCTGTGAAACCGCCCGCATAGAGTACGCATAAGTTGCTGCTACGAAAATCGTTACTCCGATCCCCAATACAGCGTTGCGCAGACGGTAAGGCTGCCGGGCACGTTGCAGCGATTCCGACATACCGTACCCGGATCGGCCATTATAACTATCGTAGATAGTTTGCGGTGAGCTAAGTACAGTCAGCATACATTTTGATGAAGTTTACATACACAAACGGATTGCCTTCTGGCTTCTCTGACATGATTGATGCTTTTGGATTGGTGTAGTTGTTTAATCTCACCGCTATTCATACAAAATATATACAAAATATATACAAAATATATACAAAATATATACAAAATATATACAAAATATATACAAAATATATACAAAATATACAAAATATAATATATAAAATAATACAAATCACAGCGCAGTAGTGAAGTCTAGTCGAAAGAGCACCAGTGCGATTGAGCATACACCTTCACGACACAACAGTGCTGGCACAATTCCAGATCAAAATGCTACCAAAACATTGCCTCTGCCGTTGAAAAAAAGGCGTGCAGCCTTAAACACTTTTGGCTCAATATTCGGCCCACAATCAGAGAACAACTACTCTTCCAATTCCTAATCGATAATGACGGACTCTGCCCCAAACTTACCAGCCGCTGCCTCGGCGGCAGCTGCGGCAGCCCCGCCTCCAGTGCAAGCAATATCAGAGCCAGTTTCACGGTCATCGGTCTCGTCCTTTTTTGGACTGAGCAGTGGCAATAGCCCGACGGGGATCGATATGGCCGGTATTCAGGATCGCACTGCGGGTGCTCAGACACGAAGCCGTATAGCTCAGTTTTTTGTACCGCACGCCACTGTTATTGCCTCAAAGGACGCTGAAAAATTAGCCAAAGCTAAAGGCTTCGACAGCTTTTGTAGCATGCTTCGGCCGTTTGGCGACTCGGTATTGGATCGCTACAAGTACCGTGACACGAGTGGGTACATGCAGACACTTAACGAATTCGGTGTACGGTTCATGACCCTCGGCCAGGTGGGTGGAAGGCCGCCGAGTGATAGTGGCAGCGATAGCGGTACTTCTGCCATTGAAGACTTGATGGATGTTAGTTGTACGTTTGCTTCTACTCCAGAAGGAGATTTACGGTTGATTGAACATGCGTTGGAGATGCTGCTTTCAGCTTATGAGCAGACTAGCAATGCTGCCTCCGCCTCTGCCTCTGCCAGCAGCTCAGATGATGGGCCTGGCTCTAGTGCTAAAGAGTCTATCAATGAAACTGATTCCGGTAGCAGCCGACCGCCTCCAACAAGCGCCTTTGCCTTTGATTATTTTTACCGCAAGCTCATGTCGAGCATGCCCTTTGCTGCTCATGAAACCTTTGCCCATCCGCTGGCCTCCATGATTGTTGTCTCTTCCCACAATGCGACACCATTGGACACGTTTCAAGCGCTTTACAAGGTGGGCAACCAAGCCCGACTCGCTGGCTGTGTGGACCCGGGGTACTTGAGATACTATGTATATATCCACGACGAGGATTGCCATGATTTGCAGACATCCTTGGCCGTGTTTGAGACACTGCGTCGCAGCTTTGGCGTCAATTGTGCTTTTGTCAGATTCCGTTCGTCTAAAGTACGTTGTCCCGCACAGAAGCCGGCGAAACAGGCAAGCAGTGCTGCAGACACGTCTGCGCATGCCAGGGATACAGAGCAGCAATCGTTGGATCAGCAGAAAGTATCCCACCCGCTAGAAGAGGAGACAGAGAATCTGGAACCTGGAAGCCCGCTGGAAGCACAGCACACTAATCAGTCCTTGCACCGCTCCTCAATAGACGCACAAAGCCAAGGGCAACAGCCAGTCAGGGACGAATATGTCCCTGTTGTCAGCATGTACACTTCAGCCGCTGAAGATATAAAGCATATGAGTATTAGCAATGTTCCTCTCGAGGGCGCAACAACGCGGGTCCTTTACCGCAACGATTTTGATGAACTCACTCTGCTGGTGCGCAATTTTTTGATAGACAGCCTTTACCCTTTCATGGAGCGATGCATGAATAGTTTGAATGAGCAAGTGGCAGCTCCCCGTCGAGGACTTACGAGCCGATTCTTTAGTGCCTCTCGTCGATTCATGTCTGGAGGTTCTTCCCGTCCACAGAGCAGTATGAATGGAGGAGTGGGCAATATCTCCTCTTCCATCGGATCTGTAGAAAACTATGATCCTTCAACCAGCTCTTACCATGCGGATACGCCGGAAGCACAGCTGCGTAAGCTCGGCGACATTGCCTTTATGCTGAGAGATTTCAAACTCGCTCAGCGGACGTATGAGCTGTTGCGTAAAGATTCAAGCAACGACAAGGCGTGGATGTACTATGCTGGTGCGCATGAGATGGCTACACTCTCGCTTATAATGCAGCCACAGTACTTGACTACTAAAATCCGACTGGGCGTGGTTGAGCCCTTTCTCGACACTGCAATTTATACGTATTCTTCCCGCTGTTCTGCCGCCTACGCTACCGTGCGCTGTATTACGACTATAACGCAGGTACTTCAGACCCACAATAACGCCTGCAAAGATACAGCGGCTGACTGGCTGATTAAAGTACTAGATGTCGTTCCTGTTGGCCGGGCTTGCTATGCTTCCATGTTGGAAGATGTGGCAGAGAACTTTTACCATCGCGCTTCAACGCCAGTCTCGCCATTGGGTACGCGGAGGAGGAAAGCGGCACTCTGGCGAGTTCTGGCTGCTCAGCACTGGCTGAGGTGTGGGAAACGTGCCATGGCTCGCAACTGCCTTCGGGTAGCAGAGGAAGTGTACGCTGTTAGTGAGGACTGGGAGTATATTCACGACCGACTTGCCCGTATTGAAAAGTCTGTAAGTTTCTCTGCCGATGAAAGAGTGGCAGCACGGTCACGCAGCTCATCGCTCATGCAAGAAGCTCGGCACGGTAACCGGTCACGGTCAAATTCGGCGATTGCCAAGCCCAATGTACCAGACGAAAGTAAAATGGTCGATATACTGGGGACTACAAGTGAAGCAGGAGAGATAACGCTGAGGGGGGGTAATGATACCTCCACGGGCCAACGTGATCCTTTGGGGGTTACGGTTTAGAGGCAATACACGCCGCATTACTGCATGACGGTTGGGATCAAGAGCGTGCCGAGAGCAGTTGCATTTAGTATATATATATATCTGGAATAATGAGTTTATGAGTATTCTAGTATTTTTGCAACTGTAGATTATAAAAATTATAATAATAATAATAATAATAATAATAATAATAATAATAATAATAATAATAATAATAATAATAATAATAATAATATATATATATATATATATATATATATATATTCATTTATATATTTTTAATATGATTATATTAGACGCATTCTACATTAACTTTGGCCAATTGCCTATCGGCATATTACAGCATTATTCCTCGAGACACGTCAGTGTCGTAATAGGAGCAATTGCATTTCCCTCCTTTTAGCGCTGGCATAAATCTCTTGTTGAGGCTGTCGCCTTTTAATTAGTCATGGCGGCGCCCAATGCGTTAGCGACGCTGGAGCAGATGGGGATTGCTTCAAGCGACGCGGTTCGAGCACTCGCAGTAAGGCAAATAAGTGCCATCTGAATGACTGGCTAATCGAGGGCAAGAAATACCCGTCTGTCGATCAAGCGCTCGACTACATTTTCAGTGGCGGACTGGAAAAAGATGAGAATATGATTGAGGATACTGCTGAAGGTATACTGACTCTGCTTGCATTACTAACGCCAGGCAATCTGCTAGACTTGACGGGTACGCTGTAATATTGCAAACACAGATACAGTGATCTAATACCAGACTCCCCAACTTTTGCGAATGATACAATGGCTCCTCCCGGCGGTGGATGGGTTACACCGCCGCCAGAAAAAGTGGCCGAGGTACCGCGGCACCGAAGGGTATTTGAACTCGATTGCTTGTTCATAAAAGCTAACGGTCAGGCCCAGTCTCAAGTATTTGAAGTGTTCTCCGAACCGGAAGCGCACGAGCGTATACGGAATCCGTCTCTGTAAGATGCCGATAATATATGGATTTTTTGCTCTTTTATTCGACCGTTTATCAGTCTTTATTTCCATTGCTCTTTTCTATTTATTCCCATTTGCTCTCGTTTATGTGTCTGTTTACAATTTAGGCCAGCATTATTATGTACTTGTACGCAATACCCGGACTTGCCTGCTTTACTTGTTATTTTAAACAGCATTCCCGTCGCGCAACAGGCGCTTTTATCTCCTACTCCGCCACTGGTAGCGAATCTACGCAGTTCTCCCGATTGGTGGAGGCAAGGTGAGGACGACGGACTGGCTTCCGCTGTTTTGGATATGCGGGGAAAGCTGCTGGTTGAAGCAGAGAGGGTTGTGTCTTTTTTGCACTTGACAGAACGTGCGTATGGCCGTATTTCGGGCCTTGTGCAAAAGCTCTCTATATTACAGTCAGCTCATCATATTGCTCATTCACCGATAGGGCAATTTTACGAGCATTGGAAGCATTGCCGTGACGCTTATTTGGCATCGATGCCAAATGATGCTAAAGGAAAATGGGCTCAGTTTTTAGGGAATGAATTCTCCTCATTGTGCAGTACGAGTAGATCACCGTTCGAAACTGTCGCTGTACAGTCGACCTTGCAGGGTCAGGTCGTTTCGCGACAGGCCTTTTCGCACTTGGAGCTACACTTACCCATTGGAATAATAAGGTCAAATGCAGGTCTTCAAGAAGCACTGGCCCGGGTTATTTGGACGAATGCTGGGGACGATGATTCCGATATTTCAGATAACGAGGATGAGGACTACAAAAACTTGGAGTCCTTTTTTGAATCTGTAGCTCCTGTTTTCACGCTGAGCATTTGTCGGGAAGACGGGCTATCTGGTACAGGAATAACATTACCTCAGAGGATATCCCTTAGCCGGTTCATGCAGCCAATGCTGCATTTGACCCGGAGCATTCGGCAAAGAGATCGGGCTTTGCTCGAAGAGCAGCAGAGTTTAGATTCTCAGCTGGAGTTTCTAAATCAGGCTGAAGAGCCAGTGCAGACTGCTCCGCCTTACCAGCGCATTATTGGTGCTAAGCCGCCTGCACGGCCAAACTTGTCCGCCGTGCTCAATATACTTAGAGATACCCGGGGGTTGGAGGCAGATGGCGATAATGGACCGGACACAAGGGCAGAGCCGTTTCTACGGGCGGCCGACGACTTGCAAAAGCTGCAGGAGCAAATCGAAAACGAAAAATCAGGTATGGTCAAGGCCAAATATAAAAAGAGGCATAAATATTGAACAGATTGATACACAATTACTTTCATTACATATGGACCAACCACTAAATTATTCAGATATATTAAAACGACGAGAGCTCTTGACGGTAGAAAGGCAAAAGCTTTTCGATCATTTTCCCGACTGCAGAGGCTCGATTTATTGCCTTGCGGGAATAGCTTTGACCGCGAGTCATTTCTTTGTACGAAAAACTAAATCGGCTAATACTAGCCATGGCGATAATAACCTAATAAGCGTCGATGAGCCTAATGAGGCGGACGACGATGGTGATTTGTGGTGGGAGATAGATATCAAGGAAAACCCCACGCCGGACATATCCGGCCATCAAATTGCAACGACAACAATAACCGAAATTTTGGAAAAGATTCGGAATCCAGATACTGGCATTCGTTACAATGCAACTGTTGTATATGCGTTAGAGGAGAGTCTAGTAGACCCATCGCTGGTCAAGATACCTCAGGAAGCAGAGGTAAGGAGCCAGTTGTTAATTTTTTTGTTGAATTACCAGACTAGTAGTCTATATTTCTCAGATTTATATTGCTTTATTTCGTATTTTGCTCATGATTGCGTGTGCACTAGTTGCATATTATGAATTCATGCTTTATTTGGTCGGCTTCGTATTAGTTCAATATACTGCCTGCTTTTTGTATTCCCAACGAAACTAATCATTGCTCGACAGGAATTCGTGGCACAGGACAATCTATATTTCCGTCAAGAGTTGGAAAATACGTCCCCCATGACACCGCTGGATGATCCTCCTGCTTATGCGGACTAGAATGATTTGGTGACCTTTCTAAAAGCGGAGTGGCACACGAGAGATAATGAAAGAATATTAGAGAACTGTGCATATGTTTTAATAAGAGAATGAATAATCGACGGAAAACAAATACGCGCCTGAAATAAACGAATCCTTCCCCGTCCGTTCGGGTAGTATACAGAATCGATCTGCCGAGTAAAAGAGAATCGCAAAGGGCACACTCGGCCGAGCGTACAACAAATATCCTTTGCCCTTGGTAGATTGAATGTACGATAGAGTCTTGTAGTATTGCACTTTTTTTGCAAAAGCTGAAGGGCATTGGATAATACAAAGACAGAAAAGTAATTTATTGGGAAGGCGGAGCATTTTCGTCCCGAACCTGTGAGAACGATTGAAACAGACTTTGCGGTCGACCCCTGTATGATATAAGCAAGCGAGCGCAGAGACGAGTGAGACTTACTTTGCAAAGTGTTTCTTCTTGTGTGCTTGTATTTTTGCGGTTGTAGGACTCATCAGATTGTCCGTTGGACTGGCAAAGCTGCCCCTGGAACGAGTTAGCTTAAATGTAAAAAGGCACCGATCTTACTGATGAAGAATTTTCTTTT
This sequence comes from Novakomyces olei, assembly GCA_016906335.1. NCBI lineage: Eukaryota > Fungi > Ascomycota > Novakomycetes > Novakomycetales > Novakomycetaceae > Novakomyces > Novakomyces olei. The sequence continues at coordinate 1,046,113 of JADEYG010000015.1, forward strand.
GCAGGAGCTGTTGATGCGTCAAAGGCGCAGCTTGTTGACTCTGGTGCAGAGGCTGTACGCCCTGAGCGGCTTGTGTGTTTGCGTTAAACGACATTCTGCACAAACCTTGAAGCCTGTGATAGAGCTATGTAGTCTGTAAAGTGTAGGTACAAAAAACCTCCGATAAATATGATCTTTTATAGCTGTTGATAGCAGTTTATTTACAATGACAACATTGAATACCTGCCTCTATGAAATGGTTGCCCTAGCAACCATAGACAGGGTTTTCTCTGACAAGTGGTTAGGGTTAGTGAATTACTCTATATCTCGAAAAGTGTAATAGTCTTAGACCTGTGTTATACTTTGTCTATATGATAAGCAATATAGGAAAAGAGTATTGACCTAATCGACGATATATATATACACACACGAGTCGTTACAGGGGATTCCCCGCCGTATCATAGCCATTAGCGCCCCTCCGTTTCTGATTCTTTTTGCCCTTTGCGTGTTTCTTTGGCAGCGCTTTCAAAGTTGTAGGCGCGTCTGATTCAGTAATACGCGTGGACGCGTCATCGTCCATAACATTTTGGTGAGGCATGGAAGTGCCGCGGCCACCGTAGACAGCCGGCGCATGTGAACCCCGTGTCAATGGCCGTGCTAAAGGTTCATTACGGAAAAAGTCTCTGTCTATTGCCCGGCCTTTGCCTCCGCCTTTTTTGCCAGTAATTTTAGACTCCATTTCGGCAGCAGTAGCTACAAGCGTCGGAAATCTGTAGCCCATCGCATTGAATTCTGTATCTGTTACACCAGCGTCTGGCGGCGGCAAACAGAAAAGTAATCTGCCGTTTACGTAATCCTTAAGTAAGTACCGTGCAGCTCTGGCCGAGTCTGGGTTCCCCATTCCTGTGGTCCAATAGCCGCGACTAGCAGCATAAGCTGCTAGCACTTCGTCTGCCGTTGGCACGCCAGTCCCGCCTTCGTCTAACGGCAAAGTTGGTACGTTGATAGTGTAGGTCTCCTCCAGCACTGATTTCGGGATTCGCTGTGCTACGAGTCCGGCAGGGCCTCGGAACTCTCGCAGCTGGTCAATGGGGAGCACTCCATTCACCACCAGTTCTGCTTTAGTAGCAGCAAAGCTGGGAAAGACAAGGCCGGGACAGTCACATAATGTGACGTGCGGTGTTATGTTTATGGTTTGAAAGTGTTTTGTTTTTCCTGGTGTGGAGGAAACTGATACTTTTTTCGCCCCAATAATCGCATTAATAGTGGACGATTTACCCACGTTAGGGTACCCCACAAGGCCGATGGTTGTGCGGTGCGATAATGATTCTGATCCGTTTTCTACAGGTACGGGAGAGTGCTGTGCAAATATGTCTTCCAGCTCTGATACTGTTGCTATCCGTGTTCGCCCGTCATCCAAGTCGTCTTGAGCACTGTCGCCGGCTCTACGGTCCTGTACATTGAGCCCGGCCGTTTTGGTTTCTAGCGCAGCTGTATCTTGATCCCCATCGGCAATACTGTCCTGGCCGGCTAAAGCAGCGGAAAAGAAGGTGTACTGTACGCCTTCCGATTCAAAGTAATCGGCCCACAATTTTCTGATATTAGCATTGAACGGACGATAAGACGAGTAGAAAACATCAGACCAAAAAGTCACTCAGCTTGTGCAAAATCCGAATGACTGCAACAGGAAATATGGATAAAATTTGTAAGAAATAAAAAGTTTTTAGTACACAGAGTAATATAGAACAGCCGAATAAAATACATAAATATTAATCACAAAAACCAATGCTACAAGGGCCGGACTGCAGTCAAACACAATCGTTCTTAGAAAGGCGAGAGCAAACCGTTCTAATGCATTCCAAGAGACAAGAAAAGATAGCTTTGGGACAACCAGAACCAAATGACGTAATGCCCATTCAGGAGGAGAAACAAAAACTTGCAATGAAAAAAAAAGGATAGAAAAGCATTGAAGCAAATATCAACATAGCAAAACTCGAAAAATCATACCTTTGTGGAGTAGTGAGCATATCGGCTTTGTTAACAAGCAGAAAATTTCTCTTTTTTGGATCGACTTGCTTCACGTACACTTCAAGATCTTTTGATCGGTAGAACAAAGGATTGCGGGCATCCACAATTTGCACGATAAGATCTGATCTCTCTATAACACGCCAAAGCTGTCTCCAAACTTCCAAATTACGTTCAAATGGTGTCAGCAACAAATCATGGTCTTCTGATAAGGCTGCGAGGCCTCTCCTCCATTCTAAAAAAGCAGCCTTTTCTGCAGCATCAAGCTCTTGTGGCGACGTATGCTCATCCCAATGAGGCCGCCTTGGTATGCGCAATAGCTGAGCATGCTGCCTCTGCCGAGTGGCAACTCGATGTGCCTCCTCTGGGCTTAATAGGAAAGGATTCGTATTTTGATCATTAGTTACAACCTTCACATTTTGCCGCTCTGCATGAAAATCTGTTCCCGCCAGCTCGGCAGTGCTTAAAAACTCGTCAAGCGACCGCTCTTGCGTCACTGATTTAAGTCGCATCCAACTTGGCTCACTGTCACCGGTCGAGTACTGAGGAGGTCAATATTATAAAAATAAAAATAGGAAAAAATAGGTACTTTTGACACGTTGTGAAGCCGTGTGCGCTCATTGCGGTGATTATTCTGCAGCGCCCGCCCAAGGCCGACGTTGTGCCTTGATTTTGGTAAAACCATGGCCGGAAATTTTGTTCAACGGTATTCGTTCATATAAAATATTAATTTGAATCAAGATAGCGCAGGACGTATATGAAAAAGCAGTATAAAACACAGTAGACTAGGATTACAGAATTACATACAGAATTATAGAATTATGAATTATATACAGAATTATATACAGAATTATACGCACCAATAATTCCTATGCGAGCCTCATACAATTTTTATAGGTGACCGATAAAATATCGACTAGTGCTGCATTATTTTCATAGCCATGCGGCCAGTCGGTATTCTCGCCGCCACTTTGAAAGGCATTCGGCCCACTTTACGGCTATTCGCTACTTCACGAGTATGCGGAAAAGCCGAATTAAATAATTCTCAGAACGAGGCATCACATGCGATTGCCGATTTATTAAGATCGCAGGGTGGACAGCAAAGCAGTGCAGCAGCTCGATCACCGTCACAGCAGGCGCGGAAACGGTACCATTTACACATATTCTCCTCTCCCAATAATACCCGCTTAACCCTAACAAATAATACGCATGAGCCGGTCATGGTCGTTACCGCGGGAATGATGGGGTATACAAATGTCAGACGATCCTCCTTCGAAGCAGCGCACAAGACAATCCTTAATGTGATGGACCGTATGCGTGCGCGTAAAATAGATCCGTCTGATTTAGAAATTGTTTATAAAGGATTTGGGCAAGGAAGAATTGCGTTTAACCGTATACTTGCAGGACTGGAAGGCGAATGGCTACGGCCTAAAATTTCTATTGTGCGAGATATTACGCCGTTAAAGTACGGAGGTACACGTGGCCGGAAACAGCGGCGTCTCTAGATATACTAGTCTTGATTGTCCGCACATTTTTGTTTTTTTGGCCATGCTATACTAATATAGATAAAAGTCAGCAAACAAAACTTAGTTGCTCTTAAATTCTATCACCAACATTTGTATGCATTACTAGGATACCGGGCTGCACGTAAGCGCACGCGAAAATGTATTTACTGGCTTCTTTGTACATATATTCAATCCATAAATTATCGTCAATATCATACATGCATCCCCGCAAAATTGCACCTCTTTGCTTTTCCGATTAAAGCCGCCAAGCGCCAGAAAAATTAATTATTTATCTTTTAAAATTGATATGGCGCATCTACACAAATGGCAGCAGTGTGTACGCAAAAGCAACAGTAAACACAATACATTTGCGATACACAGCGCGGTACCACGGCTCCTCTTGGCTCGTCATGGTAAACATTTGTGGAGGTGCTTGTTCTTGTGTGTCAGGGGCCCGGCGACGAGCTTCTCCATGATTCTGCAGTCTTAAAACCAGATTGCGCAAGCTTGCAACATTGATCGCTTGCAATCGTTCAAGCGGGAGGATACCACACAAGTGGAGGAAACCGAGGACAATAACAAGGCTGACAAAAAGAAACCGCAGCCAGCCAAAATCTGGGCTGTGACGCAGTTCAGCAGTAGTGAAAAAGAGAGCTCCGCCCATGGCCACTAACCGAACCATTGCCCAAATCCCTTGGAAATTTATTCGAGCCAGCCTTCGCGATAAAGGAATTGGCGTACTGCGCACGGGAGCAGATCTTAAAAAGACGCCATTTCTTTCGAGCAAGCAAACAGCTCTTGGCGAGAAAGCCAGTCCATCGTTGCCGTCGCTCCCGCGGACAAGCATATACGAATTAGGTCGCAGCCGAAACCGAAGAACGCCTCTTGAATTTGTAGATCGTACAGGCAAGAGTACGAGATCTTCACTATTCTTGTTAGTTTCCAAATAAATGCAGCTAAATTAATATCCAAAATTAATATCCAAAATTAATATCCAAAATTAATATCGAAATACGATGTGGACCGACAACAAACACTTGCGCTTACTTTAGCTGTACTGCTTGATAGTATATAGGAAAGGTCCCGATCCTTGTGCTTTGCCGAGACGTCTGAGCGCTTTGATCCACTCCCGGCGCAGGGCTCGGAGACTCGGTTTGAGCAGTCGGCGGAGGGCTGCCTTGTGTACTCGTCTGTGCCCGGCGCTGCGTTAATGTATCGAGGTAATCAGAGTGTAGAGCAAGCAGCAACGTGGCAGGCATGAACCGCTCCGGCACGGCTTCCCTTAGAGACTCTGTGTCAGCGAGAACGCGGCCGCCAAAAATCAGGCGCTGGTACTGTACTGCAACCCCCGTCTGTTCAGTCAGGACTGTCTTGACGTCAGCGACTTTGGCGTCTTCCTGGACAGTAATTGCCATGTCCAGTGACGGCATAGCCGCACAGCGGACCTGCAGCGATAGCGACATTGTTTTCTTAGATCCAGATAAAAGAGGTATAAAGCGTTAGTTCATGCTAATCTGACCGAATCTACGTGTGGCGAGTGACTTGAGCAAAGGCCATCTCGACCCTCTGCGTGAGTGAGGCGACGCTTTACGCTTATTTATCAGTGTTACTCTATATACGTATACGTATGCGTATATTTAGTGCGTTTTTGACGCACTTTTGAACACGGCAGCTATTCGCGCACATTACATTCTACATGTATGTCTGAATATTCACAAAAGGTCTAATAATAACTGAAAATAAACGACCAAAACACGTATAGATTTCGATGAGCGACAAGATAATTTTGACAGGTATTCAGTGTTTGAAAATAATTATTTTCAGTCCGGAACATCACAGTTGCTCAAATAAAACATGGACGAGTAGACTAGTGCTGTCTAGCAAACAAAAGATATTTTTACGTGTATAATAATAATGTTACACCAACGAGCCTTTGTGCCCCCACGTTACCTTTACCGCATACCGACCGCCCTTTATACTTGCGTATACTTGCGTATACTTGCCAGTACCTTTCTATCATTATCTTATAATAATTATAATCTAGGATTATTCTCTGTAGTTATTACATATAATTATTACATATAATTATTACATATAATTATTATCTATAATTATTATCTATAATTATTATGATTTTATATAATTATTATCTTATTATCTGTAGTTATTAACCATAATTTTCTGAAAATTTCTATCATTACTTGGAACGGATAAGCAAAAAGAGCAAAGATGGTATTGGCTTGACATTTAATATTTAATATACCCAATTTTTGAAGCTTCTCTGCATGGCGACTTGCGGTATTCGAGACCGGCCGTGTCGTCCACTATAATGAAATGTGACACATACTGCGACACAGTGGAAATTCGTGGTTGCCATACTCAAGCAATGAATGACAGGGGAAAAGCAGACTTACAATGTTGACTGTTTAGAGCGTAAAGCACGACTTTGACAGTTGTATGTGAAGGGTGCGAGTAGGCACGCGTCGCGTCCCCCTTTAATGCTGTAATCCTCAGCGAAGCGCGCGTTATGTATGCAGAGCACGACAGATTACTCGAATAAATGCGACCCGACGTGTTTGCGGGCCCAACAGTGTATAATTCCCCACTCACTTTCACACTATATCTGTAGAGAATATTATTTGGCCGTAACGCTATGGAGACTGCCATGCCTCTATATATGTAAAATGCCCTAATCCTAACGGCCTTAAATGAGACGTATATTAATTACTTAATCTCGAGAGAAAAGACGGATCTCTGCACGAGTGCTTTGAGCCCAGTGAGTGACGTGTGCACCGACCGCTCTGCGTCTCGCGCGCTCGCCACTGTAGTGCTGCACTTTGAACCTTCGCCTCTCCTTTTGCGGCTGACTTGGAAGTTTGCTTCCCGTCAGTTTGAGGCGTTTCTTTTTGCTCGGAGAGTGCCCGTGACCTTTTGGGCGTAGCTGATCCGAGTAGAAGGAGCGGCACTCCGGCAAAGAGCGTACTGCCATTTATACTGACCGTCTCGCGTATACTTTTTTGCTACATAATGCCGACAGCTCCACACGCTGCACTCTATGCGGCTTACCATCCGAACCATGATCAGCCTGCCGACACGGACGGCAGTCTGCCCTCCGTTGGAAATGCTCATCACGCTTGGATGCCTTTACGGGTACGCCTTTTATTTTTATTTTTATTTTTAATTTTTATTTTTTTATTATTATTATTGCTTTTAATCCTTCCTACATGAAACTGGACCAGCGCTTGCTGGGGTTGTATGGACTGCCTGCGCTTTGAGTATAATTTGCGTCTGCCTGCTAAAGTTTGGTTCTTTTTTCGTTTCTTTTGATTTTTTTCTTTTCAACTGTTGTTTAAACTGTTGTTTAAACTGTTGTTTAAACTGTTGTTTAAACTGTTGTTTAAACTGTTCTTTAAACTGTTGTTTAAACTGTTGTTTAAACTGTTCTTTAAACTGTTCTTTAAACTGTTCTTTAAACTGTTCTTTTCAACTGTTCTTTTCAACTGTTCTTTTCAACTGTTCTTTTCAACTGTTCTTTGAACAATCACTCTCGCGATCTTGATTACAGTCTCCTTCTCATTATGAACGTTTGTCGACTAATACCCACTCTAGTCGCCCTCTCCGGTAGAGCCACGGTCAAACCTGCCGATATCCTCACTACTGCTGCACGACGGTGCTGATACTGACATGGCCACTTCAACGCCTGTTCGATCAGACTCTTCTACTCGTGACAGGGACGATTCACGGGCAGCGAAACGGAAAAAGCGTAAATCCACAAACGAGGCAGAAGAAGCTAAACGGCGACGGTCTTCAGTAAAACCGGAGAAAGAAGAAGCACCGGTTCAGAAGGTCACTCTGCGTATGAACACGACGCCCAGCGTTCAGCTGCCAGAACGTGGAGCCGACTCTGACGATGCTGTCTCTGATATTGATGCCGTCAGCGATGCAGACTCTTGCTTACCCGATCATGCAGAGGACAAGGCGGCTTACCAGGCCGGTCGGCGCCGGCATTTGAACCGATTAGACGCGTTAGAAAATGAACGGTTTCGGGCCACGTGCAGTAATATGCATTCGAGACTGCAACATGCATACACACGTCCAGCAAACGTACCGAAACGCGTTATGGACGAGTGGTATCGCGAAGCGGCAGAGACAGAGTATGAAGCGGAGGACCAGTTGCGTCGACAATGGGACCAACGAGAAAGGAAAAGGCGTGACAATGAGCGCCGTGAACGATTAGAGGCCGATGAAAGGGACAGACGCCGACGTCGCAATGAGCGTCGTTCGGCTGCTAACAATAACGGCAGCAGTAGAGACGTTGGAGACGAGGCTTTTGAAGAGGAATCGGTGGCCAGTATTGCTCTAGGCCCCACAAAAGCAGAGGCAAACGTAGCCAAACCGAGTATATCCTCGAATTTGAATGAAATTGTACATGAAAAGGACGATATGACTGAGCTCATATCGCCCGATGCTTTACGAGCCATATACAACAAACCTTTCCCCGTCAAGTACGTGGCCAGCTCAAAGGAAGAGCTGCAAGATATAATCTGGTTGGACATTGCTAGAAGGCAAGTCCCCCGTGTCCATCGACTGATCCATTTAAACCGCAATGTTCATCTCAGCAATTTGCGTAAAACTATCCAGCTGGCAACAAAGGAGTCTAAGCGCTGGCAGTTCCGTACAAACAAGAACGTCAAGGACCAGCAGTCCAAGGCGAAGAGGGCAATGCGAGAAATGCTGGTGTTTTGGAAGCGACACGAGCGGGAAGAGCGGGATACACGGAGACGTGCTGAGCGGGATGCTGCGGAAAAGGCTCGCAAGGAAGAAGAGGCTCGGGAATCAAGAAGGCAGGCGCGTAAGCTGAATTTTTTGATTACTCAAACCGAGCTCTATTCCCATTTTGTGGGCAACAAACTGGGCGAGAATGGTAATGGCAGCCAGCCTGCTCCTGATCAATTAGCAGTCACAGACGGAGGAGCAGATGTGGCCGAGGCCAATGGACCAATTGACTTTGATGCGGATGATGAGCAAGTAATCCATCGGGCGGCAATGAGGAATGCTCAACAGGCAGTAGCTCAAGCACGAGCAACTGCACAAACATTTGATGCCCCCTCACAGACTGCGGACGGCCAGGGCAACGAATACAATGAGGGCGAAATGAACTTTACAAATCCACAAATGGCCGGTGATATTGATGTTAAACAGCCCTCAATGCTGGCCTGCCAGCTGAAGGAGTATCAGCTGAAAGGCCTTAATTGGCTGGTCAATTTATACGAGCAAGGAATCAACGGGATCCTGGCGGACGAGATGGGTCTGGGTAAGACTGTACAGAGCATCTCTGTCATGGCCTATCTTGCTGAGGCCCATAATATATGGGGTCCCTTTCTAGTTATTGCCCCGGCCTCTACCCTGCACAATTGGCAGCAGGAGATTACGAGGTTTGTGCCCAATCTACGTGCTCTCCCATACTGGGGCAATGGCAAAGATCGTAAAGTGCTGCGCAAGTTTTGGTCTCGCAAGAGTCTGCAGTACACAAAAGATGCACCCTTCCATGTTGTCATTACGAGTTACCAGCTCGTTGTTCAAGACGCACAGTATTTCCAGAAAGTAAGGTGGCAGTATATGATCCTGGACGAAGCCCAGGCCATAAAGTCGAGCCAGAGCTCGAGGTGGAAGAACCTGCTGGCCTTCCACTGCCGCAATCGGCTGCTGCTTACAGGCACACCGATCCAGAACAATATGCAAGAGCTGTGGGCTCTTTTGCATTTCATTATGCCTACGCTCTTTGATTCGCATGACGAGTTTAGCGATTGGTTCTCCAAGGACATTGAGAGCCATGCTCAGAGCAATACACAGTTGAACGAGCAGCAGCTGCGTCGGCTGCATATGATTTTGAAGCCCTTTATGCTTCGGCGGGTAAAGAAGAATGTGCAGAGCGAGCTGGGCGAGAAGATTGAAAAGGAGATCTTTTGTGATTTATCCCACCGGCAGCGGACACTGTACCGACAGCTGCGGGACAAGATTTCCGTTGCAGAGATCTTGCAAAGGGCCTCTGATGGTGGGAACGATGACGTAGCCAGCCTGATGAACCTGGTGATGCAGTTTCGTAAAGTGTGCAACCACCCAGACTTGTTTGAGCGGGCAGACGTACGCAGCCCTCTGTGCTTTGGCGAGTGGGTCGAGACGGCCAGTCTGCTCAGGGAGACTGCACTGTATGTGCCCTATGCTCTGCGCAGTATGATAAAACTGCCTCTGCCCCGGCTGGTCTACCGCGACGGCGGACTGCTCACAGAGCCAGGGTACAACTGTGCCGCTGGGTTCAGGGCAAAGTATATCGGCAACTTGCTCAGTGTATGGAACCCGGCACTGAGCAGTACTAACCTCGCCTCCCTACTAAAAGCCAGCAGCCTGTCTCCGGCAGAGGCCTACAGTATACATAAGCAGTCGCTGGTAGACAGGGCCCTCTGTCTGCAGTTGGACGAGCGCAGCAGTGCTGCTATGGCACAAACAACTCGGCAGCAATGGATTGAGCAAGACAATAGAGACAAAAAAGACAAAGACAATAGGGCCACGGGGCCCCGTGGCTCTATCAGACTGGACCAGATAACAGCCTGGCCAGACTACTCGGCCGGCAATGGACCCATGTCTGAGCTTTTGAGTGTGGGCCGACGCGTATTCGCTCGGGAGCGGCTGAACCGTATTGCGCCAATGTACGATGCCAGTGTGGCTGCTCCACCAGTCGAGGCTATCTGCAGTGACAGGACGTTTGTTACGGAGCAAGAGCAGCTGCTGTTTAGCCCACTGAGGAAGAAACAGCTGATGGGCCCCAATGAGCTGGACGAAAATGCCGTTTTGTACATGGGACAGGACCCTCCCTTACTGCCCCACTCGCTGCTACCGGCTCCGAACCTTGATCTGGCCGGGTTCTCGTCCATACGGGTCCCCTCAATGTCTCGCTTCTTATCGGACTCTGGCAAACTGGCACAGCTGGATAAACTGCTGGCCCGGTTGAAAGTGGACGGGCACCGTGTCCTTATTTACTTTCAAATGACACGCATGATTGATCTGATGGAGGAGTACCTAACGTACCGGCAGTACCGCTACCTCCGCCTGGACGGGTCCTCCCGTATCTCTGAGCGCAGAGATATGGTCAATGACTGGCAGACGAGGCCAGAGCTGTTTGTGTTTTTGCTCAGCACCCGTGCTGGTGGTCTCGGGATCAATTTGACTGCCGCTGACACCGTCATCTTCTACGATAGTGACTGGAATCCGACGATAGACAGTCAGGCAGCAGATAGGGCTCATCGCCTGGGCCAAACAAAGCAGGTTACCGTGTACCGGCTCATTACAAGGGGCACTATCGAGGAGAGGATCCTGCGCCGAGCCAGGGAGAAGGAGGAAGTACAAAAAGTTGTTATTTCTGGGGGAGAATACAAGAAGGATGTCGACTTTAGCAAAGGCTCTCGCGAAGTTGTTTCCTGGCTTTTGGACGACGATGAGCTGGAGTTGCAGGCACAGAGACAGCAGCAAATAGAAGCAGCAAATCCCACGAATGGCAATAAACCGTCGAGGGGTAAGAGGCAGGCAAGCGGACGCAAGTCTGGAAGCACAGGTGCAGGCGCTTCCACGCCAGCTGGTAACGGAACACTATCTATGGAAGACATGTACCATGAAGGCGAGGGCAATTTCGACACGGACACTACGCCGTCAGGCGCAGGCACTCCGGCGCGTGTCAGTACAAAGAAGCGGCGGTAGGCGGCACAGTATTCCATTAATTTCAACAGTAAATGGAATATAGTGAAAGGCAAATTGCTCTTTTATTTTGTCCAATACAGTGTCCATACTGGTCAGGCCTAAATCGGGCGTTGAGCAGAGCCTGCAAATGTCTGCAAATGTCTGCAAATGTCTGCAGATGTCTGCAAATGTCTGCAAATGTCTGCAGATGTCTACAAACGATAGAATAGGCTGATATTTTGAATAGAGCTATGGGAGATATTCATCATTGTGCAATCTTGCCACTACACAGGCAGTGCCGTTGCAATTGTAACCAACCGTATACATATTATAAATGACTCTTGTTTATATATAGATATATATATATATATATATATATATATTTATGTATATTAGTTTTAATATATATATATATAAAATCATAAGACCACAATCAGGGTTAGGGTTAGTTATAATTGTACCTTTAATGGCAGCCCCGTTTGCGACAAAGGCGAAAGGCACACGGGCCAAAGTGCCGTTAAATGGCGCACGCAGACGTGTCGAGTGAGGACACGTTAACGCCGCGTCGGCGTTACCGCGGCCTAAAATCGTGTGTGCTCTGCCATCGCCGAAAAATACGGTGCGACCGTGTTTTCCCCTGTTCACATTGTCGCGATCGCAATCAGCAAGCGCTGTGTCCAGGATTCCATGACGAGGACTCTGTGCTTAAAGCGGCGGCCGGTAATAATCGCGTAATAAAGCACCCTCAGTCTGAGTCGTGGCGGCTGAAAACGGGTGCCGTTAAGCCAATTGGCGGAGACGTACAGTCTACTCGCAATGGCTCTCACCAAATAGCGCCGACAACGATGGCTCTTGAAAGCGGCAGTGCCGATAGCGCCGGCAGCACTGACTCGTGTTTTTCCGCCGGCAAAGGCAAAGCCGCGTCTGCTTCCACGACCATCGCACTCGCGAACCAACGGTCTGGTCGGCGGATGCGTAGTGTGTCTTTGACTGAGCCGGCAATAAAGTATACAGGAGGGACACAGTACTCTTCCTCTCGGCCGAGTTATAGAGCCATCAACCATAAACCAAAGCCGTCCGTTGCACGAGTGGAGAGTTTGCCGTCTCAATATAGTCCGACCGAGAGTTTGTCGTCTCAAAGTTTGCCGATAGAGAGCTGTCCACCGGAATCCCACTCTTTAGCTCTTTCTCCCACCCTCAAACATGCGCCTCTAACCACCTCCAATCATGCCAATCCTGGAGCCAACGACAATGCCTTTGTTGGCCTCAACACGGACCGGCACGGCCATTCACGGACGGTGGGCATTCTCGACGCTACTGACGAAACGGACCCGCCAGCACAGAATGGGACGGGTTCCTTTATAGCCAATGGCTCTGTCTACTCCGTTGACCCTCTGCTGCCAATGACGGGGACTCCTGTATTCTCCATAAAGGAGCTCAAGGCCGCTCTTCCACCGGCAGAAACAGCCACCAGACTCGTACAAACTGCCCTCGAGTACACTGACGTCATTGCCCACAGTTATTATCGGCCAGACGTGGAACGGCGGCTGCCGGGGCTCCGGCAGCTGCCTCACTGCCTCGAAACTCTCTACGCCTACGCTTTCTACTATGCCCTTTTCGCTATCGGCGACCTTTTTGCCGGGGGTAAGGCATACGTTGAGCACTATACCCGCTCAAAGGCGTGTTTGGCACAGACACAGTTTGTGTCGGACGGCTCAATGGACGCGTTGAACGCTCTGTTTCTGCATGTAACACTGCTTACGCATCTGCCTGCAAGGGCACGGTACACGAGGGCAGCGGGCAATTTACTGGCTCTTGTCCACCGTACTGCCATCCTGATGGGCCTCGACAAACGTGTGGCGGCCTGGCAATTGCCGCCAGTGGCAGAGGAGACAAGGACTCGGGCCTGGTGGAGTATTGCGGCTGTGGATATGACTCTGAGCTGGAGTACAGGGCTGCCTCCTCTGACCTTTGACTATGGCTATGTGCCTGTACGCAATTGCTCCGATGAGGAGCTGGGCACTGCTCCAGACTCGGCTGCTATTCCCAATCATGCCCTGGGCCATGAGGAGCTCCAGGGGTTCGATGCGTGTGCCTCTACTTACTGGCTCTTTTACGAGTACTATGCCTACACCCAGTCGCCTGCTGCCATTGACTATGACCGTGTAGTAGAGTTGACTGACCGGCTGCAAGTACCCACCCGGGGCCTGGACGTCCGGACTCTGCCTGCCGATCCCAGTATCGGGTACGTTCACTTCCGCTTTACCCGCTGGCTGCTGCAAGTAGTCCTGCACCGTCGTTATGTCTTGGAAATGTCCCGCCAGAATCGGCAGCAATCGCAATTGCAATCGCAAACTGCTGCCGGTCCTACGTACCTTTATACTATCGCTCTCATGTCCTCAATCACTGCGGCAATGGCGGCAATGATTGAAACGGTAAACGCTTCAGAGGGGAAAGCAAAGCGATTGCTGTACCGCTCTTCTGTCTACGCAAGAATAACTGCCAGCAGTGCCCTGCTTACTATGAAACTGGCAGTAATGCCCAACACTGCTTTGCTCGCGGCCAGTGGACCTCATTTTGCTACAATTGCTGGCTACCTGTCCACGTTCCCTGCCCTGAGATTTGGAGAACTGTACCATGCTTTTTGTAACGGTACAGAGGCTTTCTTTGCCAGTATGCGCCGGCATCTGGGAAACACATTCACGTCTACACTGCCTACTGCTCAGCAGGATAGTCTGAGGCAGGCTCAGGCCAGTGACGAGAGCAATTCTGCCGTTGATTATGAATCAGCAGCGGCAGCAGTTCTAATGGAAGCAGCAGCGGGCAATCGTTCGGCGGCCGCGACAGCGTCGAAGCACGGGTACAATCACCCAGAGAATGGGGCTGACTACAGCGGCGTTGGGGAGGGCGACGATTTTGCTTGGCTGCAGGCAATCGTGTATGGCGAAACGGAGATGCTGGACCGCGTTTTGGCCGGCTGAGTTGGGGCCGTGTGCTGCGATTATTACACTAGGCTACTAGTATTAATTTCTGTATGATTAACCCTAACCCTGACTCGCTACTCCTTGTAATGCTGATAACGCTTGATGCGTAATTTACGTCTTTTTGCGTTGACCTGTAATTTTACACTGCCAATCTATGCGTAATCGAATACTAAAAGTAAAATCTGCAATAAAATCTGCAAATCTACAAATAAAATCTGCAAATAAACCTGCAAATAAAATCTACAAATAAATCTACAAATAAAGTCTGCAAATAAAATCTGCAAATAAACCTGCAATAAAATCTGCAGTTAAACCTGCAATAAAACCTGCAAATAAATCTACAAATAAAATCTGCAAATAAAATCTGCAAATCTACAAATAAAACCTGCAAATAAACCTGCAAATAAATCTGCAATAAAACCTGCAAATAAATCTACAAATAAAACCTGCAAATAAATCTACAAATAAAATCTGCAAATAAACCTGCAATAAAATCTACAAATAACACCTGCAAATAAACCTGCAAATAAATCTACAAATAAATCTGCAATAAAATCTGCAAATCTACAAATAAAACCTGCAAATAAACCTGCAAATAAATCTGCAATAAAACCTGCAAATAAATCTACAAATAAAACCTGCAAATAAACCTGCAAATAAATCTGCAATAAAACCTGCAAATAAATCTACAAATAAAATCTGCAAATAAACCTGCAATAAAATCTACAAATAAATCTGCAAATAAAGTCTACAACAAAATCTACAACAAATCTACAAACCTGTCAATTGCTGTCGGCTTTAAGCCGCAAGACTGATGGCAGAATACACAGTCACTGTGGGCGACTCGCTGTGGGAAGGCAAACCGGGCCCTCTGATTGGCCGGTTTACCGGGTTCCAGCCGCCCGCGGCCTCGACAGAGTTCCAAGTCGCGGTAGCGAAACACGACCCGTCAAACTCGTCAGGGCGCAAACGCCAGGCGGTCGTGTGCCACGCGGAGACGGACAGAATCGCGTACAGCGGCAGTCGCGGTGTGAGCAGTGCTCAGTATGACAGTGAGTACTTTGACGACTCTGACTGCACTTTTGCCCTCGCTACTTTTGACGCTGATGGGCATACTGTCCTTCTAACGCCGATGCCGATAGTCCCCTTTACACGGAGGGTTAAGCGGTTAGCGGCCGTTGATGCTGCCGCTGCTACTGTGCGGTCAGAGGCAACGCAGGACGAAAACCCTGCTCAGGCGCGTAAAGATTTGGGTGCTGCTTTTGGGACGCGTAAACGGCAGCGCGAGATTGAACGGCTCGATGCTAACCGGATCGATTCCTCAATGGTCTTTGGCAACAGCGGAGGGGGCAATGCTCAAAGGGCAATCGGTGCAGAAATGGACCAGACTCGGCTTGCAACTGCTGCCTCTTCTACCTCTTCTGCCTCTAATTCTATTGTTCCTGTTCACCACGCAGACAGGTCGAGTGTGGAAGAGGTGTACAATCTGCAAGAGATTTTTGGTCAGCAGCTCCTTGAAGCTGTGCCCGTTAAACGGCTGATTGCCAGCCACTCTGAGGAGAAACCGCTGTGGAAACAGCCGTTGTTTGCGGCTTCGCCGTACGTGCAAGCTGCTTTACGCTCTGTGCTGGAAGGCAATGAGCACCCTCCGCTCGCACGGGTGGGTTACTTGTTCATTATTGCTGTTTTACGGACTATTTTGCGGTACAATCGGCAGGCGGCCAACAGGGAAACGTTTTACTCGAAATTCGGGCCTCTTGTTCCCCACGCTATTGTCGACCAGCTGATGGAAATGTTTCGGGAACCCGGGGCCGGTGACAGCGGTGAAATGAGCCCGCGAATGCTGGACAAGCTGGTCTGCCACATGTTTGTCGTTTGCCTGCACCACGACGGCTTTGCTGTAGATATTGCTCGGTTCCCGTCTGATTTGAATATACCTCAAAGGCGGATAATCGAGCTGTTTCGCACCCTGGGCTGCCGCGTAGTGCCGCTGACAGAGACACAGCGGGCCGCTCAGGGGATTAACAAGGCCGATGCTAAAGCTTACAAACGTGCTGTTTTGAAATTACCGCTGGATTTCCCTCAGCCGCGTCGCCGAGGAGGCGCAAGGTAGATTGCAACAGCCCAGCGTGTTTTGTGGACTAGTCGAGTGTATATATAGATTGTAGCATTTAATTTAAAGCATTTAAAAGCGTTCATTTTAAGATTTAAAAGCATTTAAAAGCATTTTAAAGCATCAATTTAAAGCATTTACATGGACAAGACTATGGAAAGCAATGGCCAGTGAAAGCAACGGTAAATGCAGGCGGCTGATTCAATGTGTAAGGCAAAACATCAGATCGCAGGAGTAATCTGCCATAGGATGAGCCAGTGCTAATGTATTTCGGATTTATCAAGGACCAGTGTCGACAAAGTCAAACTATAAACTAAAAACGCGTTTGCAATAAAGCCAGCAGTGGTATCAAATCATGTCCTCGTCAGGCCGAGTCCATGCATGCTTCAAGGTCGCGTACCATTGCCCTTATACCCGAATCCTTGGGTTCTAGTTCGAGGGCAATAAGCGCCGAATCGATAGCATCCTTCCATCGGCACATGGCCTTGAGCGCTTGAGCTCGGCGGAAATGAGCTTTAGCAAACTCTGGCCGAATTTCGATGGCAGTGTCAGCATCAACCAATGCCTCGGGTAGCGAGTCGGCGCCGAGGTAAGCGGCAGAGCGATTACACAGGAGTACAGGCAGCTCTTCCCGCGAAATAACGGCAGGCTCGAACCAAGGCCGACTGGCCGCCATCCCAAGGGACAGCGAGTACAGTCTAATTGCCTCGGCATGTTTTCCACGCGCAAAGGCAGCATTGCCGCTTTCACGCATTTTAACAACCTGCACGCCCAGCCGTGGATCCAATTTAATGCCGGGCGCTATTGGCGGAGGCACTGGGCCGCGAAGCATCGAAAAGAAACGCACCATTTCGTTTACATTTTCAATAGCAGAATTGGCTTCGGGAGCCGAACCCGATACCGAAACTCGTCCTGTTTTGGTATCAGCCGCTAAGGGCAATTCTCCTATTCCGCGTCAGTGGGACCACAGTCAAGGGCTTACGAAACGTGTCCGATACCGCCGACATTGCAATTGCAATCTGGGTACGAGTGTAAACCGTAACTTAAAATAATCAGTAAATTAATTTCAAACTATAAATTTATGATTAATCTAATTAATTCAAATAATTCTACCAGTCTATAATTAATTCAAATTAATTCAAATTAATTCTAATCTGAATTAAATCTTTATGCTTTAATTATCGTTACGACGCCGTTGCCATGGATCCCAAGGAGGCGGCCTCGCCAACGTTTGCGGCTATGCGAAATGCGTTGAACCTGCAGGTTCTGCAATTGCACGATCTAGAGATCCATGCAGTGTTGGAGACTTCGTCCTATGTTGTCCTGTACGAGTTTGATGAAGGCCGGGGTGAATGGGTAACGAGACGGCTAAAGAGATTGTGTTCTAATATACAGATGAAATGTGGGTGCGAGGGCACTTTGTTTGTGTACATTGAACGTAACGGGTCTGTAAAGTATCTAGTGCTGAACCGGCACTCGCTCACGACTCCGTGCATAGAGGTTGTTGAGAATGCGGATGATAATGATCCTGATATTGTGAAAATGGACGATTTTGTAATTCATCGGCAGCCCACAGGCAGAGTTTTGGGTCTATGGATTTTTGAAAAAGATGACAGGGAACGTATTTTCCAGCAACTGGTACGGATTCAGAAATCAGCTGCTTTCCTGAGACTAGAGCGTGGGCTGCTGCCACGCAAGCAGACTTCTGATGTGACCAAAGCAGCAAACAAGCTCGGGCTCACTTCTGGTGTAGCCGGTCAGCCTCGCGGCCGGAGTATACCTCTCAGTGAACTTTTTCGCGCTAAAACTTGAATTTGCGGGGTTAGTGCACCTGTTGGGTGATCGCATTTTGCACGATTTTCAAACTCCTATCCTAATCGAATGCTGTGCATTCGTTATTATCGTATTTACGGTGTCAAGCGTTTGTGCAAAATGGGCAGCAAAGTCAGAGTCTGTTTGAAACGATTAAAGGCGTTTCTTCTACAATCCTTCGACATACACTGTGATTCCTGTTTACAAGGGATCTCGCCTGTCGCACATTCTCGGAAAAGCTCGTGAAGCCACTACTTTTGGAGTGAAAAGGCTGAAGGTTTGGGGCTATGCCGGATAGTATCAGCTTGTACGGTAAATGCAGGCTATATCGACACGTAATATATCGGTCGCAGATTTAATAAATCTCGAGCACTACACACCAAACTATAATAAAACAACTTTGCATTTGTACATCAACATTCATTGCTTTGGCATCATTGCTGCCCTACTGTGTCGTATACTCTAACCCCATCGAGACAAAAAGTGTGCCTCTAATGTTTGTGTATCAGTTCTTTATTTTTTTTAATTAACAGCCGCTAGTCTCGTAACAATCCTAAAAGCCTATATAAGCTACGGCAAAGCGCTGTCTAAGTTTACACACTCCCATTACAAAATACCGCAAAAAACGCGATTCTTTTGTCCCATTTTAATTAATTATCCAATTAATAAGATACTGCAGAAGGCTCACAAGCTTACTTGAGCATCCGTGATCTGATAACCACTTGGCTTATCGATTACGAAATGCATTCAGAGCGCATACATTAATGTATATGCATTTATGGCCGGCATTGAAGGTTCAAAGCGTCCAATAGCCCCGAATGTTGATATTGTGGGCCGCCAATTGACCCTGAAAATGGTCAGAGCATCAGAGAGCTGCGTTTTTGATGATAATAAAAGATCGGGTTCAAGTGCGGCATTAGTTACAGAGCCCTTAGATGGTGGTGGACGACAGGGTAAAGAATACTTGGCCCAATGATCACGATCTAACCTTGAAGTCATCCCTCTCTCAAAGAATACCATGCTTTCCGTGGGTCGGCATTCAGACTGGTAAGATGGTCATTTTGTTGGTACTAAGACTAGTCAATACCGAATCGGAGCCGCCACTGTGAGCGCATATCAATTTCAAGTGATACCGGTGTGTAATGCTTCCATGCTCTATGATTTTTAGTCAGCTATTTTGACTTTTATCCGTACTGGAGAGTCTACTATTTCCAAGACTTTGCTTGCTGTCCGTTGGCTGCGCTTTTGGTTTCAGGTCTGTTTTGCTGAGCGTTCTTCGAAACCTGATTAGTCGTGTATTGGACAAGGCAGCGGGCAAGCGACTGATAACGAGTGTTTATTCCAATCTTTATTCGGCTGCCATCCTCTGTGCTTGCCTGCACTACTTTGACATGCCCTGCTTTTATGCCTGCTCTCTATCAATTGGCTCTAGTCCCTAGCTTTTCCTTGGAGCTTTTTTCGCTATTTGTATGCTTCCTTGCTCATATTAAAAATCAGACTGTTTTCAGTGACGAAATTGATACCATTTTCTATTGCCGGGACACATCGACTAACGGCACATACGTTAATGGCGTACGTATTCCACAGTACCGTGCATTTATCCTACAAGATGGTGATCGTATCGAAATCAGGAGCAGCCAAACCTTTACATTTCATCATTGTCGGCAGCATCCCGTCCAGGTTGATCAGCAATTGGCTGTGCCTGGATATGATGTACAGCCGCTGCTGCTAGGCCTAGGCTCGTTTGCTAAAGTACTGTATTGAAGTTTATCGATATACTCGTGCTTGCTCTCTTGTTGTCGTTTGCTAATCAGAGATATATCTCTCTCGTTGTATTGCATCTCGCCGCCAGGCAGCGTGCAAAGCGATTCTCGTTGGAAATACAAAAGAAGGGAGTATGCGACGTTTGTTTGCTAGACGCGAACTACAGGCGCTACAAGCTCTAGATCACCCTAATATTGTACGCTACTATGCTCACGAGGAAAGCCCTAAGCATTTGTATGCATATAATTCTTTAAAAAACTACTGACGTGCTTAGCTTGATAATGATGGAACTAGTCTGTGGAGGGGACCTTTTCAGCTTTGTTCAGCAGTCAGGAGGAGCAGTTGCTGAAGATATGGCAAGATTGCTCTCGATGCAGATACTGCATGCTCTTGAACATTTGCATTTGCGCAATATTGTACATCGGGACCTTAAGCTGGAGAACATTTTACTAGAGCGAACATTTCATGAAAAAGCTGGCGGAGGTTCCCTCCGTGTAATACTAACTGACTTTGGTGCTTCTTTTCTACAGCCTTCTCCCAACTGTCGCATGAAAACGAAAATCGGAACGGTAATTAATGCTATCGTGTTTATTGTTTATGCGATTTATTTTATTTAATTCCATCGTCTGAACGCTTTTCTACCAGTCTGAATACATCTTACAACTAGAGGGAGTACTCTGCGCCAGAGCTCGTGGAAAATGGCACCAATGGATACGGTCAGGAGGTGGACATCTGGTCCTTTGGAGTAATTTTGTCCTTCTTGTTGACGGGCTTTGCGTTACCCAAGTTCCCGGGAACTTTACTCCAGAGCAAGTCAGGCTATGACGAGTTTCTAGCACAGCAGTTTGGCAGCCATGAAGGTCCGTGGAGGACTACGAGTGAACAAGGTACAATTCTTAAAAGGTTTCTTCTTTATTAAATTTTCTTCTTTATTTGGTTTTGATTCCTTTAGCTTTGCAAGTATTGAAAAGTTCTGTACGTGTGGATCCAGAGCAGCGTGCATGCTGCACCGAGCTGCTGGCTCTGCCATGGTTCCGAGATCGCCAGCAACAGCTTGACCAGATGTACTATTGCATGCTGAAAGCAGCAGATCGAGACGCAATTAGTGCGAAAAAAATAAGCGTGGAACGCAAAAGAAAGCGGTCGCTCTCGCTTGAGCTATAACTACCGTTAATTAGTAGGACCAGTCGCCATTTTTTCCAATGACGATTCAACTAGAGACAGCAACAAGTGATTTTTGTGTATCCTCAGTTCGATCCTGTGCTCTGGTAGAATCGAAACCTGAATAATATCTTTTACGTTTCATCAGTAAAGTCAGTATAGTGACATTTCTGCAAATTAATCATAATTGCCGAAACCTGTGATCCACTAATATCTGCTCTGTGCTTCACATACAGCCGTCCATTTCGCAATTATGGCCACAACCACATCAAGTTCTTGTGCAGGTACAAGGAACCATTCACGGTGTTCTGTGTTGCATCCGCTGCAAGTAATCGGGCTCGGATCGCGGTAAAGCGAGCCAAGTTCGAGATGGATTAAATGCTCTGCTCTATGTGAAAGCTTGCATGCATGATGAGCAAGCAGTCTCGGCTCGTACCCACATTGCTGAGACCACTGGTACATTCTCCGCTGTACATTCACAGCGCGGCCTACTTTTATATGGAAATGAGTTGCGCTCTGTCGCTGTCTTTGCTTGCCAATCACTGTAAAAATGTAAATAAATCCCGATATATCTCCAGGCGAAGGCGGCTTGGTCAGTTCAAGCAAAATTGTCCTTTTCACAGTCTCATCGACCACACGTCCATCAATTGCCACTGCCGAGCAGGGCAGTTTTATTGCAGACGGAGAACACGTTTCCCCCTTTTCTGCCACCACTTTTGCCGCCACTACTTTTACCGTCCGCGCTTTTGCCGTCTGCACTTTTTCCGCATGGCTGGGCAAATGATCACTCTGTGCCAGTTTAGAGGGACGCTGCTCTTTAGAACAAGCGGGGACTCCTTGTCGCTTCGTGTTCACGCAACTCAGAGCGGCCAATGCTCGTGAAAATGCTATATAAATTCGTCTAAGCACATTGGATTTTGAAGGCTTGCACTGTGATCCGTAGCCCTTGACGTCATACGCATTTGGCCCTTCGGACAAGGAGGGCCTAACAGAACAGGGGACTGTTTCTCGCGGGTATTGCCTTGGAGGTTTGGCCCGTACTGACGACTTTAGCGTATTAGCATTTCTCGAATTAGCATTTCTCGAATTAGCATTTCTCGTATTATCCCTCTGCCACTGAGCTTCACGTCCTCGTATAGCTTTGGCACTAGCATTTCCATTCCCTGTTTGGCCCTTGCCCAGATTAGCGTCCCGCTTGTCCTTGAGCTCCCGCAAAACTAGAGCAGCTCCCCGAGCCTGTGACCGATGCTGGAAACAAAAATAAGGCTGCAAATGTGCCTCAGCGTCCTGTGCTCCGCATGCAGCAAAAGCCAGCTTTATCGCGTGAGGCGGAGGCCGTATAGATCGACGACAAGGCCGGCCATTGCTTACTGTGATACCGTGGCAGGTATGTGCCGCAAACTTTGAGTCCGACCGGCCAAGCTGCACTAAATTCTGGAATTCTGGCGAAGAGATTTGGAACGCATTCGATCTTGATGATCCGGCACTCATGGCTGAGTAGGATTGTCTGCTCGCGCTCTCGTGCTGTATATTATATGCATTACCAGCCACCCAAGACTATTTACTCTGAGACAGTACAGTACCCAGGCTTTTCAGATGCTTTTACCTTGCACGACGGCCGTCTACGATCCATCGATTTAAGGGCATTTTTTATTGCTCAATACCTCCCTGACTCGAGTACATGCCGCCACACACTCGCACGGTCGGTCATGTGTATGCTGTAAACATAATCTACGTGTGGGGAGAATTAACCCTAACTAACCCTAACCCTGAGTATTAAAAATATAATTATTTATAGACCTATTACAATGATGATTATTACACAGCCCTATCAGATGAATGACCTACTCTTGAAACTTGCCCCAATGCAGAAAACAAACCCAATAGACTACGCGTTCAGCGCAGCAGGCTCTAAGCCAGTGCTGTTGAACGCGTACCCATGCTTTTGTAGTAACTCTGTATGCTGCTGCCAGTAAGAGTTCCATTGCCATTCGCATTTATTCTCCACCCAGCAGCCGGCAAAGTGTACGGCAACACGGCCTTCTTGCCATCCAAGATCTCCACCAAATGGATAGGCATTAATTACGCCTAAAGGTACGAGGCCAAGATGCCTGCGAAACGCTGTACGCTGTGAGATATAGTGATTAAGTAAGGATTGCTCCTTTTGCCCCAAATCGTGATTGTACCGCCACATGTAAGGATCATCCCACACATCTAGTAAAATCTCTGTGAATAAACTGCGTCGAAGAAAAAACGAGCCTGCATTCAGCTCATTGTGATCTTGTGTCATGATAATGTCGACATTGTCAATGTCTTGAGGCTGTATCTCAGTGTACACTTTGGCAGTTTCGCGCTGCCAATTTAAAAGAGTCGCGTTTTGCAGCCGCTGAGCCAAAACATCGGGTCGCAGCAAGTAGTCCACAAGATTCATTCTATAGTCCATGATAATTGCGTCTAAATCCAACCACCAAACCCACTGTATTTCAGGATGCTTTAAGAATGTATCGCGTATTGCCGGTATTTTAGACCACACTGGAGACTTGCCCGGCTCCGCATACTCACTTAAATTTGTGTATACAAACCGGTGTCCATGCAAATCTGCATATTCCTGCCGATTGCGTAAAATATTGTCCAGTTTACTCGAGAAAAATGAGTTTGGGTTTCCATCAGCTCCTAAAACAATGGCGATATTTTCCGGTCGGAGAGTATGCGACGGCGGGGCCGGTGCGAAAGCGCTGCCATGGGAATGAGACTTTAAGGGGACCTGAATGGTTAGTAGTGGCATTGGACAATGAAAAAAGAAAACGACAAAGGAGCAAAAACGAAACAAAAAAGAATAACTCGAAACGAAAACGAAACGAAAACGAAACGAAAACGAATCAAACAGGAATCAAAAACGAATCACAAAAGAAACAAAAAAAAATCAGGCGCTTACTCTCTCCTTTTCAACAGGATCACGTCGCAAAACTGGTTTTACCGACCCAAAGGTCAGAGAAATTGTGATGACGGCAAACAGCGCAAGCCCTAAAAGCAGGAACCGACTTCGAGTAATGGAAAAAGCCATTGCCCTTCCGCCGCAAGAGTTCTCTATAACCAATTGCTGATCTTTACACAGACTGGCGAACGGAACGATTGGGCCAGAATCTCTGGCATTCCTTGATCTGCTGTTGTCGCAGTTCTCCTCGTTTCTTCAAAGCCGATAACCCTTTTCAGTCCACGCGATTTTTGCATTCTAGAATGGGCAATACCTGCGCGCACGTAAATAGATATGCGCTCGAATAAATAAAAGTAAATCGATTACTTTATCCAGCAATTGTATGGGAGAAGTCGCAGACAATGAGAGTGCTACTGTTTAAAGCACTCGTAGATTGTCGGCTATATTATTATTAGGCTTCCCAAAGCCAGTCAACTGGTATCCGACCCCACTATACGTCTATTCTGTGCGGCACAGGTACCCGTAATCATGGCGAAATGGTACAAACCAGAAACATAAAATGTCTCCTTAAAGATAAAGCAGGCACATGGCAGCAAATGTAGTTTAAAACATAGTTTAAAACCTTCCCGTATCTTTGGGTGTCACTGAAGCCGTTCATACAAGCAATATTGGAGATTAGCGGGTGTATTTGGCAACTATGGTGAGAAATACAAGTGTGTCTTGATTAATTAATTTATTCTCTATGATTGGCTAATTGGGTTTAGCCTGGATTTAGCGCGCCCGTAATCTGTACCAGGCACGAAAATATAATTGGAGGGTAATAAACCCTAAAACAATGAATAGTACAATATGCAAACCGACGCGTGACAAACGATAAAAAGCCAACCCACAAATAATAACGAACGCACACAAAGCGCAAATGCCACATCCAAACAAATTTGCCACAAAGCACCGTCTCTAAAACTACACCATAACAATGCACAAAACCGTCGCAACAGCAATAAGCAATAAAGGCACGCCCTGCGTTACGGCTTGAGATACAAAGTAATCTACGCCTGGAGCGTTGCATGTAACCAGCTCCGTGCCGCTACGTTCACCATAACCCTGCAAATACCCGATAGTGTGGTTCAGCGGACACCTGAATCCCAGTCCAGTGGGACAAGACGAGGCCAGTGACCAGCATAGGTCAATGCACGGTTTTATTTCGCGATAAGGTCCGGGCGAGACTTCCTGTGATACAAGAGAATTTCGGGATGTATTTGATCGCAAAACAGTGTAAGACGCATTCGGAGATACGTCAGTGCACCTCGGAATCATGACTGCACAAAGCCAATTCTTATAAGCGGCCGCACAGTCATTACAGTCTTTAATAACGGAGTATCGATCGGCTAAAGAAGCATTGCAATTATGCTGTTGTAGGGTTTTAGAAAAATTCGAATATACTGCAGCCGCACGTGAGTCGTAGAGAGCTGCGAGACTATCCGCACCAGGAAATCGGTCCATGTTTCCGGGCACAGCGTAAGCCACTTGCTCACAGAAATCAAGGTCATATATAACACGGCATCCCGTGCTCTCCTTTGTACGCAGCAACGTTGGGGGATAAGCAATCCCACCTTGCCCGTTAGACGCAGGTAGGGTTAAATAAGCGTTATACGAAGAAGAAGCATTCAACCCGTGCGCGTAAAACTGCTCCTTTGGGATATCGCCAAGACCGCGCGTTGTCATACTGCGATCTGCATTCGCCCAATTCAAAAGAGCCGCAGATTGTTGCATTGCGCAAAACGAACGGTGCAAAGCGGATCTCTGCGCACTATCTGCAGCTGGCTGTAAGAAGATTTGAAAATCTGGAAGAACTGAAGTATTGTGCAACCAGGTCAAGTTGCCCGTACTTAAGAGGGCCGCACTGTAATCAGTATCCTGAACAAAGAGAAACTTTTCCGCGTGGAAAGAGTGTATAGGTGCGCGTGTAGACACACCAATTTGGTAGGCAAAAGTATCGTCAGCGTTGCCGGCAGTAGAATTGCTGTCTCCCGTACCGTCAGAGGGAGCTTCTACTCCGATACGGACACTGTACCGCTCCAAATCATCAGTGGCTCCTGAATCCGCCACGGCTCCCAGATCAAGTGTTATATTCGCCAGTCCATAGACAGTAGGCTCCTGGATCCGTGTTCCATTATTGACAAATAGGGTTAGTACACCGCTCTCCGGGGCAGAGCACACGTTCAGCGTTATCCACACAGTTTCATTGATGTACCCTGTAAACTCGTACAGATCAGTGGCACCGGGAAGGACTGCAGCATTATGAGCAATGCCGTCCATCAATGACGTGGTCGCGTTTGCCTGCCGCGTCCATAGCTGATGTGCCCACTCGCCGGCCGCTCGCAGATACGTGGCCGCCTCTGACAGTGCATTTGCCTCGGGAAAACCATAATCTTGCACAGGGTTTTTAAGAGACTCTGCTGCTGACGATAAGGTAACAAGTGCCGCCGTCAGTATTGTGCAGAGGACTCGCATGCTTGGCGAGCATGGGTGACGAAAAGTGTGCTCCGTTAAGGACTCGGGCTCTTTTAATTTGTATGTAAAACAGTATTATTTTATTGTTTTATTGTTTTTAATATTATTTAATTCTATTATACTAGAGCCTATTGAATAGAATTATAAACTATAATAATAATTAATTAATTAATAAACAAACAAACAAACAAACAAACAAACAAATAAATAAATAAATAAATAAATAATTGATTAATTATTTATTTATTCATTCATTCATTCATTCATTCTTATATTCATAATGGAAGAACTGCTAATATTTAGCAAGTAACACACTGTGCCCAAGATTTATTCGTCTCAATGCAATACTATAGTATAGATGATATGCGAGAGTATAAGCGATTACGTCTCTATCCTATTCCACTATACATCATCGGGACGCGCAATCAGTCACAGATAATGGCAGTGGTGGAGAAGGCACCAGTGCCGCGCAGCGGCTTTGCCCTTCCGCCTGATGTTACACAAGAGTCAGATTTATATGCCCGTTTGAAGCGGCTGCAAAAGCATCTGGAAATGCTGAGGCTGCAAGAAGATTTTATAAAGGACGACAGTAAGAGTCTCAAGCGCGAACTCGTCCGAGCGCAAGAGGAGGTCAAACGCATACAAAGTGTTCCGCTTGTGATTGGACAGTTCTTAGAACCGATCGACGGCAATACGGGGATCGTTGCCTCCACAACTGGCTCTAATTACGTCGTCCGTATCCTTTCTACTCTGGATCAAGAACTGCTAAAGCCATCCGCCAGCGTTGTCCTGCACCGGCACTCTAATGCTCTTGTTGATATCTTACCTCCGGAAGCAGACTCGTCTATAACAATGCTGGGCGATGATGAAAAGCCGGACGTAACGTACGCTGACGTGGGCGGGTTGGACGTGCAAAAGCAGGAGATACGTGAGGCGGTTGAGCTTCCGCTCACTCAGGGCGATCTGTACCGCCAGATCGGCATTGATCCACCACGAGGAGTCTTGTTATATGGGCCTCCAGGTACGGGTAAAACTATGCTGGTCAAAGCAGTGGCAAACAGCACAACTGCTAAATTTATTCGCGTGGTGGGGTCCGAGTTTGTGCAAAAGTATCTCGGTGAGGGTCCGCGTATGGTACGCGACGTTTTTCGACTCGCCCGGGAAAACGCTCCCGCAATTATATTCATTGATGAAATTGACGCTATTGCCACAAAGCGGTTTGACGCACAGACTGGTGCTGATCGTGAAGTACAGCGTATTTTGATTGAGCTTTTGGCGCAAATGGACGGCTTTGACCAGACGAGTAACGTAAAGGTCATTATGGCTACGAACCGTGCGGACACACTTGACCCGGCTCTTTTGCGGCCGGGTCGTTTAGATCGCAAGATAGAGTTCCCCGTGGCTGATCGTCGTCAGCGAAGGCTTATTTTCTCTACTATTGCGGCCAAGATGGCGCTTTCGCCCGAGGTTGACCTTGATTCTTTTATCCTGAGACCAGATGCTACAAGTGGCGCACAAATTGCGGCTATTATGCAAGACGCTGGCCTGCTTGCGGTAAGAAAGTCGAGAAGTGTCATACTGCAGAGCGATATTGAGGAAGCATACCAGCGGGGTGTGAAGCCCTCGGACCAAGATACACCCGAGTTTTACAAGTAAAGGAAACGTTTTGAAACGTTGTTTATTCATGAATGCATCATAGTAACATCCTTTCATGGCACGTAGGCTGTAAGAAGAATAAAGAGGTACACTAATAGTAAGGCATTGTACAACGGCTCCGCCGGCATTAAATTTTAACTTGAGCTTGGAGGATCAGCGAGTCAAGGCACCAGGCCGTTCCTCATCGATTTGCCCAATTTCTAGGGGAACCTGAATATCGAGCTTTGTCTTGTTAGTCTCTCCTTTCCTTGGCAAAACTCACATTGAGATACATTGTACGAGAGGGAACGACAACGCGTAGTCCACGGGGCTCAAATATAGACTTGTTGCACTCGTCCACGTACGCGTCCAGCTGGCGCAGAGTACGGTTAACGTGGCGCGGCATAATGTATTCGCTCAGGGAAAGCGTCCATACGCCGAGACAGCATTCGAGCACGTTGAGCCAGTGCGATGGTGAAAACGCCAGATCCAAGCGCGTATTGACTTGGCTTATAAAACGCGTTAAATCTTCACTTGGTAAAGATCCCTCCAGGGCGTGAGGGAAGGCGGTACTAAACTGAGGCGTCCAGTCTCCGTTTACTGTGTAGTCGCGCTCAATACGGACTACATAATCACTAATGCCGCCGCTAAAGGCATTGAGTTGAATCCCTTGCCGCGGCGCTGGCGCCTTTTCGCGGCGCCCGATATCGTTGGTGGCGGCCGCGTCTGGCACGGTGGCAGTTGATCAAAGAACGGAGTCGAGCTGCGCTGTCTGACTCTGGATCATTAGCAATGAATAATCAAGACTGCTGCTTTGATCGGGTAATAGACTCACGGGCCCCGTGTCCGTTTATCCATGGCTGTATTACAAGTAATGTAAATCGTACATGTACTTTTTATACGTGCAAGCTAGTTGGCATAATAACTGCGATAACAACTAGTTGAAGTAATTAATATTATTATTATATAATTGATATTATATAATTAATATTATATAATGCCTATAGATGACCGCGTACGAAATAATTTCCCATTACTTTCTGTAATGCTCTGCGCAATCCAATGAAAATGCAACTTGATAGACCACTCTGCCCCATATATAATATTTGCGCTACGCGTAAAGTCTCGCTGAATTAATATTAATACGTCTATTGATTAATACGTCTTTTAATTAATACGTCTAATAACTACTAAACAATTGAGGTTGTGCGCTCACAGGCAGCAGGATTTGGGACCATCCTCAAGCGGCACCGACAAGATCGTTCCAACAATTGTCTGTAAGCCAATTCAGCTTGTGCTCTGAGGCAAAAGCATTTAGAAAAAGGCCTGACCGAATAAGGGATTGGAAGCATAGGATAGTATTCACTGTAAAAGGGGATTCAGCCACGGCGAAAGGGCTCTAAATTAAGGTAATTGCCAGGAACGGTGTGTTTGCAACACGTGCAAAGCCGGGCTGTTGGGCCAATTGCGTCACAGAATTAATTGCTTTTTAGCGCCAATCGCTGTGAGGTTGATGTGCCATGTCATTAGCGTCCACAATGTCGGCGGGTGGGACAGCGCCTGACTGGATTGCAATTCAGTCGCGAACCTTTACCAAATGGATGACAAGCAAGCTCAAAGATACGGGGCTTTTCTCTGATGACCAACTTGCAACGCTACCAGATTCAATGACGAACGGTGTTGCCCTGATTCAGTTGCTGGAAAATATTGGCGGAGAGCCTTTGGGACGGTACAACAAGGCACCGCGTTTACGCGTACAGAATATGGAAAACGTTAACCTTGCACTTTCTTATATCAAATCGCGAAAAGTACCGTTAACCAACATTGGGGCAGAAGGTAGGTTTGGCGTTTTATTTTATTTTATTTTGCATATAACTCTTCTTACGCCATAGATATTGTTGATGGAAATCTCAAACTTATCCTGGGCCTGCTTTGGACGCTTATTCTACGATTCACTATTGCGGATATCAACGAAGAAGGCCTAACTGCTAAGGAAGGTCTCTTACTCTGGTGCCAGAGGAAAAGCCATGGCTATCGGCATGTCAACATTACAGACTTTAGTTCAAGGTAATATCAACAGAGAATAGAACAATATGTTTTCTCGCTGCTTATTGTTTCCGTCTGAATTGATACGGGATTTGTCTTTTGTCGTTGCTCATTTTTGATTACATTTTCCAATTTCGATGAATAAGCATTTAATTATTCAGTTATCCACTACTGGTTTTCTATCCTTGCGCTAACACTCTAGCTGGTCGAATGGTCTAGCATTGTAATACCTCTTCGTTTACAAAATTTATTTCTAATCTTTCAAGCTGCGCGTTAATTCACCGGTATCGTCCAGAACTGATCGAGTACAATTCTCTGTCGCCGTCGAAGCCACGCGAAAACTTGGCTCTAGCTTTCCGTCTAGCTGCTGAAGAGATTGGTATACCCCAATTGCTCGATGTGGAGGATGTGTGTGACGTTGTATACCCGGATGAGCGGTCTATCATGACATACGTTGCTCAGTATTTCCATGCGTTTTCGGAGCTTGACAAGTATCTTACTGCTGGCCGTCGTATAGAGGCTTTTGCGGACAATTTGAAAAGCGTCTATTCAATGCAGACTGATTATGAGCGAAGATGCAAAATTCTGCTGGAAGGCGTTACAGAGCAAATTGCCGCGTGGAGGCGGACTACGTTTACTGGAACATACGGAGACGCAAAGAGCCAGTCCACTTGTTTTACGAAATTTAAGCTCGGGAAAAAGCGGGACTGGATAAGGGAAAAAATAAATCTCGAATCTCTTCTAGGCAACGTGCAAACAAAACTAAAACTACTCTCAATGCAAGAGTACGAACCGCCTAATAACCTTGCGCTATTAGAGCTGGAGCAGCAGTGGAAATTGTTATCGTCGACTGAAGCTAGTCGTGCAAAACAAATAAATGGGAATATTAGAGAGTGAGTCAGAACGTTATCAATTTCTAACTTTAATTTCAAAATTGGAATTAGATTTTACTTTTTTTTTTTTTTTTTTAATTTGAATTTTGCTTTTTCTTGCTGACATACGCAGAATCAAAGAAAACTTGCGCAAAGCTTTTGCCGATAGTGCAAACGATTTTGCGCTAATGATAACTACTTTGTCTAATAATCTAACGACACTAGAAGGAGACATTGAGGAGCAACTTGGTACTGTGAACTATCTGTTTGAACACATGGAGCCATTGAGTGGCGAAATGAAGACGATGCATAATTTAGATTTGCAGTGCAAAGAGGCAAATATTGATGAAAATGATTATACAGTTTACACATATGAAGATTTGGAGTATGAATTCAAGTTGGCGTTTGACGCAATAACAAAGAAAAAGCAGTTCTTGGAGGGTCAAATTATAGCCGGTCAGCGGTCACAATTGACGGAGAGCCAATTGGAAGAGTTTGATCAATGTTTCCGGCATTTTGCGCGTGGCGCTGGTGTATTAAACAAGACGGATTTCAAAGTTGCTCTGGCCAGTTTGGGTCTTTTGTATGATGACCGGGATTTGGATGATATCCTAGTAAATTTTGGAGCGAGCGATTCAACACAGGGGATCAGCTATGAGCAATGGATCGGGTTTCTTGTGCACGAAATGGAGGACAATTCATCACCGGAACAGGTACTACTTGCCTTTCGTGATGTTGCAGATGGAAAGGCGTATGTGACTGTGACGGATTATCGAGAATCCCGTATAAAGCCTGGCACTATAGCATTTTTGGAACGCGAAATGAAGCATTGTATCTTTAAAGAAAACAGTGAAGTCGGCTATAATTATATCGATTGGATGCGCTCAAAGCTTTCAGATGAATATTTGAACGGCGACGAGTAGAATTACCGGCAAGGGGAAAATAAATGTGTTTTTGTATTCATTAGTCTGCGAAGTTTGAGTATGTGTAATACGACAAGTATTGTTCGATTACGTCTTTTGATATTGTGTGTTATTCATTAGTCTTTCAACTAAATCATGTCTTGTTTTAAACCCCGAGTGTCTGTGTCGTCACTGTCGAATACTGCAATTTTCGATTACGACTTCATCTTTAGCATGGGCACTGCAACAAGGAATCCCGCCATTGGAGCTCTGTCTGTGATTAAAATATCAAACCTATACTCACTACACTCTGATTCTCGTATTTCAATCAACACGAATGCTATTAGACTAGAACGTATGCCAACGATAGGATCGTGTAGCATCGTAGGAATCTATAGGATCTTCAGACCAACCCGATTTATTTAACATTATATCGGCTCCTTAGAAAGGTCTCTTCTTTACTTTGACTGTATAATTGCTTCACTCCATAATTCAGTATGGGTTTCCCCTTTCCTTATTATTGCTAGAGCACGGTAAAGCATCGCTATCGTCCTTTACTTCGTCTACAATATGCATAAACTCTGTTTAGCTAGCTGGCTGGCTTGATATTAATTACAATACTATCTATCGCTCGCATTGGGCGTACCCAATCTCGTTGGAAAAACCTGAAAATATAGTTCAAAAATATAGTCCCATATATTGAATGTAGGACACATACAACGAAACAGCACTTTACACATTAACTGTCTATATTTGTACATAAATATTTGATCGTGTTTTTACTAGATAACACAGAAACCCGTTTTTATTAGATTATTTAGAAACCCGACCACACTATATATTAATTTAATAAAAACAAGTCCACAAATCCCGTACAAATCAAACTCTATCATACAAATCAGTCGCTGCAGAAAAAAGGACAATAATTGGTGTATACATACATATATAGCGTAAGGCGCTCAGGCAAACATCGGGTGTGTCGTCGTCCGAGGCGTGTAGCGAAGGATAATTTCCTCCTATCTTTTGTTGGCGCAGCTCCATTTACAGCCATGAGTATCACAAACACTGAAGCTGCGGCAGCTGAGGGCTCGGCGCAGGCTGCTCCTGTGATCGAAGTGCCGCTGCGTGACGGCACCGCGTCAATTGAAATTGATACAAGCGAGTTGCCCGAAGATATCTTGGAAATCACCGAGGTCTTGGCTACAGAGGAAGCTCCAGCTCGGATTTGGTTACAGTTTGCCGTAATGTGAAATACGCGTTTGCTATTGCTAACATTCAATAGAACGAGTACCGGCAGCGCGGCATGGTCAATCATGCAATTGATCTGCTTACTCAGGGGATCAACTGTATGCTTTTGAGACTCAATTTGCCTCTTTTCTTTGGATTTTTGCTTTGGATTTTTCTTTGGATTTTGCTGTTTGGGTTTGGATTTTATTTAAAGTTGCCTTTCCCATATCCAGTATCAATGTTTACTGTTTCGCCATGTCATTACCCTTGCCAGTTTATTCTCTGCTATGGTCTCTAATAATCAGCCTCTGTGAACAAACAGTCTCCGGAAGAGGCTCCGTTCTACGCTAATTTGGCGGCTATTTATCTTGATCAGTACCGAAATACTTCAGGTAAGGGGACAGGCAAGGGCCATACGCTAATGCTTGCAGCATCCAATGAATCACGTGAAAAGCTACGAGACTCTTTTATTGCATCCCTCAACGAATCCAGCCAGCTGTATCCGGAGTGGAACATGAACACGCTTCTACAGGGCGTATGGGCGTGCATGCAAATGCCGACAGATCGCTCAGCTGTTGCGGCGGCTGTTCAGCTATTGGGAGTTAATAGGACGGGTTCAACCAAAAATCTACCAAACAGTCTGTTATTACTTTTTTGCAAGGCTCGAGTACTTTTATTTCGAGAGAATTACAAGGCGGCATTGAAGCTGTATCAAAGCATTTTGATTACACAGCCCAGTATCAAACCAGATCCCCGCATTGGTATCGGACTATGCTTTTACAAGCTTGAGAAATATACCGATGCTGCTCTTGCTTTTGAACGGGCTTTCGAACTTGACCCAACGAATAAACACGTCATTACGCTCTTGGGCCTCTCGTATGCTAATGAAGCGTTTCGAAATGTCAATAGCCCTGGGTTCTTAAAGCTGTATGGTCAGGCGCTAAAGCATATTCAGCACGCCTTCAAGATCGATCCTCAGTATCCAGCTCCAGCAATATTCCTGGCTGGCTATATGTTTTCAAAAAAGAACATGGACGCAGTTGTCAAGCTTACACAACGCGTTATTGCCAACACAGAAATGCCGTTATTGCTTTGTGATGCACATTGCTGGCTGGCTAGAGCCTATCAGCAGATGGAAATGTTTGATCTTGCTGCGGTTAATTACC
Source organism: Novakomyces olei (assembly GCA_016906335.1). NCBI lineage: Eukaryota > Fungi > Ascomycota > Novakomycetes > Novakomycetales > Novakomycetaceae > Novakomyces > Novakomyces olei. The sequence goes on from JADEYG010000015.1 coordinate 1,080,484, forward strand.
AGAAAGCCAAAAGTCTGTCAGAGAAAAATATCTTTGCTCAGGTGGGGTTGATTCAGGTACAAATACTGCAAGATGACTTGACCAATGCTCGTCTCAACCTTGAACGCCTTGTCGATAGCAATAATCGCTGCATCGAAGCTTTGGTAATTTTGGCTGCGATATTAATCAAAGAAATATCGAGTACAAGCCACCCAAATCATCAAACGGTAAGCAAGGCAAAGCATTACCTAGACCGCGCCCTGTTTCTCGCAAAATCAAATGACCATGCAATCTTGCAGATGCCTGCTATTTACATTATGCGTGCTCAGCTGCTGGAGCGCGAAAAGCCATTAGAGTGCCTCAAAGATTATGAGACAGCTTTAGACTTGCAGATTGCGCGCAATGGTGTAGTCCCACCCCAGCTCTTGTGCAATTTCGGTGTCATTAATCAGCAACAAGGTCGGACAGACATTGCGTTGGAGATGTACGATAAAGCTTTGCAAAGCCTGGATTCTAGTATCCACGATGAGACGCAAATCGACCAAATTTCCACAACTGTTCAATTCAATATTGGCCGATGTTATGAGCAAATGGGCAAATTAGACCAGGCAATAGCAGAGTACAGAAAAGTGTTGGATCGTCATGATGACTATGCTGATGGTAAGAAAGCAACTGCAACTGCAACTGTAACTGCAACTGCAATTGGCTTGGCTTTTGTTTTTTGTGTACTGCGATTGGCCTTTAATAGGTTGCTTTCATTTTGCTTTTCTTTGGTGCATTGTTCTTGTACCTCTGCATCTGCCCATTTGTCCTTTTATTATATCCTATATTTTAGTTCATTACCTATTTTCAATCTTAATTTAAATTTGTATCTATTTATTTTATTTCTATGTTTATTTTTTATGTTCTCTTCATCCGTTCAAGCTAACAAACGCAAGCACGTGTTCGCGTGTGTGTCATTGAACTAAGTCGGCCAACGGAGAAAACGTTCCGAGAAATAAGAAAACTCATGGAATCGGACAGCGACAACCCTGAAATTCGTGCCTTTTTTGGGTGGTATTTGAGCAAGCAAAGACGGAGATTAACAGAGGAGCCTGAGATTCGGCATTGTCAGCAAACCTTAAGGCACTGGAAAGACGATGGCTATGCTTTGACTCAGCTGGGCAACGTGTACATGTCGCAAGGACGCGAGTCCCCTTCTGGCGACGAAGCTAAAAGGCAAAGACTGTACAACAAGGCCATGCAGATGTTTGAGCATGCTCTTAAAATGGACCCTCGCAATTCTTATGCTGCTCAAGGAGTGGCCGCGCTTCTGGCCTATAATCGTCAGTTTCCCAAGGCAATGCTAATCTTTAGCAAGCTACGGGAGACGTCGCGGGATGTTACGACGCTGATAAACTTGGGTCACTGTCTGGCAGAGTTGAAACAATATGAGCGGGCCATTGAATTGTATGAAACTGCTCTTAAAGTGCAAGGAAACAAGGATATATACGGATTAAACTCCTACTTGGGCCGTGTCTGGATCCAACGTGGTCGTGAGGAGAAGAGCATACCCTCCTTAGAGCAAGCTCTGCACTTTGCCAAAGTGGCCGCCGAAGGGGACAAGGCTAACGATTCTCTGCGGTTTAATGTTGCCTTTGTCGAGTTCCAGAGTGCCGAAGTAATCCGCAATCTGCCCGAGGCTAAACGCACTGTGAGTGATTTGGAACATGCAATGGAGCTTTTGAATTCTTCCATTTCTATCCTGACAGAGCTCCAGCAGTCCAAGAATATGCCTTATTCCGCCACAGATCTAGATCAGCGCGTAAAGCAGCTGAGCACTTCTCGACGGCAATTAGAGCGAGCGTTACAGAGTCAACGGGAGTTTGAGGCGTCTTCACGGGCAAAGATGGAAGAGCTGAGACAGTTTCGGCTGAAGGAGAAGGAGAGACTTGAAAATGAAGCTAAGGAGCGTGCACGTGCAGAGCAAGAGCGGGAAATGGCTCTGGCAGAAGAGCGGCGAAAGATTCAAGAAGAAATGGCTCAAATAATCCGGGCTCGAAAGGAGGAAGCAGAGCGGTTAGAGAGGGAGGAAGATGAGGATGCAAATCAGCGGCCAAAGAAGAAACGGGACGGCAAAAAGAAACAGCAAGACGATTTTATAGCTGGAGGGAGTGATGAGGAAGAGGAAGCACAGTCTTCTTCAGAAGAGGAGAATGGGCATGGCCAAAAAGAAGAAGAAGAAGAAGAAGAAGACGACGACGATGCAAAGGGAGAAGAAAAGGGGGAACAGTTGTCGGCAACAGATACAAATGGTGACTCTAAAAACGAGCAGGAAGAACGCGAAACCGACGCTGAGCAACGTTCGTCGGCCAAACGTCAAAACGAGAAGACCGAGGATTTGTTTGGTGACGACGACGAAGACGACGACGATGTTACTGTACATCGTAAAAAGAAGACAAAAGTTCTGTCAAATGAGACTGTCGAGAGTGACGATGAGTAAAAAAAATAATTTTGTGATGGAATTTACATCTGTATTCAAGGTGCGGCGAGAATTGGCTGTACTTGATCGGCTTGCTTGCCCTGTTTGCCTATTGGCAAACATGAATAGATCAATTGAGATATACGAGTATCTACAGGAAACAATGGTCTAGGATTTTGTAATGATGATTGATTGCTGTGCAAAGTAAGACCGGAAATAAGTGGTACTGGGCGCCGTCAAAATTGAAAGAAGAGTTGCAATTATATGAAGAAAAAGATTACTAGCAAAGAACGACTATTAAGTAGCAAGCAATAGAATCATGTAAAGCAAGCAATGAAAAAAGAACGAAACACGAAACACGAAACACGACACGGCACGGCCACTATGCACAAGCGGCAAAAACCTGATACTTTACGGTGTGATACGTCGAGCGGTTGGGACAGAAACCGTTATGGATCTGTTCCATTGATTTCTTCCAGTACGACCTGCCTCGTTCCGTTGGTTTGGCAAGTAAGAGACCATTCTCGACTTGTCCACGTCCTTCATTGTTAGCGCGCGTGCAATAAATAACAGTTATATTCTTACCCAGGCTCCAGTACTTGCACGTTTCCCCAGTACGTACTGATTACAGTGCTCAATAAGTCGGCGGGTTCTTTGCTCAATACTCCGGCGGTACTCAATCAGCTCTCTAAGGCTAAAAGTCGAGAGCGCAAGTGAGCCCTTTTTGCCACCGTTTTCCATAGGTACGGATGATAAAAGGCTGACTGGCTTTCCCGTAGGCCATTCGTCTGGCGTTTTCTCATTAGCATTATTGCTGTCGGGTTCCTGTGGCCCAGGATTGTGCTGCTCTGCTTTCATGCCTTTCTTGTTGCCTTTGACTGTCGCAAAATTTGGTTTAGGGCCAAAGATTTTCATATCTCTGGATTCAGTGTCAATGTCTCCTTCATCTTTACCACTGTTTCCTTCTTTTTTGCTATCGTCAAGCTTTTCTGCTTCATCAAGAGGCTGATCGTCAACGGCTCCCTTATTACTGCAAGCTACACCATTGCCATTCAACGGCAATTCAGTATCAGCTCTCCCTGGAGATCCGACCTGGTCCGTGGTAGAGCCGTCCCTGTAGACCGTAATGTTCCCCTTTGAAGGCTCATTTGCCGCGCCCAGAGTAGCATTGGCATTCATCATCTTCCCAGGGACATTCGTGGCAGACTCCTGCTGAGCCGTTTCCTCTTTAGCACCGAGCAGAATTCTACGTAACTCTCGCATGCTCAGGTAGTCTTGGGAAGCGCTCGAACGAGCCCCAGTTTTAGAGGGAGGCAAATTACCGTCTCGAAAAACTGGTGTGGGAGCCGTTTCTAGCGACGCTTGAGGGACTAGAGGCTCTGCGGAATTGAGCCTTTGATCGAGCGCCGAAAGCACATCAGAGAAATCTGTCTGAGCATCAAGTGCGTCTGCCGCAACTTCGACCTTGGGAGCCCTTGAGATTTTACGTTCAAGCTTATGAAAGGCACTTAGACCTCTGTGCCTTGCCCGCTCAAGGTATTGACTGCCGTCGGGCTTGAGCCATTTCCCGGAACGCGTAAGTATACGAGAAAACGCGGTTTCGCGATAGCCTTCACGCTGAAGAAAGGAAAAACAGCCCGTCATTGGGGGCGGTACTTTTCGCCTACACTTAAAGGAGGAATCAGCCTCTCAATTGTCCAATTGGACTCTGTATACGACAGCTAACCGGTCCAGTGCTGGGTATTGCCCTCGATTCGAATTGGTCATTATTGTCCGCAATCTTTGCGCGGAATTAAAGGGACCGATCAAACCAATGATTCGACCGGAAAAGCTTCCATTTTGCTTCATAATCGAACCAGATTTCTTTGATTAAAGTCCACGCGCTCATATGACCGACCGATTCGGGTCGGGATGTCCTGTGTCACATGATCCGGGGCATTTGATCGCCATATTTTGCGGCAATTTATCTATCGCTCTCGGCAATCATCGCCAAAGCGGCAGCTGTGATACTTGATATATGTGTACGTAATGGACCACGTCAATCTTGTATTGTTAAATGTATATTTAAGTAAATGTAACGAATTACCTATATATTGGCGGCATGTGTAAATATAATTTTATTCAAATAAATTCGAACTCGAATTAAAATTGAAATGATATAAATTAAATTCAAACAAATTAAATTAAATTAAATTAAATCAAATTAAACTAAATTAAATTAAATTAAATTAAACTAAATTAAAATTAAAAAGAGGGCGGGCGAGCGACGAGTCATCGAATAGTCATGACGCATCTTACCAAGGCGCTGTTTGAAAGCATTGACCCGCCTGCCAGTAATTTAATCTACCAAATTTTTTCTAATTGCCATAGAGCCTTACTGGACGGGTGATAAGGCATCGTTTGCTTACACATCAGCCAAAGACCGTTGGCCGGTGATCCTGACGGGTGCGGACAGCAATTATTCGCTTTCTAATATACAGGCATCATTGATGACGTTACGCGGACCATCGGTGACAGCGAAAACGAGCAAATTGTAAGTGAAAGCTCAAAAGACTCAAATAAAAGATTCGAATTACCCAGAGGGAAAGAACAAGAACGAATGTAATTCGGGATATGGGGAAGAAAGAAAAAGGGCGACCAGAAGCTAATTGTAACAAAGATCGATCAAGGCAAGCGCATAATTGAAGAGGTGGCCACTCTTAAATATGAGATTGAGCACAACAAGCCGTTGTCGTAAGCCTGGTATAATCTCATAAAGGCTGACGACAGTCCCTTGCATGGAGACGGCAAAGACATTGAAGAGTACAACTTTGAGCTGTCCCTTCTGCAAACCCCGACCTGGTTCAATGTGCCCTGGCTCTTTTCCGAATGCTACATGTATAGACGCGTTCGCGTTAGTATGACATCGCGTTCCGAATGGCGCAATTACGATCCTTTTGCTCGACAAAAGGAGGAAACACTTCGGCAGTCAGCTAATGCCGTGCGGGAGTTGACTGATCGTTTTATACATTTGTGCGAGTCCCGGAGCAGTATCACGGATCCGGAGGCGCTGCGCCTTGTTTTTGTGGAAATGATTGAGGTTTGCTTGTGGGGAAACGCTACGGATTTATCGCTTCTCACTTCAGTCACGTACGATGACCTCCAAAAGCTTCAGGGCAGCAAAGCAGTACAAGAGTCTCGTGCAAATATTATTTGTGACGACTTGGATGAGGCCTGGCTTCATATTTCGGGGCATAAAGCAAGTCGTATTGATATTGTACTGGACAATGCGGGGTTTGAGCTTTTCGTCGATATGGTCATGGCTGCTTTTCTGCTGGATTTTGGTCTCGCTGAAACTGTCGTATTGCATCCTAAGTCTATGGTAAATTTGTTTGCTATTATCTTTTGCATCTTTTCTTTCTTTCTTTCTTTTTTTTTGTTTTTTTTTTTTTTTTTTTTTTTGAGAAATTTCTTTTCCGAAAAGTACGTCTGACCAAGTTTAGCCATGGTTTGTTTCTGACGCTATGCCCAAGGATATAGCTGGCATGTTTACGTCTCTTACAAGCCTTTTTCCCGGCGAAAACAGCAACAAGTTGGCCGGGAAGTGGGCTCATTATCATAGCGAGGGCTCGCTGATCATCCGGTCAAACGATTTTTGGACAACTGGTATTGAAAAATTATCAATATTAAAAAAATAATAAAAACAATAAAAGATAGCGCCTAAAATCTAAACCAGCGTTGATACACAATCGCTAATGCAAAAGGCCATAGCTTTTGGCGAACGCAAGAGTTTGCACCGGCGCTTTTTGAAGACCTCAAATCTTCGGATCTGGTAGGCAGGATTGATTTTGCTGCCGTTTTCTCATTCTTTTAGGTTATGTTCAAGGGGGACCTAAACTACCGTAAGCTTACAGCTGATGCGCAATGGCCGCGGACGACTCCATGGGCAAAAGCCATTGGAAGTATGACGCAAATAAACAATTTGGCATTACGTACTTGCAAGGCGGACGTGTGTGTAGGACTGGCGGCTGGAAAAGAGCAAGAGCTTGATGCCAAGGACGCAAAATGGGACAGAGACGGGAAATGGGCTGTTTTAATGTTTAATAAAAAGCAGTAAAAGTTTATAAATATAAATGTTGAGCCCAACCAAAATTGTTTCAATTTACGCTTCTAGACAAATAAAATTCTAGCCAAAATCTAAGTTTGAATGTCAATCAGACCGAGTATTTGTTTCGCAAGGTCTCGACTATGCGATGCACTCTAGATGGCAGACGATATAGCAAAAAAGCAGCGATCGGGACTACGTAAATCTGCTGCACTTCTAACGCGCTTCGAAGCTCAACGCGCGTTCCAATAGGAGGCAAGTCAGGTCTCGTTGGGAACGCACCCTTTGCATAAAAGAAATCCAGCATACTATCCTTTTCAGCCCAGCGTTCCCGTAGCCACTGAGAAAATAGATGGCTATCGGCCAAAGGAATTTCAGACACAAGAAAGCGGCGTACGTGAATATGAACGCCAGGAGGAGGACGGCCCTCAATGTACGTCGACCATAACGTGTACTTGGTGCCAGCATACTCGGAAGCATCAACTCCGTCAAACGCAAAAGTGAAGTCGTAGACATACTTGACGCTGGCCTCTAGCTGCTGCAAGCAAAATTGCAAGCCCGTAGTCCGAGGAATAAGGACATGTCGGTAGGGCGCTATATCTTCTTTTTTCGCGTAAGCATTGCTGCGTGCACGAGTAGTGGGAGACATGTTTGTGCCTTCGGGATAGATGAGCAGCGACATGGCTTCGTGCGGTGCAGAAACCCGGTGCAAGTGCCGCGCAATTAAGGGCTTGTCCACCTTCCACGAGCGACTAAGAAAGACTTTTCATAAGTATGGCATGAACAGCAGAAGGCGAAGACTAAATTATCTAAATTATAATAAATGAATAAATAAATAATTAATTAATTAATTAAAAAAGAAAAAAGAATAAACGAAAATAAATATTCAAAAAAGAGAAAAAACACATACTAAAGTTGTAAAATTTCATGCCGACACCGAGCACTGGAATGTACTGCAGACTCTTTTTCAGTATAATATAAATTGAATTGTGCAGCTTGGCCGTGTACAGGATCCACCACATGTAGAACCAATCCGCGTCTAAAGTTAGACAGAGCTTTAAATTTCGCTTACAAATTTGGTGATTCGATATCATAACCAAACGATGCGGCAGATCGATATCAACTAGCTCAGAATCCGCAACAGGTCGCGTTATTGTGCTGTAGATTGCCGGATCGTCCGCGTATATTGTAATTGGAGAAGGCGCGAACCATTGTGTTAAGCTGACCGCGATCAGTCCAAACGCGCCCTTTGTACGATCACTGGAGGAATTAGCAAATCACGCGAATAACAATATGAGCATACATGTAAGCGCGAAACCAGTTTTTGCTGAATATCCTAAGCGGCAAGCCGAGTAATTGTGTGGCCACAATACAGCAGCAGGCTGTGCTAAAATAAGATATAAAAAGTGATAGCCGAAGCAAAGCCTTAATCCGCAACGATAGCGGAGGCGATGCTTGACCCTCACTATTTATGCTGCTCGTCTGGCTGCTGCCGTCAGCTAAAACCATGTGTTCCGGAGTGTGATTTATCTCCTTATCTGCACATTGATGAACTCCGAGAGGTTATATAATACACAATTTATTATTTTATCGACTATGTATTTTATCTACTATTTATTCTACTTTTATTTTATTTATTATTTATATTACTTGCTATTTATTTTATCTACTATTTATACTACTTTTATTTTATTTATTATTTATATTATCTACTACTTAATTTATTTACTACATATTTAGCACCTTCTTTTTCCTCACTTATTTACTAATTATCTATCTCATTTTCAGCGTCTTCGCCTCATACATTTATTACGAATAATCTTGTTAGAGCCGCAGTAACCGTTGAGCAAACCTATAATAAAATAAAGAATATGTTAATCTCACTATTCGGTCATCATATAGTATCATCGTATACTACTACTATTCACAAATGTCATTAGTTGCATTACATTGCGCGTATTCCGACCGTCGAAACCGATCCCAACGAAACAAATACGCTCCAAAAAAAATCAGGAAAATGCATTCTGACTCCAAAAGCGGCAGATATGCCAACACTCTAGTGGCGTTCGGGCTCAAAATGAGGATGGAGCGAAGATTACAGTCTTTACACACTTTTGACCGCTCGTTTGTCTGATGCAGACAGCCACAATCTGCTTATCCTTAATCAAAAAGATTTCAAAGCCGGTCACAGCCGGTCTTGCTCTCAATATCGTCACCAAACTCAGCAGAGGAGGGAAATACGCTGTCTCGTCCACAACGCACTACGCCGGCAAAACTGTCCGTTCTTTCGAACCGCACTTTTTGTGTTCACAGCGATTACAAGCAATTGCTGCGGCTTTCATGGCTTCATCCCGGATTTAAGCAACCCAGCTCTTGAATCCAGAGGGATACAAAAAGCCAAAAACTGCAAACGTTCTGAAGTTTATGACATTGCAAAGAATTTCAGTTGCGACTCAATATTCAGGCATTTTGGGATACCATCTCCATATCCACAAGCTCTGCAGGCTGAGCGTTTAATATAAAAATATAATTGATGAACTTGTTAGATCAGACGAAGCGTACGGCTAAACGTACGCCGCACCCACAAGATCATTCTCCCGTGGCTGTAGGCAATGGATATTGCTTGATGGAATAACTGAATGAAGAGCCTCGAGGGCTATTGCTTCCGTCGCAAGAATCTGTTTCTTCAAAAATAGTCAGCCTGCGATGTTGTGTATGTTCGATGTTTGTCATATCTGCCATTGCTGCTGGCATATCAAGAAAAAATGCCGGCGTGTCCTCAGACTGCTTTGTCGATGCGCTGCGCTTGCCAATTGTATACTCTGAAAGTATAGAAATATTGTGACTAGGCTCAGCTCTTGCAAGTTTGCTTGCATTTGAAGCTTCGTAGGCACGTGTGTCCAGCGGATCAATCTCATCTGTTTCCAAGGGAGAGTCCAAAGATTGCCTGTGGTCAGACAGCACTCTAGTACTTTGACCACTGTCCTCTGGCAATAGCCGAAGCCGGCCGTCTTGCATGTCTCTTGTCCCACTAATAGCACTTCTCCTTTGCTGCAGTGAGCACACTGTGGCCTCTGGACGATGCTGAGAAAGCAGTCTCAACGCCGGCGATACTTCGGCTGAAGGCGAAGACGAACCGGCTGCAGAAAGCTGTACTTTGCCTAAACTTTCAGGCGCTGCTAACCTGTTGAGTAGCGTACCCAGACGATTAAGGCAGCAGGCTTGTGCCTGTGGATGCTGAAGGACGATGACTGCCTCGGCACTTTTATCGCTCAAAGCAATCCGGCAGCGTATTTGAGGGGCTCCGTCAGTCAGGGCATTTTCAAAAACGACTTCTTGCAAGCACCTAAACACCAATCCGCCTTGTCCTAAATCATTATCTGTTTCCTCGTTCGGTCCAACAAAGGCAGTCTGCAAAGGCAGCTCTGTCAATTTTAGTCGCAGAGCTCCGTAGTCATCCGCTAGTAAGAGTTTACAATGGCAAAACGCGTATCTTTTGCCGCCAGGACGTGAGCCATTGCCATGGCCCATATTACCGCCGAGTGCGCGGAAAAGCCGACGCTGGTAAGATTTATAATTAGAATGTAAAGAGTGCCGCCGAATATTTTCGATCACGTCCTTTAGTAAAGAAGGACTCTCTATTCGAACAAGCCATTGTGTCTTTGAAACATGAGCAAGGTTGTGTTTACCACAGCACGAGCAAAATGATTTTGAAGAGTTTGCAGTGATCTGCCTGCTGTCTCTGTGTCGTGGCAGCATCCAGAGCAAGATGGCAAGACAGGTTTTACGACGAGCTTTTGCCTTTAAAATTAGCGGACAGATGGGTGTTTGGAAAATAGCCCGTTTGTTTTCGTTGTTTGATTGATTTTATTTATTTATTGATTTATTGATTTTACCTTTGCTCATTTTGTGTCTTTATTTCATTCTTAGTGGAGAATGTGTTTATATATATGTTTTACTTGCAAATATTAATGTTTAATCTGACCCGTACCGGAAACCGAAATGAGACATTTCCGGTGTTCGCCACATTTCCTAAAACGATTGTGTCAGGCGTGGAAATTAAACAGAAAGCGGAAACCAGGTGAAAGTAGCGAAAAAATGAAAAAGATTTTTACTTTAGCAGAAGGGGAGACAATAAAACTAGTGAAACAAAATGAGGAGTACGTAATACAATAGGGGTGATCATGTGTGAATTCTTTAATTGATCGGTTCTTTTGCCTCCCTCCTCTTTTGCTTGTCATAAACGCTCTGACTTAAAATGCCTCTCCGCACTAGAACATGCAAAAAATACGTAATTATTTCCCTGTTTGCAATCTGTCAAAGTTTATGCCAAATTCATGCCTTCCTTTCTCTCCTTGAAGGAGCTAGAGATCGCAACTTAAGCGTCGTTTTGGCTATTGAGATCTAGAGCGTTACGTATAGACACGCAGGGCGAGTATAAGGAAACATAAGGTGCTACAGTATAGTAACAATGCTAATTGGACCGTTTCTGTATAAATTTTTCTGTCTAGTCAATGTTCTCAGCGAACCCCTTTTGACACCTGTGTAGAGCGTCAAATTGTGACTTGAAATCGATCGAAATAGAAACTCGCTTACTATTTATAAAGCAGGAAAGTCGCTAAGTCGGTTTGTTAGTCAACGAATCTGTCAGGGTTTTCTTTTATTAATCTCAAATTTCGTGATTTTGTCGCTGACCGAGATGGAATTGTTCCCTTGTGCACAACCGAGTTCGGTAGCCGACGTGGCCAGTCGGCACCAATCTGATAGTGCTTTGATCGCAGGCTGGTGTCGAAGAGTCAGTTTTGTTTCCCTAAATTTGAATACATTATAAGTCTGTCGCGCTATTAATACTGTACAATGGAGGAAGTCAGTGATTCTGGAAGTGTAAAGCATTATCACCTTTATCATAGACAACCCACAGATGATAACATTGATATAAACCAACAGAGAGATCTTATTTAGAGATGATTTTACATGGCTTGTAATACTCTATTTGATGCGAGGCTGATTGCTCGACTATCTGCAGATTTTGGGTTCTTTCAAAAGCGTATCTAATGCAAAATGTTATAAGCAAGAAATATAATAACAAATCCGAACACCGAACAGCATGTGTATGGAATATATTATTAAACATGTACCACATTGTCAAGAGAAACGATTCAAATGCAAATGACCAAATTGTTGGAAGTATTTTTGATCTTGCTTCTATTCATTTCTCGTTTCTTGTTTCTCGTTTCTCATTCTTCATAATTTTTTACTATATTTATCTGTTTATTAATATATTTATTTCAATTTATTATTCAATTTATTAATCAATTTATTATTCGATTTATTAATCAATTTATTAATCAATTTATTATTCTATTTATTTACCTATTTACTCGAATTTTTTTCACGATTTTATGGTAAATTATGCAAAGGCGCCTTCCACAACCATTGCAGCATGCTTAGCTCTTATCAACGTCTGGGATTGCTGCTGCGGAGACTACATTTACTAGACCGCTGTAGTGCGCAGCTGCATACGAGCTCATGGCGTAGCAATGCTCGATCCGATAGCACATTCGGCCAAAAACTGGGCAAAATTGCCGAATCGAAAAGAAGAGAATCTGCATCATCATCGCATACTCCCAATCAATCCACGCACAAAAGGGGTCGGCCGCGCAGTACAGCGTCGCGATCAGCAGCGACTAATCGCAAGGCGTCTAACGCGAGAAGGAGGAGCAGTTCGATACCAGAACTGAATGCGAGACCGGACAGAGTGACTGCTAATAGCACTGACTCGGCGGCATTTGTCGAACCAGCAGACCCTGCAAACAAGGCGGCGAAACCAAAGAGCAGTAGTGAAAAAAAGGAAGCTTTTCCTCTAAATATTGATTCTCAATCGTGCGGGAAACCGGTCCCTGCTGACCCGAAAGAACTTTCTCATCAGAAACCGCCTGCTTTGGCTCATGGTTTAGACCGTGTCCTGTTTAACCCGGGGGTTTATCTTTTGCAAGATCCAAGGTCAAAAGTCTACAATTTTGATCCGTATCTGCAAGAAATTATGCAGAATGAAGAGTTTGATTTCGATGCACTAGAAGACTACGTTACATCCTCCCGGGACACAAAGCTACATGCTCTTGCAAAGAAGAATGGCTCGACGTTTACGGGATCGACTAGCACTCTGACGGGTGTTCTTTCTCAGCTACATCATCTGCTTTCAAATTGGCGTAAAATCAATACTTCACAATTGAGCCAAAGCTATAGCAAAGTCCGTAGCGAATTTGGAGGCCATGTTCGAGCTCCATGCGCTGTTTTTTTGCGTTACCGAGACGGTGTTTACTCTGTTGATGCGGATAAATCAGGAGAGATGGATAGTGCTACAATACTGACAATGATGGGTCGGTCCATGGAGCGAATGCTAACAAAGACACCAGAGGTATTTGAAAGGTACCGCAAGATTACAGACGACGGGCGCTCTGAAGCAACGATGAATGGCCCTGATTCTTTTGAGAAGGAAGCGGATGTTCATCACTACACAAGATTTGGTAACATTTTAATGCGTGCTCAACTGGACTGCTTTGACCATCGGCTACCTGGGTCTGGTGTTTTTGATCTAAAGACGCGTGCTGCCCTGGGAATCAGACTTAATATTAGGGACGCACGTACCCATTCAGGCTATCAGATATCATCGCTAAAGGGCCTCTTTGAATCGTTTGAGCGTGAGTATTTTGACATGATTCGCAATGCTTTTCTCAAGTATAGTCTGCAGGTTCGCATTGGACGGATGGATGGAATTTTTGTTGCTTTTCATAATACTGAACGTATTTTTGGGTTCCAGTATGTTCCACTTGAAGAGATGGATCGTAGCTTACACGGCAATTCTTACGTGGCGGAAAAGGAATTTGTCATGTCATTGGCCATGCTTAACCGATTATTGCAACAAGCAATTGAACGTTATCCGGGCAGGTCAATTCGTTTAATGTTCCAAACAATGCCAGAAGAATCTGGGTCACAAGGACCCACAATGCGATTATTTATCGAACCCATTGATGACGAAGAAATTGATCGCCGACAGACTACGAGTCTGTATGCCATGTTCAACGAAGTTGCCAATGAAAAACAACCAACCGATACCCAAAAAAATGCTTTAGAGAAGCTTATTGGTAACAATGAGATGGAGGATTTGACGTATATCCATATCCATGGCACTAACGTTGTCAATGGCCAAGAGGTCAGTCCCTCCGACTCTCCCTCTATTACTGGTGATCAAACCAAATGGAACTTTTTGTACAATATGCAGGCTACTAGCAATGCGAACGAAATACCAAGTATTGCCTCGATGTACCGGAGTGCTGATTACCAGCGACTCGATTTCTTCCAGCACAGTTTGTCTGCTGGTAAAAAGCAATCGCGTATGCAGCGACGACTTTTGCGGTTTGCTCAGCGCGGCCGCAAATGGTTGGAAGAGACGAAAGCACAGCAAGCGGATAATGAGCCGATACTGTTCCGTCCTAATTTTGCGCATGATTTTACACCGAGCACGGAAAAGACAGACGCTTAAAAATGGATACCATTGGTGCTGGCGGGTTTGCTTGGCAGAGTTAAAATTATTTTTCATAGAGTTTATAGACTTGGAAATACAAAAGGGTATAAAAATTAATCACTGGCAATGACTATATTTTCTTCATGATTGGCGTGCCGAAATGGAACCATATTTTGTTTTTGGCAAGAGAAATTTACAAAACCGCAGCTCTGATACCATAGACTTCGTACGTAGTATGCGTGAAACGAATATTAGCAAAAAAATTACATTTATAAATTGATTAATACAACGCTCAATGATAACTTGTAAAGGACGTAATAAATGCTTCATGCAACTCGTTTCGACATCAGTCCAACGATGCATAAGCTATAGATGCCACTTGTGTTTTAAACGTCAAAAGAAATGAATCTTGGATCACGAGGGATCCCGGTACGTGGATCTATATCATTGTTTTCCATTCTGGATCGAATATTAGCAAAACGGCATTAAAAATCAAATTAAAAAACACACAAAAAAAAAAACCGCAACTACCTTTGTTGATTCAAAATACGTCGAGCTTCATCAAACTCGCAGCCACGTTCGCGCATAATACGAGCGATTTCGCGTTTGCCTGCTTCTTCCAAACCTCCGCGTGTATCGCCAGCGTTAACATTCTCATACAGATTGAAGGCAGATGATGTAAACCCCGAATCAATATCGCCAGCAAAAGTGGAAAGTCTTGAATATCTGAAGCGGTCACGCAGTCTTGAAGGTATCAGTCGAATCACATATGTTCGCAAAAAGTAGAGTACTAGATTTAGTTTAGTAAGCGCCTTCCAACATAATTCCCACAACTTACGCGTGCCGAATACGATGATAGCAAACGTTACATACGACAGAATATAGTGCGTACGCATTGCATTTACTCTTGTCGAGCTTAGTGGCTCTTCCCTACACTCCGGAAAAAGAGCTCATAACACTGTTTTGAAGCGAAATCATGCACAGCATGGAGTAGCGTCAACCATTCAAAGATAGGACACAGTAATATATTATGAATACGCTAAAAATAAATAAATAAATAAATAAATAAATAAATAAATAAATAAATAAATAAATAAATAAATAAATAAATAAATAAATAAATAAATACATATACATTATTTTAGCAGCTGCTGCATTTGCTGGAAACTGAACACATCAACACAAGCAAAAGAGCAATTGGCTCAGAGTAGGTTGGTCTTTCATTCAGGGCAGCGTCTGCTGGCGCACGCGCGAAAAGGTTTACTGCAATTTTTTGAGCAGCCTGAAATTCGGCTCCTAATATGGCGCAATTCGACGGTATCGATCGCCTTGAGCTGGATGCGCTTCAGCTGGCTGCAAATGCGGTAGATGCGGGCATTCAGTATGACAGCCGGTACCCTGAAATTGGTGAAGGCGCAGGACGTATGCTTTTAGGCTTGTACCGTCTTTTTTTACTTTTTAGCTTTTTTTGATTTTAATTTTTGTCTTGAGATCTAACTCTGGCTCTAGACGGTTCTTCTCGCGAATACAGTTTGCCTACTTCACCAAACTGGCAGCCCTTTGCATTAAAGCAAGCTTTCAGTATCCCCGATACTATTTTTGAGCAGTATAATCGTATGCTTTTGAACATGCTCTTTACAAAATTAACAATTTTATTTAGGCACAGAATGTTTTACACAAATTGGTCTATTTGCCGATTTACACCGGGCTTGGATCACTGTTGATAATCGGCTTTATACATGGAATTTCATGACAGGGAAAAATTTTCAGGCCTATGAAGATTTGCCGCATACTATAACCGCTGTAGCCCTTGTTGAGCCCCGGCCTGATGTGTTTGCTAGCAATATCACTGGCCTCCTCGTGCTGGCTACCACGTCTGACATTTACCTTTTGGGTGTCTCTGCACAATCGCCCCAAGAAGATCTTGTATTTTATTCTACACATATGAGCGTTGCCGCTGGCAGTGGTGTGCTGGTAGACAAGATTGTGGGAACGAGTTCGGGTCGAATCTTCTTCACGGCTAAAGCTGATTTAAACGTGTATGAAATTGCCTATCAAAAAGAGGAAGGATGGTTTTCAAAGCGGTGCTCCAAAATTACTCGTACCAAGAATGCTCTGGATAGTTTTGTCCCCAGTTTTTTCTCCTCCTCAATGAAAAACAAGGAGGCCGTTGTACAAATTGCCGTCGATGACTCTAGGTCATTGTTGTATACACTGTCTACCCGCTCGATTCTCCGATGCTACTTCCTGTCACGGGTAAACGCAAACACGTTTGAGCATTGCGTGACGTTTAGCTATGCCAATTTTGTCTCGCACGCAGAAATGGCAAACGTGAATTCTCCCCTGTTAGATATCCGAAAGACTAGCATTGTATCAATCTCTGTTATTCCCAAGTCAGCCTCTAAGCAGATATTTATTGTTGCAGTAACTTCTACGGGCTGCCGACTGTATATCTGCGCTGGACGGTCAGGGATCATTTACTCGGGCGGCGTCGATGCTCCTCCAAATACAATGCAATTGTCACATGTTAGATTGCCTCCTCCAGCAACATCCACCACTGATGCAAGCTTGACTTCACCTCTGGGTGTTTCCAGTGGAGCACAGCTTGCACTTCGCCCGTCTGGCTCTGCCTCTTCAGCTGCTGCCACGCGTTTCAATCAAATCAGTGGACCTGGAGCAATCAAACCGGTAAACTCCAATCCTTCAGCAATGGCAATTGGTACAGACGCCCCAAAGAGTCTGAACTCGAGCAGCCTTTCACAAGTTTTCCCCTGTGGCTCTTTTCTTTCCATTCCGCGGCAGAGGGAAACAGACGATGGTTCTGCTGTGCAGTTGTTTGGAGCTGCTCCTGAGATTGGCAGAATCGCCATTGCTAGCCAGGCTAAACTGCCCTTTTTCATTATGGAGTCGGGTAATTATGTCAGTATCCAGGGCTTTGTCCAAGCGATTGGAGTACTCGGAGGCAATAAGAATGGCACTTTTAGATACTGTTCCCCCAACGAGCTGGCCCGGCAATTTGATTCGGCTCCGCTCACGATTGTTGTGCTTACAAATGCCGGTGCTTATGTGCTCACTCGTCGGCGGCCAATTGAGGTCCTGGCCGGAGCGATTAGAGCAGCTTTAAGCCGGACTTCGGGTGCAGCAGACGCTGAACTACGGCATTTTGTGGACACTGTTGGCCGCACTGAAGCCTGT
Organism: Novakomyces olei; assembly: GCA_016906335.1. Classification (NCBI taxonomy): domain Eukaryota; kingdom Fungi; phylum Ascomycota; class Novakomycetes; order Novakomycetales; family Novakomycetaceae; genus Novakomyces; species Novakomyces olei. The sequence continues at coordinate 1,097,728 of JADEYG010000015.1, forward strand.
GCTATCAGCCTAAGTCTTGTTGTTGGCGAAGATTTCAAAAAAGCCTCTGAAAACAGCAGTACAGCGTTTGATGGAGGAGATTTTTTCTCGGCAGGAGACTCGCTTGATCTTGCTCGCCGGTGCTTTATCGAGTATGGAGGCCGGGCGCAAACGGACGAGAATGTGGCCAATGCTATAGGCAGAGATATGCCCTCGCTTTTTGAATCCGTCAGGCTCTCTGGCCGCCACGACGGGCTGGCTCTGTTCCTTGCCAGAGTTCTTTGTGCAGTCTGGACCCGTCCTTGCCTAAAGTTGGCTCCCAGTGCCAGTGTTCCCGGCCAGGCTCGTGTGTACCAGTCAAACCTGCCTGCAAGTGCTCTGCGGCACATCCAATCCTGTCTAGTATCCGTTGTACAGTTTCTGGAGGAGAACAAGAGCTTTATTGAGGGCCTTTCTGGGCCAGAAAGGATAACTGACTCTGCGCACGGTGTCGAGATTGCTCAGCAGGCAGAGCATCGTGGCATGCATGCTCTGCTTGTCTTTACAAAACGAGTGATTCAGGCAATCTCTTTCCTTCAGCTCTTGTTTGAGGAGGACGTTGTGCATTTAGATGCCACTATCTGCCTCTTGCCGGACGTGCAGAGGTCTATACTTTCTCTAACTGTTCGTGGTCTTGTATGCTCTGCCGCTGGCCAGGAGCAGGCCAAAGAGATTGTTAACGCTATCGTCAATCGCCATATTGCTGCTGGTGCTAATATAGACAGTATTAGCGGGGCCCTTAGGGAACGTTGTGGAGCCTTTTGTAGCGCTGACGATGTCCTTGTCTACAAGGCCACTGAGCTTGTACGCAAAGCCAAGCAGCAGCCTGATGATGACATTGGCCGGGCAGCACTGCTGCAGGACAGTCTGAGGCTGTTTAAAAGGACAGCGAGGCAGCTGACACTGGCAAACTTGAGTGAGGCTAGCGACGAGTATACTGCTCTCAACTTCCATCCAGGCGCAATTGAGCTGGCTCTTGAATTCGCAAATGCAAAGGACCCAGAGAACTATGGGTTTGCTTACATGTTGGACAATAGCCAGTCGGCTAATGATTTTCGTAAAAGTGCGTACGATATGCGTCGTGCTTGCTACAGTCTAATATTCCAAATACTGCACGAAACTGACCTGCTCGCGGCTGACTGTGACGAGCGCCAATTGGCCTCTGCCACTGGACTACAGTTACAGGAGGCAGAAAACCCTGGTCGACTTGTGAGGGAGGCGAGTTACCGTGTAGTGCTCGAGAGTACTGACCCATTCCTGCACGACTGCTACTACGAATGGCTGATTGCCGGTGGAGCAGCTGCCCGGCTACTGACGCTAAACACGGTTTACGTACAAGGCTTCCTCGAACGCAAAAGTGCGGGTCTCGTGGATGCACAGTCTGTGGAGCTGGCAGAACTGCTTTACCAGCTGCATGCAAAGAACAGCAATTTTCTGGAGGCAGCACGGACTCTGCTCGTGCTGGCCAAACGCAGGACTGAGCCTGAGCAAGGGTTGACGGCTACTCTCTCCCTTGGCCAGCGTATAACCTTTCTGAGTCTCGCAAAAAATTACTGTGGATGCTTTGTTCCACAGCACGAGCGTACAGCCCTCAACGAGCTGCTGCTAGAGATCCAAGAGTTGCTGGATGTGGCGGCAGTTCAGGACGATTTGCTCTCTGCCATCAAGGCAGAATGGAGCAGCAGCCAGAGCCTTGGTGGCTCTGGCACAACAGACAGGGCCAGAGGCAACGAGTCTATAATTAAGGAGTTGGATACGGGAGGCATTCTCTCACTGACAATCCTGTTCAACGAGTACGCTGACCCTCTGGCGCTGTACGAAGTGTGCCTATCCATTCTCCATACTGCAGACTACAAGGACTCTGTCCTTGTGCAAGAGTACTGGCTAAAGTTATTGGAGCAAAAGCTGCAGCAGGGCCAGGAGCAAGGTGCCGGGAGCGAACCGCTCGTGGAGGCAGTCAGACGGCTGGCGATTATGTTTGCCTCCTCACAGGTCGTGTTTACTGTACAGGACATTTTGCCCTTGCTTGAAAGGTTCCGCCTTGAGCATTTGAGCAGTCTGCGGGAGGAACGCAATGCTCCCTGGATCCCACAGTCTCTGCTCGAGGCAAATATTGCTCACGAGCTGGTCTATGCCGTACTGGATGAAATGTATGATGCCCGGGAAGCTCCTTTAGCCGGCTCTAAATCCGCTCTGGCGGCTATTGTTTCCGATATCGTTTACGTACTGCAGAGCTGGTGCGCCGGGAACGCTTGGGGGCCGTATGGGCAGACGAGCGGGAACAAGGAGAACCTACCCGTGCAGGCTATACGCTCTGCCTTGCAAAAGTATTCTGCTGCAGAGATTGGCAATGGCGATTTGCAGACAGATATTCGGGAAAGGATACGGAGACTACAAGCGACCCTGCAGTAAATGGTACTGTCTTGCCTCATTGCGCGTTACGTTTCGGCTTTTCACTCTGGTTTAGACGTGTGGATTGCCGCTACCGCGAACCAAGAGATATGGCAGTGTGTGAATAGTCGTACTGAGCATAGTAAAAATGTACTAGATGATGGTCAAATGAATACGAGCAATTGATATTGCAACTGTGTATAAGCTGGCTGCCATTAGTTTAATATAAATAATAATAATAATTATTATATTATTATATTATTATATTATTATATTATTATATTATTATATTATTATATTATTATATTATTATATTATTATATTATTATATTATTATATTATTATATTATTATATTATTATATTATTATAAAAGTATTATTATATTATATCTTTTGCAGAGCTACAAAAGCAGTCACGCTCACAAACAAAATCATATCAAACACAAGCGACTGCAAACACCAAAATGTCGACCAACTTTAGCAACGACCTCGCGTGGATCGTGACACGGCGCACGTCGCGCTTCAATGTGACTCACCGTGAGAGCGGTGGTTTCCGTTTCTCTACGGAGCCGCTCAACTTGAAGAACGTTGCCGCGCCGCAATTGTCGGGACTTTCATCGGATCAGGCGTACGGCTTGGACTTTGATGCTGCACAGGACCAGTATGTGCTTTCGCTAAAGAACGCGGACAAGACTTTCAAGCCAGTCGAGTCCCTGACCAAGATCACGCTGGACAAGGGCTTGTCGGGACGCGAATTGGCTTATCGCGTTCAGCAGGAGACGACTGACAAAGATTACCGTGCTGATCTGAACCGTGCAGGTGTAACCCGCGCTCTCCGCTTGGCACGTGCCCAAAAGCCGGCCAAAGAGCCTTTCGCCAAGAAGCAGCGCGGACGCGGCCGAAAACATTAAGCATTAGATGTTGAAAATTTACACACGTATTACATATACTCTTGTGCACCCTAATAAATAATCCCAAGATTGTGCAATCCGCATGATTGGAGTGACCAGTGCGTTCCAGTGCTGCCGAGTGCTGCCCAGTGTATGGCATTCACTGGACGCTACGATTGAATACATTAAACTAAAAGAATTGCTTCTACATTGACCACAATTCGTGCAGTCGCTAGTAGACGTCATTCATAAGCACTGCACAATTAATTACCACTGACTAGTGAATTACTCTGTAATTTATTAAATACAGTTGAATTTATCTGCAATATTGGCCTGTATAGTGTGTTGGCAGGATAATAAATTGTTACCAACGTTGACGTCGTATACCGACTACACTGTACCGCAACACTGTACCGCAACCCTACCCTACTTCCGGACAAACGGTCCAGTACGCAGAAAACCCTGCCCAACCTGCCCCATATTTTTCGAGGGCGCGTGAATCACAAAAGGCGCGGGGAAATACGAGTTTGGGCGGGGCAGCGAATAGAATTGGGTGCGTTAAGCAATTGCTTTTGCAGGTGTCCCTTTGGCTTATAATAATATCTTTAATAATATAAATATTAATTCACAATATATTTCGTCGTAAATACCGTCTTGTCCGTCCGTCTGCCTGCATTGCAAATCTCGGGCCTTTCCCCTTAGCGGCACGTAAATAACTATGGTCAAAGCTGTCGTTCTTGGCGCGTAAGTTATTTGCCCAAGTTTGCCTTTGGCCCTACTAACTGGTGCAGGTCAGGTGTGTAAGAGTGCCGTCTGCTGTATTGTACTAACCGATACTCGCGTAAAAGGCGGAATCGGCCAGCCTCTGTATGTGCCGTGAGACTAGAGCAGGCGTACTCGTTGCAAAACCCTATACTCTTGCTGCCTGCTGCACGTGACTTGCAATTGGGCTCAATGGCATTCGCGCAGAGTCTATCAGACGATACTGCTCTGCTATGACGCTTAGCGGGACAGCTTTGTCTGGTGGGATACGACTCTTCATGCCACCCACTATTGCGCTCTCAGTTTACGTGCAAACACAGCTCGCACAAGGGTCTTGCTCTAGTCGCTGTTTGATCTAATCACTTTTCTTTCTAACTTTATCAGATCGCTTTTGCTCAAAACCTCTCCGCTTGTTGATTCATTGGCACTTTATGATATCGTCAACACTCCCGGCGTAGCGGCAGATTTGAGGTAAACCCTAACCCTGCACTCTTTTCTACTCGACTGTTTTTGGTCTCTTTACTCGGTTTTGCAGTTTGTTTGCAGTTGTCTGCAGTTTGTCTGCAGTTTGTCTGCAGTTTTCACTCTGCTCTGAATATCAGAACAATCTCGTCTAGCGTAATTACTGATTACAGCCATATCTCTACGCCCGCTGTGACGAAAGGATATTTGCCCAATCAGAATGGAGGCATTGAAGCCGCGCTCGACGGTGCCGACGTCATTGTTATTCCCGCGGGAATTCCCCGCAAGGTGATCCGCTCCCCCGTCCATCGGCAATCAATGGCTAACCTTCCGTCTTGTGCAGCCGGGAATGACACGTGATGACTTGTTCAATACAAACGCGAGTATTGTAAAGGGCCTGGCTCAATCGATCACCAAATTTGCTCCCAAGGCATTCGTTCTTGTCATCTCCAACCCGGTTAATTCTACAGTGCCCATCGTTGCCGAAATCTTCAAGGAGGCTGGAACTTTTGACCCTCGTCGCCTGTTTGGCGTAACGACGCTCGATGTCGTGCGTGCATCGACATTTGTCGCCGAGGCTGCGGGTATAAAAAACCCTGACGATATTTTCGTGCCTGTAGTTGGCGGACACTCGGGGGTGACAATTCTGCCTTTGCTCAGCCAAACTAAACCGGCCGTGAAATTGGACCAGCCAACGATCGAGGCGCTTACTCACCGCATCCAGTTTGGAGGTGACGAGGTCGTCAAGGCCAAAGACGGAGCTGGAAGTGCTACACTTTCTATGGCTTTTGCCGGGTTCAAGTAGGTTGCACTTTAATTACGTCCAATTTCTCATATAAATTGCTACAGTTAACTTGCTAACAATCACAGGTTTGCTGAGCAGATTATAAAGGCCGTAAAGGGCCAAAAGCATGACGTGCAGCCCACTTTTGTTTACCTACCAGGCGTACCTGGAGGCGAAGCTATCGCAAAGAAGTTTGGCGTCGATTTCTTCTCCGTCTTGGCTGAACTAGGCGTAAGTAAACCCGATCTTTGCATTCGCCATTTGTGTTTAGTATTTTGTGGTTTGCTTGTAATATTTGGGGTTGTCTATCATTTCAATACACTTGCTCTTATAGAGCAGATTTTTTATGTCTCGTTTTTTTTTGACCTGTCTCTTTTTCACGATTTCGATATTTGATATATTGTTCGTTTAAGCCCAAGTGGCGCTCAAGCGGCCTCTCTTGTTCGTTTGCATTTTTTTAAATAAATTCATACGATTTAATCGTAGCGATTGATTCACTAATACGACAGCCTGACGGTGTTGCAAATGTTGAGCCATTTGGCAAGCTTTCTTCGTATGAAGAAGGACTGTTCGACCAGGCTATCACAGACCTAAAGAGCAACATTGACAAGGGCGTCAAGTTTGTTCATAGCCCGCCTTCAAAGTAAGAGTAGTCTTTGAAAGCACCAATATTTGCGGCACAATAGACCGCGATCATATTCTTGTTTAATTGATTGGCCCACTATATAAATGGTTAAGCAGCAAGTATGTATAGTTTGTTCATTAATGCGATTTGCCAAGTATAGTATTCTATGTAGACGGGCAGTTGAAGATACTGAGAGCAAGATAGCAAGAAAAGTATGTTGATACATGAAAATAAGTATTTGAACTTGATAAACGTACATAATGTGTATAGTGAGTATGTGGACGTAGAGCAGTAGAACGAGAAAAAGTATTATGAACATATATAATGTTTAATATAGACGATGAGACAGATAGAAAACGTGAACAATCACGCGTCCGAGAGGAAATAATACGTAATGCACACGCCGACGGGGACAAGTGACTTGAGGTAATATCGTACACGGATTATAAATAAATTAGAAACCCAAAAAAAAAGTGTTAAACATAGATATCGATGTAGTTTTTGTGACCAGAAATGCAATATAATCAAATCATCTGGTCCAAAGCTCTCCTCACATCTGGCACGTATACCAAGTCTTCAAGAACGGGTATCAAGTCCAAAAGCTCCGTATCATGTGCATCGTTGAACCTATTTGATTAATCCCTATATTCAGCGCCAAATCTTACCAGGACGAAATAGGCAACGCATTCTGGGGATGAAATACATAGCTTGCCGGTGAATTGTCCATTATAATGATACTCTCTAACGGTCGCCCGAGCAGCGCGAGATGCTTTACATAATTGCCGTTATGATTTACGCAGGCTTCGCGAAACAAACGATGCCGTACCACTTTGTGTGAATCCAGCATATCCAGTACAGGATCAGCGTACTAAAATGTTAAAAACTGATTCAGTAGCAAGAAAAATAAGAATAAGAATAAAACGAATTAACAAACAATCTCAATTAAAAGAGATACTCAGACCTTTGCGAGAGAAGCCGTGAATACAACAATCTCATAGATCTGTCCCATTCGTTTCAGAAACTCGTCTACGCCAGGCCGTTTAATCACGTATACATTATGAAAAATGCCATCAATCTCCACGGGTACTACGTAATCTGGCTGTGCCAACATCTAGGCGATTAGTGATGAAACAAGTTTTTTTCGTACCCTAAAAGACGAATGAACCAGGGTTTCGTCTAAATCTAAAACAAGGCATTTCCTTGGCTTGTCACGCTCGGTTTTCATTGGGAGAAGAGGAGATCTCACCCGCTGATCGTTAGTTAAGAAGCTTGATGGTAATTTATGTACAAAGAATAATAAATAAAACAAAAAAAGACAAAACAAAGGCTTGAAAGCTTTTTGCAAGCGTATACAAGCAGAGATTTACAATCAAACGCAAATAAAACTGTTAAACCCTTACGTGATCATAATCGGCCAGCAGTAACGTCTGTAAATGGTCCTGGTGCTGCTTCACATAAGCATCCTGTGAGTCATCTGTCTCTGTGCCCTGGACAGGTGCCATTTCCATACTGTCCTCGGAGGGCGGTGTAACCTCTCTCGAGGGCACTTTGGGCTCAGACTCGTCTACAAAAAGCGATTGCTGCTGCGATGGGTCCAATGATTCTCTGGAAGGTACAATCACAGATTCTTTCGAGAGCCGTGATGATGATCTCGAGACTCCAGACTCTGGGCGTGGCCTTTTAAATGGATCTTCCACATATGCTCCGTCCTCTATTGCCCCTGAAGCAGAACCCGGGGTCGGGTCCTCAGTGTCCCGAGTAATTGTTATTGGCGGAGCCAATGGAGAAGGGACTGCTAAATGTGACTTTTGAGAGGCTTTTCGCTCAACATCCCTACCTTGCTGCTGAGTGTAATGGTGAGGCGTTCTGTTTTCTCGTTCTGGCAGTTTTGTAGACGCATGCTTTGTATTTCTGTCATAATCTTGCTTTTCCACCGGGGCCGTAGAAAGTGATTCTTCACTGTATTCATTAGACACGCAACAGCAACCAAAACATGATTTCAAACTTTCAAAGAAACCACCGCCCGATTCGCGTTTTCCGCCACGAATTTCCCGGTGCTGTTTGCTCTGCAAATTTGAAACGGGCCTTTTTGGCACATGGGCAGTCTCTTTTTCTTTTAAGGTTTCGCCTGTTTGTCGTACACCAGTATTTGGCTTTTGATCGTCTTTTTTACCCGGTTCTTCAGAGCCGTGTGGGCGTTGGCCTTCAATAGGAGATGAAGTGATGTGGTTCGCCAGTTGCTGACCCGCAGCATTCGATGGCGCAACAGTGTCATCCTTGGCCTTTGTTTCTACCGGAGCACTCGACAGAGGACCAGCAGAAGATCCAGCTGCTGTTCCTGCCGCTGCTGCCTCTGTGTCAGCTGTACTGAGAGGAGCGCTCTTGTCTCTTGAAACAACAAATGTATCGTCGAGCAGACTCGGCTGCTTGTCCTTATAATACTCAGCTAAATAAAATTAGTCTCTTTAAAATTATAATAACAATAATAATAACATTTTTTTTTAATTTAATTTAATTTTGTTTTTGTTTTTGTTTTTAAATTTGTTTTTAATTTAAAGCAAAAAATGAAAAGTGTGATAGTATTACGTCCAGCTGGGGGTGACAGGGGAGTCGCTTGTTCGACTTGTGGCGGTACTTGAGCTACAGCCGACGAGGATGCATCGATGGTTGCAATATGATTGTCATCATGCTCGCTCGGGCCGGCGCCCGCAGCGGCATTGACACTCATAAATTTCAGGTTACGGCTCCAAGTGCCGTAACCTTAATTGCTAGTGCCGATGAGAACAGCTGGCAAGCGAGAATAGTATCGAACGGTCGGCCAACCAAAACAAACTCGAGAAAATAGGTTCGGCAGCCGATCCAGCAAAAATTAATTAGTGGCGCACTTAGTGCCGTAGCATGCACGCCTTTTACCGGTTAAACGAGTCACGAGCAATGACCAGTGCTTCTCCACAGAAGCGTAGGCTCGTCTATTGCGAGTGCGAGCGCATTCAAAACAAAAAGTAATCACGATCTTGAACCAATACAAATTGGCCAAGAAATAAAAGTGCGGTCTGCACAGGAAATGGCTGTGTAAAAGGTGCCCGCGCAGTCAAAGCGGATAGTAATTTCGGCACTGTTGGCCGTAATTCGCTATTCACGCTCGTCTGATCGCCTTTGTTCTGCGTCGCTTGTTTATCGTTTTGTATATAAATTGTTTGTATACGTTTGCCTATACAATTTGCCGATTTCAAATACTTTGGGGATAAATTGTATTATACGATATTTATTATGCATATCATTATTATAGACCTCCTACATTGCACACAGCGATACTTGGTTCTAGAATCAATATTATATAGGGGTTACTTGCAAGCATATAAGCCCTAACTAACCCTAAAGCAGTACTTTTAAGATTATTTTTTATTTATTTAGAGTATACATTAACATCGAGTCCTTGTAGTCAAGGCGATGATATAGGACAGCCATTGATACTCGAGGAGAGGGAGATGAAACACGTAAACTTACGCACCTCTGAATCCCTACAAAGCAGTCTCAGTTTCCAATGCATGCATATTTATTAATCAGAAGACTGCTACCGCAATACTATCAATACTTGCTCGTCCACACCCGGTCTAGTCATGGAGAGACCAAACCTTTTAGTCTAATTTTAGTGAAGAAGATGCCATCCGGGACAGGGAAGAGTCAAGTCCGTGAGCCTGAGACTGGGTCCTTTGAACTTGAGCATGCTCTGCACTCCCATCTGCGGCTGTGCTCTGGTCTTCATGGCTATCAAGGCTCTCGGCATCGCTTTCTTCAACAGCATCACTATCCTCAGCCTCATCATCATCATCATCATCTTCTTCTTCATCTTTATCCTGATCACTGCCTGCTGGTGCAGTATAATTCTTGCCCGTGCTTTGTGGCAATTTACCCTTTTTCTCAAGCTCCCCGTCTCCATCGTCGTCGTCGTCGAGAGGAGGCAGAGGAGTTCGCCAGTAAGCCAAGTCAGTGTACTGCGCCTGTTCGCCACGCACAGACGAGAATCCTTCCAGAGGCGGGAAAAAATGGTCTACTAGATCATTGATACGAATGTACGAACTATCGTACCCACGCAGCTCAAACAGCTCCATATGTACTTGTCCGTAAGAGTTTATAGTGAAGATACGCGAGGAGGGCACTCCGACAGATCGGTACGAGACAGCGTCAGTCAGCCGATTGCCAAAGCCTGCGTAAAAGGGGTTCCGAGACGATCCAAACAGGTTCAGCAGGTCACGTAAACAGGCCATTTTGAATACCTCTGGTTTCCTCAGGACTACTTCCCTTCTCAGTGCTGCCAGAGTTCGATCCGGGGATAAGATTACCGGGCCTAACGGCATATGGTAGTTGTCCTGCTCAATGTTACGCAGGTACTGCCGCGTTGTATCCGCCAGGCCGGCAGATCGGCTGGTCAGGTAAATCATGCGATACCCGTTCCGGCAGATATCAGAGTACAATTTGGCCACGCCCGGGTGAGTCCAGTCCCGGCCGGCCCATGTCAACAGATGGCCCAATGCATCAGACTTTGTTATTGTTCCATCAATGTCGGATATCACAATGGCATCGTTATAGTTCCAGAGGAAAAGGTAGGCCACACAGGTGGCCTTGCCTGAATTTACACTAAACTTGAGCTTGTTCATTCCCTCAGCCAAATCAAGCGCTTTGAGCTGCTCTGATGTAAGCCGCAGAGTTTTGGCAAAATTTTTACTTCCTGCCGCTGCACCATGGGGGAAGGCTTCCTTTTGTTGGGCTGATGCAGCGGCAGTATGGCTCTCCTGCCGGTAAGCCTGGGTTTCCGAATCGGATTTCCTTCGCTGGTGCAGCGATGGCTCTTTCACAGGAGAGTCTGTGATTGCAGTCGCTGCAGGGGCACTTGGATTTGAGCCTGAAGGAAGCTGAGGCTGGCATGATCCTGCTTCTGTGTCTGACAATTTTTGTGTACGTCGACGCTCTGCATCACGCTTAGCGTCCTCACTGGCGTATATCCATATATTGCCCTCTGGCCCATAGCCAATCAAGTTTTTCAGTTCATCGTTCTCACCGAGCAAATCCTTTTTCAAAATTTCTTTGGCCAGTTCATGGCTGTTCACCATTTCGTCCTGGTCGTACTTGTAGCCACGCATATCGAGAATAATGTCACCCTCTTCATTGATTACAGTGGGGATCTCTTGTCCGTTTAGCGTTCTACTCAAAACCGCATCCAGCCTTTCCTTCAAACGCGATGCTGTTTTCTGGTCCCGTCTGGGGGACGTCGGACGGCCAAATGAATGGGTCGAATAATTGCCCATACTCTGACTCCGATCTCGTCCAAACCTTTGCTGGGAAGACGTATCCGCAGTGTCCCTTACACTCGACACAGACCAATCACCGCTGGCTGGGCGTAGTTTAAATGTGTCCTCTTCATCGTCACTGCTCACAGGGTCACCGATCTCCTTTCTGAATTCTACATCGTGTCGGCCCAGCTTGAGCAGGTGGTCCTGCTGTGTCTCGTTCAAGTCCAAATACTCGGGCTCCGTGGATGACTTGTATTAGCATTGAATAGGGTAGAATGCGACTAGTGTAGAATGCGACTAGATCTAGAGTGAAATGGGAGAAATAAATAAAAGTCACGCACCGTAGTACTCTGAGCCGAAGGACTGGAAGCCGGAGAAATCACTGGGCTCGTTTGTAGCTCGGCAGGAATCGCTGCTTCTGTTTCAAAAACAAAAAATGCCTCGCCGCCATCGCCAAGCTTCATAGAGTAAGGCACGCGCTTGCCATTCACGCTAAACTCGACCCGTTTCTCAGACGGCCGTAGCAGAGAAAATTTTCCAAAGCGGACATGGAACGGCGAGCAAGCCAGCTCGCCATCCGGCTGCCTTACTACGATAACATCAATAGCCCCAGACAGAGTCGCCTGTAAACAAATTAGCCGCATTAAACAAGTCTCAAGACTAAACGCATGAGCAACTTACGGGATTGATGGAGTTCCATGTTTGTGCGACTGTGCCATTAGTAAATCGGTAAAACAAACGGTCAAAGGCAAACAGAGGTAAGGAGTTGTTAGACTAATAATGAAAAGACAAGCGGCATTATATACCTGAGCCAAAGGCGCGTCCTACAAACTGCATCTCGGTAGCGCGCCAATACTCCCGTCAAAGCACTTTTTTAAAAACGGGTAACACTGCACATGCTTGAAAAAGGGACAAAGGGCGCGTTCTTGCCGTCGCCCGCACGGAATATGCTGTGAAGGGATCGGTTCTTTTGCCTCGACAACCGTCCCAGAGAACGTTTGTCAGAATGACAGTAATTTATGTACTCTATTTATTATCTATCAGTGTACCAGAAAAAATACCCTATTCCCTATACTGTACAACAATTTAATTCATTTCATTTTTTCCTACAAAGGACACTCTTGACATTAGAGGATGAGGGATTTCATGTATTTGCTTCGTAGGAGTTTTTGACCTTCTTGCGTCTTGCAAAATCTCGTTAATTGCTCACAAAATAGGTCTGTAGCAATTTTCCAAGCCCGTTTTATGCTGCACATATTTGGGTAATGACCTAAATTTAGATACGAGCCGTTATTGGATTAAGGTTTATTTTCGATCAGGATAGTAAGCCTTCAAGTATGAGGAACGTACTGTAATCGACGATTATTATTATTATTATTATTATTATTATTATTATTATTATTATTATTATTATTATTATTATTATTATTATTATTATTATTATTATTATTATTATTATTATTATTATTTTTAAAAGCCGTAGATGACTTGTATCATTGCAAATCTGAGCGCAACAAAGATCTTCAAAATTAGAGAATCTTTGGGCTTAGATTAGATAAAGGAGTCTCCAAACAATTCTCGTCCGTTGATGGGCTCGACGGTACAGTGTTTTTTTGACCTACTAAGCGAGACCCAAAAAATAAATATTTTAGCTTTTTGAACTAAAGGTTCATCAATTTGATTTTATTTTAAGGTACGATGACAGGCACAAGGACGTATCGAGCAATCCAGACTCGAGCCGTTCCATACTGCTTGAGTTTTAATGCACTTACTAAATACTACCAGGTTTTGAATCTTAATCTCTGCTTAAACGACATGCTTGGATATAGAAGTTTACGCCCCGATCGGCAAGCATGAATGAGTTTGCAATGTTCCTGCTGGCGCTCGCCAGTGGGTGGCTCCTTTACCGTGTTTTTGTGCTGTTTACGTCATCGAATGATGTGCTGATGAAGTCACTCGGCATTGATTACCCGCTCCCGCCATTAGTCTCGCTGGATGCAATCACCTCAGACTCCGTTTCGATCCACTGGCGTAGTGAACGAAATATGGGAGGGCTGAAGAAATATTCGGTTTATGTAAATGCAGAGCTACGACGTGAACTGGACCCGAAGGAGACAAGTGTTACTATTTCCGAACTGAAGCCGGACATGCGCTACTCTGTAAGGCTTTTAGCAGTTAATGAACAAGACTTATCGAGTCAAACGCCCCCGATCGTGTTCAAGACAAAGTATCGCGAAATTCTGTCCAAGGCTGCAGAGCCGTCTGGCGCTGAAAGTCTATCGTCTCATGAAGGGGAGAATTATGTTCAATCTCTTGCTGGCAAGGCAAGCAATGCAATCAGTTCCATTGGTGCAATTAGTGGTGATGGAGGTGGTGACAGTACTGAAGACATACTAGCGTCGTGCGAAATACTGTCCCGGTCGTGTCCAAATTCAGTTGTCGTCACTCCGGAGCAGGAAAAAAAGCTGATCTCGATGCGCAAGGAAGTAGACGAATCAACGTTACGTGTCAAGCAGATGAAAGCAGAGCTTGAGCGGACAGAAAAAGGTTTTCAGCAGGCGGAAGACAAACTTGAAGAGGAAGTGGAAGCTTTACGTCAGCAGCGTCGAGAAATGGAGGCGTCTTCTGGTAAATTAAAATCTGAAATTAAAACACTCGAGCATCACAAGTCCCAGGCGGATATAGCAAAAAGCAAAGTTGATCGCAGCATTCATGAGGCCAAAAGTGCCATACAACGATTAAATGGCGAGAGTGAACGTTGGAAGCAGCGTATTGCCAAGCTCTCTACTGAACTGGCCTCAGAAACCAAGGCACAAAAAGAGACTGAAGAAGCGTATCAAGCCGCTCAAGCCAAATGGGACGAGGAGTTTGTTGATTTAAACAATCTATTATTAAAATACGAGGAGGAGAATAGGCAAATACGGGCAAAACTAAGGGAGGAAGAGGCCTCCGCGCAGAAAGCGCCAATTGATTCTCTTGAAATCACAAACGACACGCCTCTTCCGGGAGACGAGGACTGGGCCAGAGATCAGTCTATCCTTGCTCGTACGTACGAAGAAAAATTCTTACAGTACCATAAAGTGCAGGCACAGTATAATGCAGCACTGGAGGAAAATTTACGAAGAAATCAGTTACAGCAACAGGTGAAGAAGAGCATCCATCACTCGGCTACTTCCTCTCTACCCTTCCAGCAGCAAATTGGCTTGCAACAAGCCCCACAATTACGTCAAGATTACGCAGCAGCAGGCGGCCAAACGCTTCTAATACCCGCAGATACCACCGCATTAAACCAGTCACAGCAGCCCTCGCCTCTAGGGCCGCCTTGGCACTCTGCAAGCTCAGGTTTAGCAGGAAATCGCTTTGATTCGAATGCCACTAGTCCAAGCTTTGCTGCAGATAACAGCAACGGCAGTTCAAGAATCAGTGCTAGTACACTGATCCCTTCGCATTTGTTTGATGGTACACCAAGTGCAGTTGGTCGACTCGTGGAACGATCAAGAACTTCATCGCCGAGCCCGCACCTGGACAAAAAATCGCTTGCCAGTGTCGGATCGCCCGATAACTCGTCTGAATCTTCCCGTCAATCAAACAATACTCCCGACCTTGGACTCGTACAAAGCCATGCAAACTCGCCTCTGTCTTCAGTGCCGGGAAATGTCTCGCCCTCTTCATCCTCCCTCTTTAGCAGTTCGCAGCTATTGCTCCAGCACTCTTTGCACAACTCTGCCACCCTTCATAGTGGCGAAAGTACGCACAGTAACAGCAATAGTAATAGCAGTTCTGCCGCTGCTGCTGGAAATGGAAGCACTGATCACCAGGCTGCACCGGCAGGCCAATCGAAACGGTTTCCCTTCTTTGGGAATCGGAACAGTATTAATCTGTTCAAGCAGCGAAATACTTCGTTAGACTCTGCCACCAGTAATGCATCATCGTCTATTGGACCTGTCAGTGGGCCTGTCGTGGGCAGTCTTTCCGGCGTTCAGACCCGTTCTTTCCCGAGAAAGAGCAATGATCTGCCTCCAATTGGCAGTCGGGCTCGGCAGGGCAGCGCTAGCTCTCTCGGAGCCAACCCTCCGTCCATACGCGTGAGCAGTAATAATTCGGGACTTGATGAAAAACACCCCGATTCAAAGTCTAGATTCTTGGCTCTCTTTTCCGGTAAAAACCCTAAACCTGGACCAACTGGATCTGGAGCATCTGCAAGCGGACCAGGAGCCGGAGGAAACTCTCCGTCAGGAAGTTTATTCCCTACACAGTCGCGCGGTTCAACAGACGCTCTGGCTCTGCCTCGTCCTTCACTGGACTCCTCTTTATCCTTTGGATGGCCTACAGAGGGAGGAAGGCTTGCACCGGCAGAATCATCCGGCTCTACCTGGCATTTTGATTCGTCGCTTACCCGCCCGTTGGCCACGTCCTCACCTGCTCATTCTGTCAGTCAGACACTCGAAAATTCGGATTATGGTGCAAATAAAGTTGGAGGTAACAACGATGCGGATGATACAGTGGGCAGCTTTGGTGGCAGTGTGGGCGGTCTGAGTTTCTTGGACCGTAAATCATCAAAAGAATCAACGCTTAGCTCAGCCAAAAGCAACAAGTCACGATTGAATTTATCCAGACGGACGAGTTCAAACCGGATGAATGGCATTTTCACGTTCTTTAAAAGCAACAGCAGCGGAAGCAGTAATGCTCCCACTGAATCTGCGGACGAAGTTCATACGTCTCCGCAGCAAGAACATGGACTTGAGCCTCGAGCGAGCTGCGATGGTTCCCCGTCCTGAATTTATTTATCTCTATAGATAAGGTCGAATACTGCGTTTGTGTTTTGTAATATCATCCTGAGGGTTAGGGTTTATTGAAGAAAATGAATGCATGAATTCTGGACTTTTGAATTCATGCGTGCGCTGCTTGTCACAAAAGAAAATAATTAATCATATTGTATGTTCATTCCGCATTCACAGTCCCTCCATCCGTGCGCGTACTAGTACGCGCACAAATATAGAATTATTCAGCGTCGAGGTCGCACGCCTGTCAAAGTTCAATCAAGATCCCAATTAGCCTCTCGCGAAAGTCCCGCGAGCGCAAACAAATTGTCGCCAGTAGCGGCAGTGAGAAATCGCACCGAATTGCCCTGTATTGTTGCTGTATAATTTGCCAGCGCCTCTGTAAGAATCCATCGCTCGGCAGACGATATACGTAGGATCATTTGCTCTCTGATAATAGGCCCGTACGTACGCTTGTGGACATTTACCACGTTTCTGCGAGCCAACAGCTCTGCTGCGACGTCAATTGACTCGCCAAAAAAGGATCTGACTGCCTGCGAAAGTAGGAACAGTATTTGAGAGTCTGACAATGCGAAATCGCTCTTTTCCTCCTGACAGACAATATCTACACGCACATACGCAAACGGCACAGCCGCAAGCTTTTTGAGTCCCATAGCATGATTCGAGACGCGTTTGATCCTCGCGAAATGTAAATTACCAAGAAAAAGAATAATTTTAATCACAATTAAGTCACATCTTAGTCACATCTTAATCATATTGTTTCCAGCTTAGACTACTGCACTGCGGGATACAAGCAATAATACAGCAGTCTGCCTAACAAAATCTCAACCGATAATTATACTTTATACTGCCGCCTGAAATTATCCTATAATATCGCCTTTCTCCTATCTGCCTGCTATCTCTAATTCTTTTTGCTTGAGCTAATCTTGTCATATCGATAACGACGCCAATGGCTCCAGAGGGGAAGTCGGGCCAGCAATTATGGGGCGGCCGGTTCACGGGTACGCATAGTTTTAAATTTATAATGCTTACATCTAGGCCAAACTGACCCTTTAATGACGGCTTATAATGTATGAAATGAAACCAGCAACTTTTTTTTTTTTTTCTCTTTTTGCTTTTTTTTTTTTCCTTTTTTTGGTCATTCTTACAAAGCCAGGAATCAATTCATTATGATAAACGTATGCACTCGGCCGATGTACGCGGGTCTCAAGCGTATGCTCGTGCAATGTGCAAGCGTGGCATTTTGACAGAAAACGAACGTGATGAAATCATACGAGGACTGGACGCAGTAGAGGCCGAATGGGCGGCTGGCAACTTTACAATACGGTCGACTGATGAAGACATTCATACGGCCAATGAGCGACGGCTGGGCGAAATAATTGGAACAAACATCGCTGGCAAATTGCACACTGGCCGTTCTCGCAATGATCAAGTTGCCACCGATATGCGGATCTGGCTACGAGAAGAAGCGGACAAGCTTATTGCTGTACTCAAAGAATTCATTAAAATCACAGCCTCTCGAGCCGCGAACGAAATAGACGCTCTAATACCGGGATACACTCATTTGCAGGTAGGCTTACCATTGCTTCCATTATATATTTTTGAATTTTTTTAGAGACTTGAGCTAAAATACAGCGCGCCCAACCCATACGCTGGGCGCATTGGCTCTGCTGCTATGCCTTTTACTTCAAATCCGATTTGGAACGTCTTGAACAGCTTCGTAAACGTATCAATCTGTTGCCTCTCGGGGCTGGAGCACTTGCAGGAAACCCGTTTGCTGTTGACCGCGAGTTTCTACGTGAGCAACTGGGTTTTGATGGAATCATTATGAACTCTTTGCAGGCAGTCAGCGATCGAGATTTTGTAGCTGAGTTTTTGTACTGGGGCTCACAAACGATGAATCACATTAGTCGTTGGGCGGAAGACTTGATTATTTACAGCACAGCCGAGTTTGGCTTCATAACACTCGCTGATGCCTATAGGTATGATATTGTTGTCACCTTCAGAACATTGTTTCCTTTTGGCCTTATAATGCACTTGATACTTTTCACATCTATCGTGGGGTTTACCATATTTCTGTGTCTTAGCTTCTAATCTTTGCTCCTTAATTTACGTTTTTCTTCTAATTCATAGTACTGGCAGCAGCTTGATGCCACAAAAGAAAAACTCAGACAGCTTGGAGCTTTTACGAGGAAAGAGCGGTCGTGTGTTTGGTCAGCTGGCAGGATTCCTTATGACGCTAAAAGGTGTTCCGAGTTCTTATGATAAGGACTTGCAGGAGGACAAGGAGCCTTTATTTGATTGCGTAAAGACATTGAGTGATTCTCTTTTAATCGCTACTGGCGTGCTGTCCACTCTGAGTATTCACGCGGACCGCATGAAGGCTGCTCTTACTATGGATATGCTGGCAACTGATTTGGCTGGTGAGTTGAGAACCTTGCTCTTTTTGTATCAAAAGCTATCTGTATAATGAATATGTTTGATTACTTTATTTTGTCTGCTTTTAGACTAAATCAGATCAAGATTTGTTTTCATTTTTTTTTATTTCTTTTTTTAATTTCATACATTGTTAGATGTTTAATTATCCCGCTAATGTTCAAGATTATCTCGTACGCAAAGGTGTACCCTTCCGTGAGACTCATCATATCAGCGGATCGGCAGTTCGTCTGGCGGAAGAGCAAAAGCTCTCCGGAATTGACAAGTTATCTTTGGAAGAACTGAAACGGCTCCATCCGGCCTTTGACAACGACGTTTGCAGTGTTTTTGACTTTGAGGCGAGTGTAGAACGTCGCACTGCCATTGGAGGGACAAGTCGTGAATGCGTGCTTCAGCAGCTTCAAGTGCTGCGAGATTTTGCTTAAATGTACCATAAATAAATGTACAATTGTGGACAGAGTTCATAACGAGAGTGAAGCTCGCATCGTTTTACTGTAAACTCGATTTTTTTGTTGGCAATCATCAAGTCTGTTTTAAATTTAAACAATTTTATCAAATTATTTATCTATATTTTCGTATTTATGTTTATATCCAATCTTTGACGATATTACATACACGTATTATAAACTATCCATGATTCAAATCAAATGCATCACGCTTCCGTATCAAACTGCCTGCATTTCCACTTGCTCGTAACCTTGCGCCCTAACCCTAAACAAATGCCTCCAATCGGCCCCTGAGTATAGGATACGCGTTACACGATGCCACCAGGGCACAGGCCCATTGGCCCGATGAGCCGCGAAATTCGGTTTCTGCCAGAACCTGAGCAGGAGACTGCTGCATACAACAGATACACTGGAAAGTGCCATTGCGGCTCCCGCCATCATTGGATGCAGGGAAACACCAAACGGAACAAAGATGCCCATGGCAAAAGGTACAGCGATTAAATTGTAGCAAAAAGCCCACAATAAATTAAGTTTTATGCGCCGGAAAATCGCTCTTGAAAGCACAATTGACGCAGGAATATCGAGTAGATCGTCCCTCATTAATACGATACTGGCAGCGTCCATTGCCACGTCTGTGCTTGAAGCAAATGCAATACCTATGTCTGCAGCAGCCAGGGCCGGAGAGTCGTTGATTCCGTCGCCCACCATTGCCACTGCCTTGCCTCCTCTATTATTATTCAATTCTGCTTGGAATTTTTGCACTAGATCCTTCTTCCCTGCAGGCAAAACGTCGCCAAAGACTCGATCAGTATCAATCCCCACTTGCCGGGCCACGTGCAAGGCGACCCGAGTACTGTCTCCAGAGACAATGCCGACACGGATTCCCAGCTGCTTCAGCACCTGCACTGTACGAGCTGCCTGAGGCCGTAGAGAGTCCCCGAGGATACAAGATCCGGCGTACGCGCCATCAACACCCAAACAAACGTGCGTGTATCCACTGGCCTCTGCGACAGCCGCCATTTCGTCAAAGACGGGGGTAAAGGAGTACCCATCCTCGGCCAAAAACGAGGGCTTGCCCACGAGAAAGGTGTGCGTGGCGGAACGTGCGCGCACGCCTTTGCCAGGCACTGCCTGCAAACTGTATCCAACAAAAGGAGAGTCCGGGTCAGTATTAGGGTTAGGGTCAAAATTAGGGTTAGGGTCAGTATTAGACTCAGGGTTAGGGTCAATATTAGAGTTAGGGTTAGGGTTATCATTTCCCAGTTTATTGCCCAGCTTTTCTAGCGCAATTGCCCTGAGAGCAAGGCCGATAGGGTGCTGTGTCGCACTCTCGACCTGATAGATGTACTGCCAAAACTGCAGCTCGTCAGCCAGCGTAGTGGCCGAGGCAATAAGCGAAACCCTGCCGGAGGTGAGTGTCCCCGTCTTGTCAAACAGGACTAATTGCACTTGCGTAACACGTTCCAGTACGGCTCCGCCCTTGATCAGAATCCCGTTACGTGCGCCCACACCAGTGCCCACCATAACTGCCGTGGGCGTCGCGAGTCCCAGGGCGCAGGGACAGGCTACTACAACGACAGAGATGCACATCTTCAAGCAGGTCATTACCCGGCCGCCGTCGTGAGCGTGTTGGAAGACTGCCGGTGGAGGATGCATAGAGTAGCAGACTGTAATCCACACGACAAAAGTCAGGAGCGAGAGACAGAGCACAACGGGAACAAACACATTCGCTACCGCATCTGCGTACCTTTGGATAGGCGCACGGGATGCTTGAGCTTCTTGCACGAGTCTAACTATTTGGCCCAGTTGAGTGTCCCTTCCGGCTCTTGTTACTCTCACAATCAGTGGGGAAACTGACCCGTTGATTGTGCCCCCGATCACTGCATACCCAGGTCCTTTCCTGACGGGTCTCGCTTCTCCAGTGATCATGGACTCGTCTACCGTGCCCTCTCCCCATACTACGAGTCCGTCAGCGGGTACTGCCGTCCCCGCTGGGACTGCAACAAGGTCCCCCCTTTGCAAGAGGCTGGAATCAATCTGCCGAGTGGGCGGGACATTTGTAAAGCAAATGCTCTTGTCTTTTTGTGTTTTATTTATGTCCTGCCCACTGTCGTCTCCATTGTTCTCTTCTCCACTGTTCTCTTCTCCACTGTTCTCTTCTCCACTGTTCTCTTCTCCACTGTTCTCTTCTCCATTGTTCTCTCCACTATTCTCGACTAGAAAAGCAGTTAGGGGAGCCAGCTGCAGCAGCTGTGAGAGCACTGAGCCTGTCAGGCCCTTGGCCCTTGTCTCCAGGTACTTGCCAATCGTCATAAACGTAATCACCATGGAGGCAGTTTCGAAAAAGACCATCGGCATCGTTCCACCACGAGTGGCGATGGATACAGCAACAGCTGCCAGGGAGAACGTGTAAGCTGCAGACACTCCGATGCAGATGAGAACGTCCATATTAGTAGTGTAATGCCTCAAGGCACGTGCTGCTCCAATATAAAACTTTTTACCGCTCGTCAATAAAACACCCGTCGTAAGTAGAGCACTAGCCAGGTCGCGCACGTATAGCCCCGAGATCCCCAGCACCGAGTGCGCTAAAACTGTATGCAAAACATTGAAATGAGGCAGTACCTTGTTAATCACGAAAACCGGTGTGGAAAGGATAAGAGAAGTGTACAGCGACGACCGCCATTCTACGATTTGCCGAGTGCGTTCAAGGCTTTGCACTTGCACAGAAGCGTCTTGCCACTCGGGAGAGACTAAGGCATCAAAGCCAGCAGCATTTACGGCGGCAATCAAGTCGCGAATGCCACATTGATCGGGGTCGTAATGGATCTCGGCCCGTTCCGTGACAAGATTGACGGAGCACCGTTGCACACCCGCAACATTGCTTAAACACCGATCAACGGAGCAAGCACAGTTTGCACAGGTCATGCCGTATATCTGCAGTCGCGCCACATTGTCCTCTGCTGCTGGACTTGCAATAACCTGAGCGTCAAACCCGGCGGATTCTATACGCTCGACTATAGCGGACACTGGTAATACGTCAGGGTCGTGTGTGGCTACTGCCCGCTCAGTCAGGAGGGAGACGGAAATTTTATACAGGCCGGGAAGGTTCTGGAACTGGCGTTCAATAGACGCCACACACGAGGCACACGTCATGCCAGAGATGGCGATATTCGTTACACTTGGTGCCACTTGTAAAGCGCTCGACTCTGACAAATAAGGCTGCACCGAGTCTGCACGAGTCGGGTATTGCGACGGCGCAACTGCTTCAGTGCCCGCTGTTACACTGTGGATATTGTAATTTGGACCGTCTCGCACAGGGCCTGCAGTAGTTAGAAATCTGCCAATAATACCACGTAAAAGATCGTTGATCCAAGATTAGGGCTAAAGCTTGCTCAAGCATTATTGTAGCCTGTGTAGCTCGTATGCTCGAGGCAAATGCTCGAGGAAAAAGCAGCCGTCAATAATCATACCATCTGCTGAAACAGAATCTTTGTTTAGACCAGTACTTTGCCGAGTACTGTCCTCCGTATCTTCGACCGCATCGAACCCGGCTTCGTCTATGGCACGGATCAGATCGGCTGAGTCGACAGACTCGTCCGCCATAACTATGGCAGAGTCTGGGAGAGCCACGATTGCCTGCGCGACTCCATTTACCGAGAGCAGTGCGCTAGAAACTGCCTTTGTACACGAGCCGCATGTCATTCCTGCACGGCAACGTTAGAAGCTGAAGCTGATTGACCGCTTACCTTCAACTACGAGACGCCTACACGTCTTACTGTGGGCCGCACTAGCAGAGACAGCCGCCATGGCCTTTTTGCCGCCGTGTTGCCGACCGGTGCTGCCCTGATCTGATAAAGGTTCTGTCAGATATGATTACAAATATGGTTCGATCTGATAAAAGAATGCGTATAATAATAGTACGACAATTGTCGAGCTGCCTACAAGTAACTTGTAAATTAAGTCAAAGAGACGGACACTGCTTTCTTATATAGGACTGACTAGTCGTCGCTCAAGGCGGGAAAAGGCAGCGATTATGTTGGCAGCATATCGTATACACACCGCCGAGTGTCATAAAATGTTTTATGCGGTAGTAAAGCCGTGGCTTTTCCCGTATTTTGACTATTTTGAATGGGACATTGATTGGGTTGTTTGCTGTGCAACATCAAACGGTTCGTTCATTCGTTTCACAATTTGTTTAATTTAATAATAATTATTATATATCAACAATAATTAGAGACGGGAATTAGCGGCAAACCGGTTAAGAAGTTTTAAAGTCTTTATGCTCGTATACATGCTCATTATTGATTCATAATTTTCAGCCTCCCGATGATCTGTTTCAGATTTCTTCCCTTTTTGTTTCTTCATTTTTGTCTCTTCTTTTTTTGTCTCTTTTGTGGGGTAAAATACTCCTAGTGACCTCCAACTGCAATTATTTCAGGAATTATATTGTTTGTCTCATTTAAATGTCGGAAGCAAAGCTGGCAACACTGGTATGGTTAAAATTAGTAGTGAATTCTTATTTGCTCAATATTCATTCTTTCCCAAAGCTTAAAGATGTTGAGGGCCAGGAGATCGTTCACATCATAAACCTGACCACAGCGTTAGACGATAAGCTTTATTGGATTTTTCACATCAAAATTATAAATTGACTCTATTATGACGGCCCATTCTGTAGTACTGCATCACAAGAATGCAAATTGAAGGTAAAAAATGAAAAGGTAAGAAACAAAAGGTAAAAATTATTGCTTTAATTCGTTGTTAATTTCCAACAGCACACAGACCAACCCTAACCAACCCTAAAATCTTACACTAGAGTGAGCACGATTGGTCCCCACGAGATAATCACAGAATAAATGTGCCCGTATATCCAGCAGCACATTGAACATGGCCGCAGCGCTCGAGGATTCACAGGTTCAGTATTACGCAGAAGTGCTTAACAACCCTAAACTATCGGACGCAGAGCGCAAATTGGTGTCTCTGGCAGCATTCGGCCAATGGCACGATTATGCAGCTTATCGGTCAAATGCTCCACCAAACGCTCCTATTCTTGGCCCTACGGGCGAGGCCAAACTGCGCATTTCCACAATAGTATCACTAGCGGCCAAGGCTCCGGTACACAAAACCCAGACTTTGCAAGTATAATTTTGTCTAACGTCAGGTACTGCCATTTGATCAACTGCAGACGGCACTCGGCCCGATAACCGATAGTGCGCTAAGGCTTCTTGTAGCACAAGCCATATACACTCGGCGTGTGAGCGGCTACATTAGCCAAAAGCAGCAGGCTTTGATCGTGACGGGCACGTCTGGCCGCGATGTTTCGCCCCAAAGCTACGCGGAACTGATTGACGGACTCAGCTCGTGGATCGAACGGAGCGACAGTGTGCTCGCCGACTTGTCTAGCGTGGAGGCAACTTTGCAAGAGGCCGTTGTTGCCGAACACGAGTATAGCGAAGCACCAGCGTTAAGGCCCAAACGCGTACTGAGCAATGAGAATATCAGTGAATGGGTCGAGCGTGGTGGGAGTGTGGGCAGCAGTACGAGCGGCATGGATGTGGATGAACCGGCCGCAGATGCTGCTAAAAGAACGTAAGTAACACTGGCCCAGAACAGGGGACAGACATGTCTTGTCTTTACAGCTATTAATCTAATATCCAGCCGCGGAGTTTAGGCCGTGCCGGCTTGCGTCTTGTGCGAGACGTATACATTGTACAAAAGTATGACGAATGATTAGCGTTTGGGAAATGATTTAAATACGATTTAAGTTTGAGTCAAAGGGACATAAATGGCGAACCCGAGAGTGGTAATACTACTTGGGTTTTGTCAGCAAGTCGTATACAATGACGCCAAAAACGCCTGGCACCGATATGAGTACAAGCCAACACATGCAACCCTGGCGAGTAGACAACAGTAAACTGAGAGTAAACAATAGTACCAAAGTAAACCTATAGCTCTAAAGAGACCTTAAGTACCAAAAGTACCAAAAGTTCTAAAGTACCAAAAGTAAACCTAAAGTAAACCTAAAGAGACCTACAAAGACCTAAAGAGACCTAAACCTAAAGAGACCTAAACAAGACCAGTAGACCCACATTTAAACGTAAAATATTAGCTCACGGGACTATGAACGTAAATATCCCGAATCTCCGAGCGTTGGCAATGTACGACGCAATGCACACTATGCGTGCCAAATGCGTTTGATCGCTTCAGTCAGTCCGACATCGTTGGTGTTGAACGAGTACAGGCCGATCAAAGTGGCTGCAGTGGTCCCACGGAGGATCCACATGAGCACGTAATGAAGCCGGGGAAAGTCGCGTGTTGGAAAGTAGTCGGTGATACACGCATCAAAGCCGATATGAGAGTGGACGACGAGGAGACTGGCGAAGAGCGCGTCTGTAACAGGATGCAATCCCGTCCCGGAGACAAAAGGCGTCACTGTCAAGGGCACTAGGCTGATCGCAACAAGACGCTCGAAATCCCAATGCCACGATCCGTGAAGCCGGTTCGGTTCCGGCTGCTTAACGGCATCGTTAACCGTACCTTTAATCACCTGCGGACCCGCGGCAAACAGCGACCGAACCGGAACAACGTGTGCCGGAGATAAAGCGGCCGAGCGCCTCAGCAGGCCGATGCTGCTGCGGCATCCGAGACCGGGCTGTACACCTTTAACGCTAAACATAACCGCGGTTGAGTGGTGAATTGGTTTGTGCTCTTTGGAGTAGGATTTTAAGTATGCCGTCTCGAACCAATCACAGCCGGGATAATTGGTGTACAAATAAGTGTATAAAAGTATAAAAGTATAAATGAACAGTATGAAGTATTAAAGTAAAAGTATAAAAGTATAAATAGTTTTAGATAGATGAATAAAAGAATAATTTTATAATTTATAATTATTTTATGAAAAGTAGGAATTAGAGTATAAAGAAAGTATAATCCACACGAATACACAAGTAACAACAGGTCAAGCGTACTCTGTTGTTCATGAAATACTCGTTCAATTTGTAGTACACTTTTTATACGATAATCAATGTATACATAATTTTCTACAAAAACTTGCCTCCGGCTCTGAGCTTCCCGATCGAAGAATCCATTGGTACTGCAGCAATGGCGCTCCGTTTTATTGCACGCCCACGTGGCCACATGGCAACCCGCGCGGCTGCACTGGGAAGACTTTCCGCCTACGGCCGTCGCTACCTGGCTGCCTCGTCAGCCCATGCACCGGCCGAAAATGCCGCCGGTGCCCGTACGGAAACTACTACTCTGTCGAACGGGTTCACTGTGGCTACAGAGTACTCTCCTTACGCTCAAACTGCGACTGTAGGCGGTACGTGACCAACTGGTTTCTTCTTGAAGTTTTTGGAAACGCTTTTATACTAATCCTATAGTCTGGATCGACAGCGGCTCACGCTCGGAGAATACTAAAAACAACGGAAGTGCTCATTTTTTGGAGCATCTGGCTTTCAAGGGGACCGAGCGTCGCTCCCAGCGAGATTTAGAGCTCGAAATTGAGAATATTGGTGCTCAATTGAACGGTAAGTTGGACTTTGTCGGTTATTTTAGGGTGCCGAGTTGCTTACACCCTGTTTCGTTTGATCCTTGTTCTCGTTTGATCCTTGTTCTCGTTTGATCCTTGTTCTCGTTTGATCCTTGTTCTCGTTTGATCCTTGTTCTCGTTTGATCCTTGTTCTCGTTTGATCCTTGTTCTCGTTTGATCCTTGTTCTCGTTTGATCCTTTTTTCACTGATCCTTTTTTCACTGATCCTTTTTTCACTGATCCTTGATTCACTGATCCTTGTTGTCTATTGTCTCTACTTATTCTTCCACATACCGACCCAGATCTAACAAACAGCCTATACCTCGCGCGAGCAAACTGTATACTATGCCCGTTCTTTCCGCCAGGACGTACCCAAGACTGTCGATATCCTGGCAGATATTCTCAAGAACAGCCGTCTTGAAGAAAGCGCAATTGAGCGTGAGCGTGGCGTGATTCTGCGTGAGCAGATTGAGGTCGACAAACTGCCGGACGAAGTTGTCTTTGACCACCTTCACGCAACTGCCTTCCAGGGTCAGTCGCTCGGTCTCACCATCCTCGGCCCGAAGGAGAACATTCAATCAATCACTCGCACTGATCTCACCGAGTACATCAACAGCAATTACCGTGCTGACCGGATGGTCCTTGTAGGCGCTGGTGGGATACCTCACCAGCAGCTGGTCGAGCTGGCAGAAGAGCATTTCAGCGATCTGCCTTCGAGCCAAGTCTCAGCTCCTCTCGGCTCCGCCCGTGGATCTGCTCCACGTTTCGTCGGCTCCGAGGTCCGTATTCGTGACGATACAATGCCCACTGCTCATATCGCAATTGCTGTTGAAGGCGTGGGATGGAAGCACCCGGACTACATCACGATGCTGGTAATGCAGTCGCTTATCGGCAACTGGGATCGTGCTCTGGGCAACGCTCCCTATACCGCGAGCCGTCTCAGTACTATTGTGCACCAGAACAATCTGGCTAAAAGCTTTATGAGCTTTTCTACCAGCTACAGCGACACGGGCCTGTGGGGCATTTATCTCGTCTCTGACAACAAGGATCAGCTCGATGATCTTTCACATTTTGCTCTCAAGGAATGGGCTCAGCTCAGCTTTGTTACGGATGCTGATGTTGAGCGTGCCAAGGCTCAACTGCGTGCTACCCTACTGCTCTCACTCGACTCTACTACAGCCACGGCTGAGGATATTGGACGGCAGATTGTTACTACGGGTCGCCGTATGACGCCTCATGAGGTTGACTCGCTCATCTCGCGTGTGACCCCAGCTGATATCAAGCGAGTTGTGCAGGAGCGGATCTGGGACCGTGATATTGCTATCTCTGCCCTCGGACCAATCGAGTCTCTACTGGACTATAGCCGTATCCGTGCCGATACCTCCCTGCAGCGCTACTAGAGCCGAGTTTAAGCCGTTTTAACTCGCCAGTTTTATTAACGGAACTGACGCAAGGAGGAAGGGGAAAAGCAAAAGTTGAAAACTCCAGATATAGGCTCTAGTTGGACCGTACTGTCAACAATTATAACCAGAGACTAGCGTTAGATAATGTGAATGATAGTGTCGATCATATTGATTCAATCATTAGATAAATTTAAAAAAGTAAAGTGCAGAATGACGAAATAGATACACGTGCATATGTATGTTACATACATATATATATATATATATGTCAAGATTATACCTTGTTCTTATATTTCTCTTTACACATTATTTTATCATCATGTATTTATTAATAATTTATTATCATACTGTAATCTCCTGAACGACGCTCCATTCCTTCTTTTGAGTATAAGCCCTTTCCCGTCACTAGCTGTCACCATTCGGCTCCGGGTCGGGATCCTTGTCGAGATCTCGGTAGATTGTCTCACTCGGCACACGGGTAAAAGTGGTAGGATCGTCGCCGAAAACAGCCCCAATCTTAGTTATCCATTTCTGCCTCTTATCAAGCAGACTCTTTAAAGCAGGATCCAGAGTGGTCTTTGCCTGTGCTACAGCTGCTGCCACCAGCGGCCGATGGTCTCTCCGCTTTTTCAATTTGTTTGCCCTAGCCCGTTTAGCGTAGGCCTGTTCTACTTGCTTGTCTAAATCGTCCAGAATATTCGAGTACTCTTGAAATGCTAAAAATTCCCTTGTTTTTTGTAACAGTCTCTGCTTGCGCTTGCGATTAACAGCGGATTGCTCAGCCAGCTGGCGTTGCAGTCTCCTTAAATTTGCACAAATTTCATCGTCTTCTCTTGTGCTCCAATCCACTTCGTCTACACTGCCCAAAAGGCCAACGTACCTTAATTCCCGTTTTACCCTGTCCTCCACTTCCGCATTATCCGCTTTTATAGCAGAAATACGAATGCCTTCACGTTGAAGTTCGTTTATTATGGACGATTCATCGTCTGCGTCTGGTCCTGAGCCTGCTCCCGTACCATTTGCGCCTGATTCTAGCGCGACTTGGTCTATTCGAATCAAAGCACTCAGCAGCCTTTCTGTTAATGGACCACACGAGACTCCCGATTCTGAAAGAAGAACATCGTCTGTCATGGTATCAACGGATCCTTTTGCCGAGGGAAGTATGGCAGAAGGCGTTTGCGCATTTTGTGCAGATGTATTGACATTATTATTGGCCCGGAGCAGACCTGCCTCCATACTGTCTTGATCATCATTCTCGCCCCAGGCTTCAGTGTAGTGCGGACCCAGAGCCGGAATAATGTATGGACTGACTGCGTCTCCCAATAAAGGCTCCCTCAAAAACGTCAAGTCTTCCTCTGTCAGCTGCCGGAAAAAGGGCTCCAGGTAAGTTTGAAAAGTAGTAGCGGCTATCTGGTTCAGCGGCCTGGCTTTACTGAAATCTTGGGTCGGAAGCTCGCCCGGTAAAAGATCGCTAAGGTCCCTGGTCGGGTATCGTGCAACACCAAGTCGTTTCTTGATCTCTTCTGGATCCGAAGATGAAGTTAACAAGTCCATTGTGACGATAGAGCGATCGGGGAATACTGACGCATCCACGTTAATGTAATTATTACTTTTGGCTTCTGCTTTCACATCAACGGCTGGCTTACCTAACCGTTCCTTTGCCAATGCTTTCGTCTCCTCATCCAAGCCTGAAATTGAGTCCATATCAAGTCTGGCCCTGCTACCATCATCGTGGCCAGCCATTAGCTTTTGCATCTCTGATTCTTCCTCCTTCACGGGCTCAGCATCGCTATCATTACCCTGATCTTTTTGTACGCCCGTTTCCGCTGAAGGAGGAGGCCGTTTACGTTTTGATCGGCTTGCACGTTTTTTCGCTGCACTGTGCAAGCTGCGTACAATCTGCAAATCATGCTCATAATCTCTTTTCTTGCTCAAAGTCCTGGCCGATAAAGAGTTTAGCGATTCTTGTAACGATAATAATGTGTTATTAGGGGGAATATTGCTTTCGACGCGTAAACCTTGTATTGCACTGGCAATTGCTGCGGGCAAAGCGTCCCGCGAATGATCGTTGAGCTCCATGAGAAACTGTTTAAAAAACCAAAGCAAAATAAATCAAATCAAATCAAATCGCAGGTTGGATTCGTTCTCTGCTCGCCCTTAATCTTCCCAAGGCTTCACTGTACCGAGCACAACAATAACACTTTTGCTCCAGCAGCAAATCGCATAAAGGATATATATCGCCTTTCCTCCCTCGCCACTTGTCGCAATTCGATTCAAAGCGCTAAAGGACTTTTTGTTCACCACTAATAAACACTTGGCAGCAGCATTGCCGCCAAGCGCGTTTATATGCTAAACTTGCTTTTGATGCGATCAAGCTTGGATTACGTGTAGCAACAGCCGTCGCAATCGGTATTGTGTTTCAAACAAACTCTGCAATAAGAGCCGTTTGCTCGTTCCAACTATCTGCTAACCTGCACGGTTACGCTATACCGCGCAGGCCAATTTATTTTCCATTTATTACATACAGTTTGGCTCCAAGCTGTCATCGTCACTTTTGCTCTTAGTGTTACTCGGCGATGTTACTTTAACGATTTAAGTGGAGAAAATGCAATCATTATTCTCATTTTACAAGCAAACAATAAATTAGAATGACAGATAAATAAATAAATAAATAAATAAATAAATAAATAAATAATGGACGATTATCAAATTTTCATGCGTAGAGAATAGCGGTTTATGGGACGCGCTGGATTGGGCGCACGCAAAAAGGACAAAGCCGGCCACCGGTTTTGTTCACACACGGCATTGACATCATTAGGCTGGGCAGGCAAAGGCCATGCTTTACGTGAGGGCGGGCTCGCCCATCCAATACTGACTTCTCGGAAATATGATACTGCCGGAGTAAGGGTTTAAGCTCTTTTTTGCTTCCTGTGCTTGGATTGATGATTAAGCTTCTATAGTTTATGGTTCAACAATTCGATTATTTTATTTTATTATTTCTTATTTGCTCAAAGGTCTTGCTGTTCAAGGTTAGTCTAACAACACAGTTGGGGACTCGTGAGGATGCTTCGTCCCAATGGTGGGACTCGGCGTTTTCAGCGCAGCTGGCGGCTATTGATGTCCAGATTAATGCCAAATCCAAACCGACACGGGACAAGAATGGAAATCCCGCCAAAGCGAACACAACTGATTTTGAATCTAATTCTGTCGACGATCCTGAACAAATTGCACGGTTTCGATATGAGCAGCACCGTCGTAATATGAGACCATTGTACCGCTTTTTTGTGCTAGGCGGCCTTTTACGCGGCTCCTTACCACCCTCTAGTCTGCATGAGCATAAGGCTGATGGAAACATTGATAAAGAACGGGGTAGAGAAGGAATGAAGGATGCGAAACTGAGAAAGAAGAAGGATAAAGTGGAGAGAGAGGCTCGCCAGCAGCGCAAAGAAGCGCGACGACTGCGTAGAGCAGCTAGAGCGAAGAAGAGCGCGGAAAAGGCGGCAAGGAAGGAAAAGAGGAAAAGCAAAGGATGAGAATTAAGGGCCAAACGAGTTGTTGCATGATACCCTGGGATAGACTGGATTCATATAATTTTACAAGCCAGACTTTTAATGTAAATTTTATAAAAGCACTTGCAGAATTGCTGCTTGTGGATCTGATTACGTCTGTAATAATCTATTCTAGCCGCCATTCGTTTTTGCCCTCACAAACAGGACAGCCCAAACTATTTGCTCTCTGAATTTACTTTACGGAGTGCACTTAATCTCTCCTGATTGCGGCGCACAATTAAGCGTTCAGTTGTACGTTTTTCATAGTCGCTCAGCCTATCCCAGTTGGTTATGCGCGATACTGTACCATCCGTATTAACCACCTGCGCTTATTAAAAATCAAAAACTTAATGGCTTCCAATTTCCATACCACTGGTCCCATACTATCCAACGTGAGTGTTTGACCGGTATTGATGTCAATATTGCTGACATCTTGAGGGCTGCCTTGTAAAAGCCGCGGCTTATTTGGCTCCATTAGTGAATTCAAAAAGCCAATGTCAAATGCGACGTCGCAAAGCTCTATGACATCAAAGTGTCAATCATGTGTCAATCATCCATCACAGCAAAAATATTACGAATATACATTAAATGTGCCATATATTGCGAGTAGATTCGAATAAAATTAGAATAAAATATAGATGAAATAAGAGTAATATATAAAATGAATATTCCATGAATTATTTACGAATATCCAGTAATATAATCATGTTTTGAAGCACATTTCTAATGTCGCAGTCGCGGTCAAATCGACTTGTGTTCAAAGGCGACAAACCGCGGTAAGTCGCTTGATCAGCTCCAAGTCTAATAACGGTAGAAAACGGAAACGTGTAGCGCCTAGTGAAAGTGCTCCAGAGCATACTGCTTCTCAAGACGGATGGATCACGGCCGATAGTGCATTCGATTTAGCAGGTCCCGTGCTTGTAGTGTAAGTCTACGCTCAAAGACCTTTTAAACTTTCCATTTTTTACATGTCTTATATTTCAGATTTACGTTATTTCCCATGATTATTTAATTTAATTCTACTCTTGACCTCGTTGATGTAATCAACTCTTTCACTGTCTCAAGACGATTGTATTCGTTCATCAAAGTACAATTATATCGATTGATCTAACTCTTTAGCGGTAAATCTTCACAGACTATTTTCGCCATTTCATGCGATGCTCTAGGCCGTGTCTTTACGCTGCCACTATCGGCAGCAACGCAGGCTGAAGACGCAGAGCCCGATGACACACGGCAAGTTTGGGTAGCAAGGAAGGCTCCAGGTACACAAGCAGGCTTGACATTGCGATCAAGCCAAGGCAAGCTGCTGAGTGCTGTCACGGATGGTGTTGAGGCGACACGTGAGGCTGTAGGGAGTTCAGAGCAATGGTCCTTACAAAGAGACGAATCTGGATGCTTTTGTATTTTCAATACAAGTCTGAAAAAGTATATAGGAGTCAAAGCTGAGCCGGCGGAAGAAGGAAGGCCCGCGCGGCTGCGGGTATCTGCTTTTTCTGCTCCAGACGAGGCGATTTGTGCGTTTACATTACGTATTCAAGCCCGATTCCGACCGCAGCGGCCGGCAGAGAGTTCAGGAGTCGCTGTCACTGATGCAAAGAGCAAAATGTCTCGTTCTGCTCTTGAAGGTATGGCAGGTCGGCCTTTGAGTGCAGATCAAGTGCGTATGCTGAACGCTGCACACCGACAAGGCACTTTGCGAGAAGCAATGCTCGACGTCAGAGTAAGAGGCAAGAGTGACAAGTATGCGTGACATTTATGTATAACTACATATACATACATATACATACATAAATACAGACATGCAAATTAGTTCACTTTGAGAGGTAGGCCACATTAGCAAGCTTGGATAGTTCAGACTCCACTTGTTCTGTTGGCCTGGCTAGAATTGTACAAATCTCATCGAGACTGTGCGACCCGTCTAAATACTGTTGCGGGACAGTCAAATTTGATGGTGCTGTATCCGATAAAAGATACGGGTATTTGTATACGCGATAAAGAAACTCCTTGATTACACCAAAAGTAATGAACCGTCGCACATCGATCCCCTGTAGCAATTCCCTGTGCTCCTTGTACCATTGACGTAGAGGTACGCCTTGACACAGGCCGCAGTAGAGTGTAAGCAGGGTAGAAAAGTCCACGTGTTGGGCATTGTTGTCATAGCATACATAATGCAGGCATTCACGTCGTACGTGTACGTCGTCCACAAGCCTTGAAATCTCTGGAGTGACTGCATAAATGTTGCTAAACTGGAAAAGGTCTACGGTAGTAATGCATCCGTAATAGCTAAGGTGCTCAAGCGCACGAAGAGTGGGTTCCAAATCGACTTCAGCCAGTCGTGCGATACGCATGACAGAGTTCACTCCGTCAATGTAGGGCACGATTTGTTGAACAGTCAGATCCCAGCTTGAATTCATCAACAGCCCCAGTTGTACAGTTAATATGGGTACTTGGCACGCTTGCACTTTGGGGGGAGTACTGTAGGAAGGAAACAGTTTGATGTTTAACGTATTTTCCTCCGTCAACGGGATCATGCACTCGCAATAATTATTTAAGTCTTCAAAGACTTGTTCAATCACATTGTAGACAACAGACTTGTCACTGGCTGATAAGAAGTTTTGTGATTTTTCAAGAGACTTGAACGCCATAGCGATCCGACGAACGACGGACAGGTAACCTGCTGTTTCCGCATCTCGATGCAGTACAACTGCGCAGTTGAAAATGAGCGCGTTCCTTTCATAACGGCCGCCTTTGACAAGGACCGGATACCCAATGACCCGGTAATCTCCCACAACAAATGCCAGTAATTTATGGCACATGGACGGCTTGGGGATCAAGTATTCCGACACGTGTTCAAAATTGAACAACAACGGGTCCGTGCGACCTCCATCTTCTGAATAAATTGCGTTTTTGGGCACCTGATACAGTACTCGAGGTCCTTGCTGTGGATGAAAGTACGTGAATATAATCGATATTAGCCGCGGCGGGAAGCCCAAAAGCTCCTGATCCTCCTTTACGTTTAGATGCAATAGCGAATGCGTGAAATACTTACTGATCTGTCGTCTGGCGTATAGTCTAAAAGATCGGGATGTATGCTCATTTCTACATCCGCCTCATACCCCGACTGATGGCTTGCCTACACTGTACGTTGATAATAATTGCAAAAAAGATTAATCAAAGACGAGCTCCAACCTACTCATCAACCATGTGTATATATGTAATAATTAATATAATTAATATAATTAATATAATTAATATAATTAATACAAGGAGACTGCAGCCCTATTTACTATCATAATCCTAAACGTTGGTTACGATGAGTCTCGGATATCGAGTCTCGGATATCTTTGTATCAGCAATGCACAGAAATTTCATAAGCCTTCGCTATTCATTGTCAAACACTGCTCACTCAAAAGCCACGTATCTGCTCTAATTGACTTTGATATCATATATATTCCGTCCTGACTGGTCTTGTACACTTTTAATCATGCGCTCAAAACTCACAATGCTTTACCCACCGTGGAAAAGCAACGAGCTCCCGTACATTCTCCACTCCAGTCAAGTAAAGCAGTAGCCGGTCCAAACCAAGACCGTACCCGCCATGGGGTACAGTACCCCAGCGGCGCAGATCAACGTACCATTGCAAAGCAGCAGTGTCTTTAATCCCAGCCGCCTGCATTTGTGCTTCCAGTGCAGATAGCTCATGCTGCCTTAATGATCCTCCAACTAGCTCGCCTATCCCAGGCATTAAAAGATCAAAACAAGCAAAAGTATCAGCACTGCTTGGTAACATGTAGAAAGGCTTTTGTGCCTGTGGGTAATCAGTCACGAATACTGGGCCGCCTATTATCTCCTCTGCCAGATACTTTTCATGTTCACTCTGTAACCCTTCGTCGGGTACTAAGGGCGTAGAAAACTCACGCCCGGATCGTTGCAGTTCATTTACCGCCTGCGCAAAAGTGATTCGAGCAAACGGTTGTGAAATCGATTTCCATTGCTCCAGTATCTGGCCCGGCAAAGTTTCACGTTCACACAACAGCTTTTGTACTCTAGCAATTTGTTCAGGCCACGTTTCGTCTTGCAGCAATTGTGACACTGTGCTCTGAATCATTTGCTCTACACTATCAAGCAGCTCTGGCAAATTATCCACAAAAGCCAATTCTGCCTCAAACATACTAAACTCACATAAATGGCGCGAAGTCAGTGATGCTTCTGCTCTGAAAGCCGGATTAAGGCACCAGACTCGCCCGAGGCCCATGGCTAAAGCTTCCAAGTGCAGTTGTGAGGATACAGTAAGGTTAGCATTTCCACCCCAAAAGTCAGGATCTCCGGGTTTTGTTGCGGAGAACACTTCACCAGCACCTTCGCAGTCTGCTGAAGTTAGAATCGGCGGTTGTGTCTGAAAGAAGCCCTCTGCTCTCATTGTCGCTCCTATACAATGAATCAGGTCACTGCGAAATCGTTGAAGGGTGGAAAAGGCGGTCGTACGCGGCCGCAAATGAGCGTGCTGCCTAAGAAACGCAAGACCGTGTGCCTTTTTCTGTAACGGGTACGTCTACAAACGTTAGGCAATCCTCATATTTACCATTTCTGCTATCTGCCAAGCTCCAGATACAACATACCGATGCATCACATGCGCCAATCACGTTGATACTGCTCGCTTGCAGCTCAGGCTGAGTGCGGCCAGTAACCAGCTGACCCATCGCATCGATACTGCTCCCGGTCGTGACGTTATTGTGACTGCATTCGCTTAGATTTGTACAGAAAATTGGGTTAAAGTTCAAAGATGGTAAAGCTCAGTGAGAGCTTGCACAGGTAAACATGATGTAAAGACGAGGAGACGTGCAAGTAAAATCATAAACGAAAATTAGCAAATGAACGAAGCGCCGTGAAAGCCAGAAAAATTAATAAAAATAATCAAAAAAAGAACGATCGACCACCTACCTATCGCCCCGTAAAACCACCTGCAAATTTTGACTGCTGCTGCCATCGTTGACTTCGATAAAGCATACCTTTTTCTGCTTGCGAACACTGCGTACCCACCCTTTTATCTGTACCGGATTCGATCCAATGGCTCCATTATAAAGCAACGATCTGATCGGCATTAGCGGCGCCTTTAAAGACGCAGTAACGGCCGCAGGGCACCTCAGCCATTGGCTTATCCGCATTTGCAAGGGGAGCAATTCATACAGCAGTGCTTTGGCCTCTATCGATTTTATCAGTTAACCCTAACTATCTGAATATTAAACTTTTATTGTGAAAAGAAATATTTTATATTTAATTTTGAAGTTTTTGAAGCATGGAGTGCCTGAGAAAGGCCCTTTGTTTGTCGGCGGCTGCTTCTAGAGCTCGGCCACTGCGCTTTTGCCCACACTACGGGCAAAATTTTCGGCCCAATGTTTCTCAATTTCAAGCGGCTCTGACCCGAGTTTATTCGTCAGAGTCACTTGCACCACCGGCCGAGGCCCAAGTACGGCGGCCCATTGTTAAACGGCAGTTCACTCCACGCTCGGATCTGCGAGCCAAGGGAGTTTTGCAAGTAGGACTAGATCTATTTAGCTATTTTTATTTTATTATTATTATTATTATAAATTTTCGTTTCGGTTATTATCATTTGATTTCTCTATTCATTGATTTCTCTATTCATTTCTTTCTATTTCGATCATTTGATCCATTGCTAATCCAACACAGGATGTAAGAGCCATGGCCACAGCCGAGACTTACGCGCTATCGCGTTTGTTGGAGGGTCGGGGCGATGTCGCATGGAAGTTGCTTGCGCCTGTAGCTGCGTATACAAAATTCGGCAAAGGCGAAGTGTTTGCGTTTAGTACCGGCTCCTTTGTGACATGGGGCCTGACGGAGGAAGAGTCGCAGAAAGTGCTGCAAGATCATATTCGCAAGTATTCTGTTGAACAAGGTGCATATGCTACAGCAGAGGTGGAGGAGTTGGACTATTACGTTGATAGTGTGAGACGCGACACGCGTCTTGAGGGTGATATCATAATTTTAGCTGGCAGTGATGATACGGCCACTGACGCAAATTCTGCTGGCAGCAGTTCTCCCCGTAACGAACCTCATGATGTCTTGGTGCGTATGGCGCTTTCACATGGGCTTGCGCGCTCTGTCAAATTGGGTCAGTTGGAGGCCAAGCTGGACGATTTCTTAGAGACGGTGCAAGATGTGCCACAGACGCTTTGTGCGACGGGTCGCAGTCCTTTGCCGCGTAAAGAAATCATCGCTAAAATTGGAACTCTTTTGCTCTTGAGACAACGCTTGAACCTCAGTGAAGACACAAACTTTCTCGATCTGCCAGAGTTGTATTGGGATCAACCCGAGCTAGAACAGTATTATCTTGATATGTCCAAATGCTTAGCCGTGTCGCGTCGTCTGTCAATCTGCAATCAAAAAATTAATTACGCCAGCGATGTGCAGGATACGCTGCGACAAATTTTGAACGAATACACGGGTCACCGACTGGAGCTCGTTATTATCTGGCTCATTGCCGTGGAAGTCGTGATTCTTGTGGTCGAAAAATTTGTCTAGACAGTTGCGTGATAGAAAATTTTTTTGCGAGACCTCAATTCTTTGATTTCCTTCTTCTCTCATTTCTCCTTTTGCGTTTTGGATTTATATGGGCTTTGTGATAAGAATTATTAATGATGGATTATGATGATGGCTTTTATTTTTCCTGACACAATAGAATTATTTTGGACAACTTTTCTGATGTTTTCCTTTATGCTTTTGCCTACAATACAAGCACAACTCTAGAGCAGCATCGCAAAGATGTATTGTAACAATACATTTCGATTATCATCCTTCAAAACATTGACTAGTCTATTCAATCTCCAAGTCAATTCTCTAATGGCTCCTTTTCCAGATACTTGACAATACGTGCGGGCGAGCCTATGGCTACACAATAATCCGGGATTGATTTCGTCACAACACTGCCCGCGCCCACAGTCACACCGTTCCCAATACGCACGTTTGGAAGTATTATCACATTGCCTCCGATCCAGCAGTCATTGCCAATAATAATGTGTCCGCCATATTCCAATTCCTTCTTTCGTGGTGCAACTTCTACGTCATGCGTTGCCCCGTAGATTGATACATTAGGCCCAAACAAGACGTTATTGCCAATGCGAACAAGACCGCAATCCAGGATAGTGAGCCTGTCGTTAGCAAAAGTTTGACAAAGAGTCCTTGAGCAGCCAAAAAAACAATAATGATAAACAAATAAATAAATGAAAACTATCTCAAGCTCTATTCTTTTCTTCAAAGATCCAATTAAGCTCACCCAAAATTAGCATAGACTCTTTGGCCCAAGCTGATATTACATCCCTGTTATTAGCTGCTTAGACACATGAACAATGCGTACATAATCGCAGCGAAATGGAGGGTCAAGCAATGCTGGCTGGTCCTTGTCCATCTCGCCTATCAAGCTGTGCAAAAGAGCGACTCGCCTTTCTGTAATTTCAGATTCACTTTTATCCGCGGGAAACCAGGTATTGTATTCATGAGTCAGGCGACGAGCACGAAACCTTGCGCTCTCCAATACTGGCGTAATCGGCTGATACCTTTCTGCTTAGAACTTATTCGGGTTTCAAGACCAACCAAACACCGCTAATCATGAGCTCATACTGCTCGCACCAAGGCACATGATTCAGCTGACGCGCCAGCGCAAAGGCCTCGTCTTTTGAAAGGAGTGACTGAGGTGCCATTAGACGAGCTACAGTCTGAGAGCAACTAACGCGTGGGATAAATTAACCAATAATATCAGATTAGTAACAATTTATCAACAACAATTTATCAACAATTTATCAACAATTTATCAACAATTTATCAACAATAGTCCGGCAACAGTGTTTGCTCAAATATTCACAATTCAAATTTATCATAATACTCTGTCGAGCATTGAAAAATAAAGAATAATAATAATCTACGCAACACTCAGTATACTAAGCAAACTGCTAAACATACGAAGATTAAATAAATCAAACTAGCGTTAATATATCAAATCCATAGAAACAAAACTCTATATTAAAGGCAGAGAGTATACACTTTTCCAAGTTACACGTATACAAAAGATCTGAGCAGCTTATCGCCGGCGCCTGGCCAGCATGGCGCAATACGATTACGACGACTCGGTAAGTTGGCTGCCTTTAAACTGTCTCTTTTTAATTTTGCACAAGCTAACTGCAATTGACTAGGGCCAATTCTTTCCTTTCTTCATTTTAACTATTCTGCTTCTCGTTCTCGCTCCAGTCAGTTATGGCGAGGCAAAGCGGCTTTTACATCGACCATGGAGGTCAGGTCCGTTCGGAGACAGCTCAAAAGACGCACCTGAAAACTCTCCACATTTTACACGGCCATTATCTGCCTATGTGAACCGAAAGACAGTGCTGTTATCGGCTGGCTGGATCATTGCAATTTATTTTGCACTTAATCTGTCTACCCGGAGCACCGAGTCTAAGCTTTACGACCCTTATGAAATACTGGGCGTGTCTGCCTCCGCGACGGCTGATCAGATACGCAAGCACTACAAAAAACTCAGTATTAAATTTCATCCGGACAAAGTTCGGCTGGCTGCGAACGAGACGATGGAGCAGGTGAGTACTCACTTTGTGGAACTTACGAAGGCGTACAAGGCCCTCACCGACGAGCAAGTACGGCAAAATTACTTGGAATACGGACACCCAGACGGGAAACAGGATTTTTCAATTGGAATAGCGCTTCCGCAGTGGATTGTTGATGCTCAGTATAATTATGTTGTTCTCGGTATATATGGAGCGTTATTCGGGTTTGTACTTCCTTATTCTGTCGGGTCTTGGTGGTATGGCAGCCGTAGCCAAACAAGGGATCGCGTTCATGTAAAAACAGCGAGCCATTTGTTCCGCAAATACGAAAAGAATATTTCCTTTGATG
This sequence comes from Novakomyces olei, assembly GCA_016906335.1. Taxonomy (NCBI): domain Eukaryota; kingdom Fungi; phylum Ascomycota; class Novakomycetes; order Novakomycetales; family Novakomycetaceae; genus Novakomyces; species Novakomyces olei. The sequence goes on from JADEYG010000015.1 coordinate 1,138,012, forward strand.
AAACTATTGATACTGTGGCGGGAGCTGAAGAATTTGCGCGTTTAGACGGCAGCAATCGCGCTGAAAAGTCTGCCAAAAGGGCAGCCGAGCTGATTCACGCTCATATAAGTCGTGAGGCGATCGATACCGATGACGTAGGTGCTTTGTATGCAATTTTGACAGATCTGCCACGAATTCTTCGGGCCAAAATTATAATTGATGGCGCCTTCGATTACGTGGAACCCTGCTTAACAACTTTAAGCGTCTCGCGGTCCGTAGTTCAGGCTTTGCCGCCCAATGCTTCGCCATTGGAGCAATTGCCCTTTGTTCGATCAAGGAGGATCGACTTGGAAAAGTTTCCGCACTCAATAACCGAACTTTTACAGCTCAAAACTGAGCGGCAACGCTACCTCCTTTCCAAGCTAAACGACTTTGAATTTGGTAGGTGCCTGCACGTGGCAAAACAGCTTCCCTTGCCGGAGATTGTAGGCCACAGCTTCACTGTGAACGGGAGTCCGATTGTTACACCAGAGTCGATTGTTAGTTTTAAGCTGTCGCTGAGACTCGCGAATGTTGCGAATGTTGCTGCTGCCGTTGATGGACAAAAGACTGGAAAGGTAGATCAAGAGCTCAAAAAAGCGGTAGAAGCCCCTAAAAGTACGGGAGAAGAAGGTGGGGAAGAGATAGAGAAGGACGATAATGAGGGCGAACAAGCGGTTGAAGTGATGCCTGCCGCTTTTGCTCCACGATACCCTGTTGCTATCAAACCGAAATGGTGGTTACTGATCTGTGTAGTACGGACGGGTAAACTGCTTATCCCGCCAATGGCTCTGTCCGACTTTGGTGCGGCACCCAGAACGTTTGTTATCCAGTTCCGTGCTCTAGAAAAGGTGGAGAAAATTGATTTAAAAGTGCGGTTGGTGTCTGATACATACTTTGGCAGCGATGCAGAGATGCTGGCGCAACTAAATATTGAAGACGCTTCGTCTGTATCGGAGCAGGTTGTAGAAGACGAAATTTCTGATCCAGAAGACGATTCTTTTGCTGGTCAAATGCAGCAGCTCCGGGGCGGGCAAGTAAAATCTACAGGCGAGTCTTCCGAGTCTGAGTCGGACGAGGCCGGCAGCGACAGCGGCGGAGATGATGATAATGATGATGATGGCGAAGACAATTCTGATGAGGATAAAACAGCTGACGATTTGCCCGACTACAATACTGATTCGGACATTGAGTAAGAGCAAATGAGAGAAGGGCAAACATACTGCTTGAAATATATCCAGCTCATACGACGTTTATTATCAAAAATTGCATTTTGAATTAAATTAAAATTAATTAATTAATGTTACACATCATAAATATGATTTCATCCTGTAATTGGTTCGTCTACTAGAGTATGTAAAATCGTGTATTTCGTCTGTTAGCGTATTGCTTCCAGGCCTATTGCTCGTTCGGATTTAAAAAGGTTTGTGTAAAACCGTGAAGGTTCCCCCAACTTCTCGTCTCTCACTATTATCCCTCCGAGCTCGGCCGCTACAAGTTCTTCTTGAGCGATCCCCATTGCGCAGCCAAGTTTTCTGGAGCATTCGGCCTCCGTGATGCAGCCACGACGGGACTCGGCGATTGCATTGGCTATTGTGCGGAACACGTGCTCCTCAGACCGGCTGGTCAGTTGGACAGTCAGTAATCCGGAACGGAACTCCCGGACTTTTAGCGGTAATCGTAAATCGTCAAATTTCCGACAAGCCTCCAATAAATCTTGGGGCGAGATCAAGTCTAGAGTAAGCACAAGATGCAAATAAATAAATAACTAAATTAATTAATACGTACCCACACCGCGAGCCCTATTGTACACAGCCCAAAGGTCAACAAGACTCATAACACCGCCTTCGCTCTTTAAAATTCCAGTGTCCAGCAAGTATCCGGCCACTTGCTTTGATAGTTCAGAGAGGTAAACCAATTCGCCCTTGCTGCCTCCCGCCATTTCCTTTGTGACTGCGGGAGTGTGTAAACCTAACACATGACTGCTCTGAGTTAAAAGCGTTCGAGCTTCCGAATCGGGCTCTTCAGCCTCTTGTGAAGCAGATAGCCGTTCTGCAAAAGACTCGGCCAGCGCTACCATTTCTTTTGCACAAGCCATGAGCCCATCCAGGTCCTGCATTGCCGTGGAGAGAGTCGTACCGCTGTCCTGTACAAAATCACGGGACCGAAGTTCCAGACCTTGAATCCCTACCCGTGTCTGTTTAACGTCTGTACTTGGTGTTGAGGCAAAAGAAGCGACTGACTGCCCTACAGGAGTAGACTGACACCATTCTCTCTCACTCAAAGCAGCTTTAATCTTTGCATAAATTTCACTAGACCCACCAAGACGAAAACTTAATCTTGCAGTGTCTTGTTTCATCGGCACTTGCACACTGTCCCCAACTCGCAATTGTGGTGGCAAATTTGAAGCCATAAGCGGAGCTCCACACATTTCACAAGTCGCCAGTGCCGGATGGTTCTCGAATGTACATCTCGCACACACATTACCTGTCCTACTGCAGGAGACTGAAGTTGTACCTGCACCTTTTTTCGTTGGTAAAGCCTGTAATAGTGGGGGATTTGGAGCAGGCAAACAAGAGGCAAAGAGCTCAGGTTTTGCTGCAATCCCGCAACTGGAACATACTGGCATTACCGAGAGACTTGGAGGTGCAGCATTAGCAAAGAAGCATATTGGACAAACCCAGCCCGACGGAAGCCTGGTATCCTCCGGCTGCTGCTGCTGCTGTTGCTGTTGCTGCTGTTCCGGAATCGTTGGTGAAGGTGATAGTGAAGGTGATACTTTTTGCCGTGGCTCAATCGTAATTGTGATTTTGGGAGACGATTTCAAGAATCGGCCCTAGACAATAAGCATGCTGAAAGAAAAAAAAAATAAAATAATAAAAACTAAATAATAAAAAATAAAAAATAAAAAATAAAAAAGACACAGAAACACAAACGACAGGGTACGCAAAAGCACAAATAAAGAAGCAATATCACCACTGAAAATAGATAAATAAAACAAATTTAGGCACAAGATCAGAAAAAATAACTATATCCATACCGAATGCTCCACGGCCAAAATATTGTCAAGAGCGAGCGATATTGACCGCAATGGGGGCGCGTCGGCATCTACATAGCAAAGGCGTAGATTTGTTAAATACACTGATCCGTTTTGTCTGTCGACCACTTTATTGGTGCTATTTACAGGTTAGCCTTCAAATGCATGTCTCAAGAAGTACCCGTCATAGAGTCCGACACCAGATCGTACTGAAATTATGCGTTCACCTGACTGAAGCACTGGCTGCCGCGCTGAAGTTACATCAAGCGGCCGCCATCTGCTCATTCTCGCTCATCACAGTGCGCCTATCTGTAATCTTTATCCTCCATATTAGTCAGTTGTCGTTCTAGTTTATGACACGGATAAAAGTACGTTTATTTATTCTTTTATTCATTTATTCATTTATTCACTTATTCACTTATGTTGAAATATGAATCTATTATCTATCCCCTTATAATTATACACTCGCCCACTCACTCACCGATTAAGACAAATCTACCATGAGTGTCAGTTGTTTGACTTTTTAGCTCTACAGGAACTCACTCAAAAATACATAGTTATATATATATATAGCCCAAGCGAACCCTCATACCCTTCGAGGGATTCAGCTAAAGCAATCGAGAGTTCCTAATTCATTTAATTTACCATAAGAACAAATTCCGACCTATATTAACAACAATTCATTTATTCATTTATTCATTTATTCATTTATTCATTTATTCATTTATTCATTTATTCATTTATTCATTTATTCATTTATTCATTTATTCATTTATTCATTTATTCATTTATTCATTTATTCATTTATTCATTTATTCATTTATTCGTTATATTATGGTAACTCTATTATTATTACTCAATTGGTTATTCAATGCCCACACATTAAACTATTCTATCATTGGTCTTTGTCCCATTCACAAGAACCGTCGACCTCATTGTCTGTCTATATGGCAAAGTTTGCTGCTGCAGTTTATGTGCTAAATGCCTTACGAATACTCAGTTTATGCTCACTCTCGTGCGCTGTAGCAAGTGCAGTTTGCATTGTTATTGGTGCGGCACACGAGCATAGCAAGTATGTCTTTGTCATGTTGAGTCAAGGGTTCTATGCCGTTCTTGCCCTGTGTCTTTTTTGTTCTGAAATCGACTTGTTTACAACCTTCTTCGACAAACACTTGCCCGTACTCGGCAGTGGAGGGAGTCTGGCTGCAACTGCTGCCTGTCAAGCGTTTTTAGCCCTGTCGGTACTGCAGTATCTTGACATAAGCTTTGCCGGTACTGGCGATATGCGACGTCTGATAATTGCTACGGGCGTTTTGCTTGCAGCTAGCTGCTTATTCAATCTCATAACTGTATGCTCTCAGATTAATTTTTTGGAGGTTTCCTGCATTTAAGCCCTGGGCTATTTTTGTTTCTCTCAACGATTTCATTGTCTCTTGTCTACCTTTTACTGACAAAGAACCAAGTCTCTGGTAACCGAGAACCGAGCACGTGCTATGCGAAACGGAAAACTCAGACTCGTCTCTCCAATGCCGACTTCAAAGCCCCAAATGTACGGACCTACCGTGCCAGAACCTGTACACACGGCCCCGGCACCATATAAGCAAAATATTACAATCTCCAGTCCACTATTGCCACAGAAACCGCGCCCGCTTTTTTAAGAAGGTCTTTGAACATGGCAATATTTTGCATCCGAATGTGCTTGGGTACATGTTCTGAGGCAAAACTGCGATGCTTTTGTTATTTGTATCTGCTTTTTCTGCATTGTCTGCTTTATCTGCATCGTGTGCATCGTATAGTTTTGGTTTGTTTTTTTCTACGTGTATGCATCATTGGTTACTCTTTTGACTGGATAGCTTTAATATTGTGCTGACTATCATTTTTATAAATTTTAATGCACGAACATCAAATTGCGTTCGTTCATCCTTGATAAAGGCCTTTTTGCTTTGTCGTAATCAATACTCGCGCCCACGTAACATTATCGATAACGCGTAGCACGTGACTATCGTTTAATGTAACGGTCGATATTATTATGTAAGAATTTTATAGTAAATTAACTGCAACGATTGCTTGTCAATCTTATCTCACTAGCCAAGTATTCTAATGTGCCGGTTGATTATCAAATGCGTGGTTCACTGTTTCTGCCAAAGGCAGCCAACGAGCCTCTTTCTGCCAAAGGGAATGGGAATATGAGCTCTGACAAAGATTCTGAACTGATAAAGCGTGTAAATGAATCATTCGTTGACTCTGGAGCTTACGAACGGTACAAGCATTGAGACCTTACCACTCTAACAACTTGTAAAGCATTTCTTCCAGACTTCGAGCAGAACTACAGATTTCCGGATGGCAGACTAACATGAAAGAGTTTGCTGCAAGTGAGTTCAATGCTGAAAAGTCTCGCTAACGGAAACCAGAACAACTCGAAGCGGATCAATCTCTAACGCCGGAAAGGCTGTTTGATGTCCTTATAAACTCTGAAAATTGTACGGTTCTAGTCAAGCATACAGTATCATTAACGAACTTTAGCAAAACTTCCCTCAGACATCGAGGACAATATACTCGGCATGATACGGGAGTTTTTATACACCGTCGTAAAAATGTCGGACATCGAGTAGCCCTCAGCTTGCCTGCGCGTGTCTACATTCATACAATTAGAATCTATTGTACGCTCAATCTATTAATACAGTCTAGACCAAACGTTATCCCAATCACAACTAAAATTCAAGCGTCTCTGTCACGTATACTCCGATAGCTCTCTGGCGGTTCAAGGCCTCTTCGCGTGTAGGCCGAACAGACATTGTAGGAAGAAGAGCGCCCAACTCGCCACGAGAGCTTCGGTAGAGCTGACCCAAAAGCTGTTGCTTGTTTCTGCCTCCACGAGCTCCCTTGGCTGCGGCAATCTCTTTCTTCCGTTTCTTTAGCATTTCGCTACGTCTTAAAAGCTCCCCAAACAGCTGATCGACACCAAAACAATGCTTCAAATTGTCTACTGATTCTTTCAATAGCGTCTGTACTGTTTGCAAATCAGAAGCACCGAAACGACAGCCAGGCAGACCGCAAGCGTCTAAACAGCAATTCATAACGACAAGATAACTGGTTAAGTTTAAGCTTTCCTCTGCACTGGAGACACTGCTCGCCTCCAAGGCTCTCAAGACTACTTTGTCAGCCAGCAGTTGCAACTGGCTTGCATTCAAATGAGATCGTAATCCTAAAGTTATTTCCTCGTCTACAAAGCTCTGTAATTGTACGATACACTTTGTAAAGAGCCCTGATGAATGAGCAGCATCACTAGAAATAATAAGCACTAATATCCTGCACAGGATGCTGGCACTCAAATCCTTTGCTGAAAACACAATCTTTTCAAATATCTCCTCCCTCGACTGAAGGGCATTTTTGCCAAGCGCAAATTCTTCCGTCTCCTCGATATACCGTACGGAAAATTGTCCAATATCGCAAAGAAATGTGAGAGTTTTGTGGGGGAAATGCCGCTTGGTATTGAGTTCACCCGAAAGCAAAAGCATGCATAGCAAAGCCGAAACATGGGGAAAATATTCGTAAATAAGAACATTGTGCTGAGGTGCGTCCGTTTTGGCATTAGCGTCCCAAAGTTGCTTTTCGCTTCGTTTCTCAATGACATTCGCGTCATTTTCTATATCACCGTCTTTCATTGAAGGATTATGACCTTTAAAAACGAACCGGAAAAAAACGTCATCAAAAGAAGAGCCCAAGCTTTTGCCAAGCTGTTGTAAATTTGTCTCAATCTCTCGCGTCTCCTGTCTAACAGGCAACGCCGGTGCATCCAATCTGTTGGCGATAGAGTCTTTGAAAGACAGACTTTGGAAAAACTGTTGAACGTCTGATCCAATCAGACGTTCCTGAGACCGGCCTACTTTTTCAATCATGGATCCACCACGGGACGTTTCCGATTCTTTCATTAGTATTTCCTTCCCCTGCACAGCAAAGACAAGAACTTTTGTTGAGCGATGTTTGCCAGACTGTTCGAGAATATCAATGTAGCTGATCTCTTCCCTTATGGTATCAATCTGATTCAACGATAATGTTCTTGGACTAAACAACAGCAGGCTAGATGGTAGAGCTATCGCAATATCTTTGGACGCAGAAAAGGGAAAAACACGCGAAATAGGGGTATCAAACTCTAGACATAATGCGGATTTATTTTCGCTGTTGCTGGTGCAGTCAATTTTCCGTAATACGTTACCATCAGCAAAATAAAGCGTTGATCCATGCACAAGACTCTTGCGTGGATCCAGTCGAGATTGTCCCACGTCCAAATTTCGTAAATACGTAGAGGCTGTTAGTTGCGGAGTATTCAATCTCTCAAGATCAACAGTTCGAGACACCCGCACAGACCCTCCACCCATTATCTGAACAATTCTCGTATTTGTAGATCGATCAATCATATTTTGTACATCATAATTGACTGCACCCAGAGGCGGCTCAACCACCGACCTAACCTCAAATTTTGAGGGGCTTGCCAACATATCTGATAGAGAAAATTCGGATATCCTGCCGGACGCATACCCAACGATTAAATGTTTCCGAGCAGCAGTTCCACTCTCCGTGATAGCAATCAAATTCACGGGGCACGATGCGTGAGAAAGCGGAACCAGGTTCACGGGCAATGCGTCTGGATCAGAGTCTCGCCATGCTGTCACTGTGCAATCCATAAAAGACCCATCTGCTCTTATCCGTGCCTGTGCAGAAATGATGCACGTTTCTTGCTCACTCAGTCTTAATGCCAATAAGCCTCCCGTGAAAATAGTGGCAGGAGGCCTTGGCGACGAGGCAATACATCGCCTTTGCTTCGTCTAATAACCGTCAGACTCGATATTAAAAAAATAAAGAGGGATGCTGAAAGTAAAACGAAAAAAAAAAGATTAAAAAAAAAAGAGACCAACTTACGCTATACACATTAATGCCTTCATGATCAACTGCCGCCGCAAGTTCATGTGCATTGTAGTCCGCATCTTTTCGCACTGAAACATAGATCTGTTGACTTAAAGGCGGATCATTGCTGTCGGCTTTGCGCGATACAATCGCTCCCAGCGATCGCCACACCGACATGTTAAACTTTTTGAGCCAGGGCGATGATAATTTATTCTGTGCGATAATAATTTAATAATAATAATAATAATAATAAAAATATATAAAAATATATTTTTATATAATAATATATATGACAGGGTTATAATATGGATAATATTGGAATTGTAAACCACCACTATCGAATTATCCGAATACACGGTGAAGAATATAAAATATATAATACGATTCAAATGCCTATTAAATGATATAATTTGTATAGTAATCCGAAAATATAAGGTTTTTATCAAATACAAATTTTCATGTTCGTTTTATTGGTGGAGAAGCCTTCTGGTAGCACGTGACACAGTCGAAGGCAAGTAACCTTACACGCAGGAATGAATGTGCGGCATTGCCTCACAGTATATCTTGCTTTCCTGGCAAATGCCCCCCATATGCTAATTTTTCGCTTTAGTGCGGCGCCTTGACCGTGTAATTTTTGGAAACTTTTCAACGCATCATACATTAGAATACTTTATACTAGACACGGTTCATGCTACTAATCAATGGGTAATTGTTCCCAACTGGGGCCATGTGGATATGAATATTTGATGCCACGCAGCACCGTCCGCTCCGAATAGACAAACGGTATCCTGAGCTCTGCTAACATATGATTGAAAACCAAAAACAAGATGAGTAATATGCCAACAGAGAAATGAATAAATAATTTAAGAAGATGAGAGAAATTAAAACACATCTACAGCGGTTAAAGACGATCGCTAGCCGGCTGAACTCAAAACTTTTGGAACCGAAAAGATCGTAGAATTGACCAAATTTCAAATACGATAAAAAAAACTAGCCTCTGCAGCCGCTCTTTTACAATGCGATTGTCTAGCTGTAAAATTTTCAAGGAATCATGATGCTAGCTTCCTGAGCTAGAGACTGCCAATTCGCTTGCTCAAGTTCGGAAAACTTGACCTGCTCTGTCGAATAACTCACGAATATTGTTCCAAGACGGTCTTGCTGTAACGTGAAAATAGCCATTTCTTGAAAGACACATTGACGTATAAGTTCATTACGATGCTTCTGCTCTGCAATTGACCGTGTCTCTTTCTCAACGATGTGATTAACTCGAAGTCTGTCTGCTTCCTTTGCTTTTCCTTTCGCCTCCAGTTCGTTCAGTTTAGATCTATTGGATTCTATTTTGTGCTCACAGTGCTGTATTGAATCTTTACCGTACACCTCAAGTCGTTCGAAAAGTGCCTGTAAAATGTTAGCATTGAAATAAATAAAAGAACAAGATGTAACGCGATGAGCTCAGCAAAACAAATGAGGAATTCCTAGACAAAATCGCTATTTAGGGAAGATATACTAACAAACGTATGGATTAATAAAACCAACGTTTACGAACTTGTAAGAAACAAATAGCAATAAGCCTTACCAACATCGCTGCAACATGATCGCGCTCTGTCTTTAAATCTTCCAAAAAGTTTCTGTCGTACGATCGCGCCTGTTCCTCTACCAAGTATTGCGCGGATTGCATATGGCGAGAAACAGCATTCAGGCCCGTACTGATATCGGAGTTTGCACGGTCTCCGTAAAGCCTTTTATATACATCAGGCTCAATCACAGAGTTCATGGCAAGCCCCATTCGCATGAAATCTGCTGCAATTCCTTCTTGCCGACGGAAAATACGATCAGCCGATCGGCAGAATCCCCTTTTTAAACATGAGCAAGAACAAGAAAAAAAAAAAAATTTGAGCTTTGCTTACGTAAACGATTCAATCGCAATTTTGAGCGAACTCCTCAGATTTTTGGCCATTTCGTCAAACGTCTCAGTCGAAGGCATATCTGTTAGATCTATCGAATCGTGCTCGCCAAATTCGTTGCGATGCTTGTTTGACGTAGCCTTTTTAATCACCAACACGTCCTTGATGTCATTAGTCGGAAATGCTCAATCATCGTTTTTATTCAGCGTTTATTTATATAAATACTTGTTCTTGTCCGGGAAATAATACGAAATAAAAGTTTAATACTTACGGTCGGGACGGTGACAAATGTCCTTACGATAGGATCGTTTCTCAGTATCGGATGGCTCATCACTGCGTTAAGAAAACGCATCAATCCCCGTCGCCTTCGCTCTAAGAACAACGAGTCACCAGAAAGATAGTGCCCATTGACTGTCCAGAGTTAGTAAAAACGCAAATGCAACGGCCTCGTCATGTGGCGTACCAGTCAAACGTTTGGGGGCTAAGGCATTAGCATGTCAACAGAAATTATATCAAATTGTAATTATAAATATATATCAAAAAATAAAAAAGATTGGAGACACTTACGAAGTATTGGCACTCGCCGGAAAGGGTATCGCTTTATAAGCAGTTCCCCAAGCCAGAAGAAATCGCTATAGCGCCGCACAACTTCCGAGCCGTATTTTCTGCTTTTAACGGTGTAATCAATGTGACGAAACATGGGCAATCCGCTTTTTTGAGGAACAATATGGATTATGATATCGTCGCGATCCACCAAGGCAGCATTAGCCGCCTCCATTATTTTTGTTTCAGCATCTCCCAAGTCATTGCTCCGCCCGTTATGTCCATTACTGCCGGAATGATCTGAAAATTCCAAAAGATTGCTTTTCCGTGGCCCTCCGGCCGGTGCGGAAGTTGCAGTTGCAGCAGTCGGCGAAGCTCCAGAACGCCAAGGGTCATTTTCTTCTGCGGGTACTGTAAAAGCAGCAGGCGTATGACCTTCACGAAACTGCGGCACGGGTAGAGCTAAAGGTTAGAGAGGGGTAATAAAAAACCATATCAATTAGAAAGAAATTTTAGATAGAAAAACGATGAGCGGGAGAGTCAATGTACAATTAATCTTTTCCGAGAAAGCAGCCAGGCTGATCTCGTATCCCTCCTGCGCCAATCCTGTCAGAGCGAGGGCCACGTAAAATTGTCCAAGGCTAATATCGAGTTCGTCTCCCGAGCCCGGAGGAGACACGATACTGAGGATCTTCTCCACTGTGTGCCCAGCCAGTCCCGCCGACAGCACTAAATCTCGTAAAGACGAAAGCGCCAGTTTGACGTCACCGTTTTCATCGGCCTTGACGGCACGTCGTTGGTAAATTTGGTCGTACGCAGAGGGCACACGGCCTTTGTCTGTGCGGGTTAGTTTGTCGTGCCAAGCAAGTGCAGTACTTAGAATCTCCAAAAAATCGCCCAATTGAGGCGCGTTTGAGCGTCTCGGCGAGAATGAGTGGGATCCATCACTGTCCTCGGCAAAGAGATCGCTCGCAGACGAGACAGTACTCATTTTGCTCCAAAGCCGCACCAAAAGGAATACGCAACGTGATTGACAGCCGTATGTATTATGACATATATACACAATATGTGTAATGGGATAATTATTATTTGGACACGAGCGTGATGATAAGTTAAATGATAATTCATAATTAATGATAATAATTCATAATTCAGAAATAATTTATAATTCATAATTAATGATAATCCATAATTAATGATGAAAACAATATTTGAATAAATAAAATAATCATGGCGCAATTACAGTGTACATTTTATACACCATTTAGTCCTGAGGATATAATTTATAAAGATTATTTCTTTTTAAATTGCAATATATATGGAGAAGGCAGTCCAATGGGCACTGGCTAACGGAGCTTTTGTCCACGATGGACTTGAATTTCGTGCCGTGCCAGACCGCGGCACAGCTTGTATAGCTTCGAGGCAGATTGAGCGTGACTCGGTCTTGCTGCGTGTCCCTACGCGCCTTGTAATCAGCGTAGAAACTGCGCTGCAAGAACTGCCAGGCCTTGAGCAATTGCAGCTGTCTCCAGTGGCGACAATTGCTGCTCTGCTTGCCTACAAGCAAACCGACATTTCCTGGTTTTATAGCGAGTACGTGCGCAGTCTGCCGGCCGACTCGGAATCGATACTGCAATGGCGCGAGGAGGAGGTGGTAAAGCTCCTGCAGGGCACTGCGCTTTTGCCTGCAGCCTTGGAGCGCCGTAAACAGGCGCAGCACGAGTATGCGGCACTCGCTACCGTGTACCCCGACATTAGCCTGCCCGAGTTTCTGCGCTGCTGCACGTGGGTGACGTCACGAGGGTTTCCACGACGGTTGTTGGGCAGTGAGGGAGAGCGTGGAGCTGAGCCGATTATGCTGCCGTTACTGGACTTGCTGAACCATAGCTATGCCACGCCAGTGACGTGGGTGGCGGCTGGCTCAGGCCAGCAGGAAATCTGGTTTTTGTACCATAATAGCGCTAACGAGGGCGCTGAAATATGTAACAATTACGGTCCGAAAAGCAATGCTGAGCGTAAGTGGAAAGTGTTGAATTGTCCCCGTCTTGCTTGAGGACTGGAATGGGCGGGGTTGCTCTCATAGTCGATGATGCTGAAACGATCTTTTAAAGTGTCAAGAGTTGGGTTTCTTTAGATTGATTATTGTCCATGTGGGGGTTATTTAGCGCTAACGAAATTCGCAGTTTTATTAAGCTACGGGTTTTGTACAGACGACAACGAAGCAGAGTTTGTAAGACTGCGTGTACGCAGCAGCTCTGGCGGTTCTGCTGCTGGCGAAGGGACTCGTAAACAGGTGTTCGACGCCTTATCACGGCGCTGTGAAGGGCAATATGTTACGGAAGAAAACGGTTCTGAACTCTCCGGATCCGTTTACCGCGAATCTAGAGACAGCAAATACCCTACTTTTGAACTGAGATTGGGCATGGAAACGCTACCGGACGAGATGATTTTTTATGCTGCTTGCCAGCATGCCACTGAAAGTGAGTGGCAGGTGATAATGACTCGTGATATTGTAAATTGTGACTTAAGGGCTTTTTTTACAGATCGCTTGTCACCAAGAACACAGGCCATGGCGTACTTGCTCCTACAAAACACTCTCGAGTCTAATTTGCAGCGACTGAGAGTCAAAGACTCGGGAGATTCATTTCGAGCGAGACAGGCCGCCTGCTACAGACGAGGCCAGATCCGTTGTGTTCAGCGAGCTCTTGAGCTTGTGGATATGGATTTAGACAAACACAGTTTCAAAAAGGAAATGATGTCATTATCAGACTTTTTTGCAGAGAATGGAGAGCTGTGCGCTTCCCTTTTGGCCGCACTTGACCTGCAAAGCATAGAACAAGCGGCGTCAGAGGGAGAAGAGTTTACGCTTTTTGTGCTTTATCTTCTCCATGTCGCGGATCCTGAGTGGCACAGCAAACAGGAGTGGATTCAAAATTTGCCTCCCATCTCCTTGGGTTGCGCAAAGGATAGATTAGAAGAAGCGAACGATTTTCTGGCCACAATAGTGGTTCCTATACGCGAAGTGCTTCTTGACTATTACCCAAACGAGATCAGTGCAGATACAGTTGGCTGGGCCATGGAAGTCGTTGATGATAGAATGGCAGAGTGTGAAAATTGCTCTGTGCTGTTGAAGCTGCATTGACAAATCAACTTGAGTCATGAAAAACTCGAAACATTCGATGGTGCTTGACCTTTGTATGCATCAAATTATATATGGACATCGAATATACATTTGCAAGCCAGAAAAATTTAATAATCAATGCATTAGTACTATAGATTTACACCCACATACTCAGAAATAGTGCATCCGCTTCAACCAATTATGTGTCCAGGTACTCGAGAATAGGGTCACCAATGTTCCGAATCTCTGCGCGCAAAAAATTAGTCATTTAACAAAAGTGAGAAACACTTACCGGGAAAACTGCATTTTAAGTCAAACGCCTTTGACAAAACGATCTTGAAAAGCTGTATAACGTCAGTAACGAGTCTTTGTAAACAAAATTTGGGTACCTTTTGCACGTTGATTGAATGCGACGAAGAGCAAAAAATGAGCGGCGCGTGCATAGCCTTTGCGTACCGTCGCGCCTGTTTTGCGATTAGCCTGCGTTAGAACATGTATCACCCACCTGATTAGTAATGAGTGCCTTTTCAGAGTCTGGAAACTGCACAAAAATATCGTATTTCGTGCCGACGAGGAAAGGTATAGCTTCCTAAAAGCAGTCAATTTTTCAGTTCAAAGTAGATTAGTGGCTCAATTACCTTATTCATTCCTTTTGCCTGTGGGTACCAGTCTTTTATCGAATTGAGCGTAGTCTTGCGCGACAGATCAAACATGTAAAATATAGCGATTGCTCCTCGTGCTACGAGAGGCAGCATGTTTGTGAATTCCCGCTGGCCGCCAAGATCCCATACTGTAAATTTGATATTCTGGCCACGGATGGCTATTGTTTTCTCCATGAAATTGACGCCTAGCGTTTGTATATAGTCGTCGTCAAAACATCCCTCAACGTACTTCACCATGAGAGATGTTTTCCCAATTTGAGCGTCCCCAACCATCCCGACCTTTAGCACGATCTCGTCCTCTTCCTCCTCGTCCTCTTCTTCGTCTCCTTCCTCCTTTTCATCAGTCTGTTCGAATGTTTGGCCTGTCCGCCGCGCCGAAAGCTCAGAGCGAGCCATAGCGTCCCATTCTGAGCTCGCGGCACGTGACGTGACGCTCAAGTTGCTTCGAGTACGGCCGTGCCGCCGCGTCGAGTCCATAAGCCCTATTATAAAAGGCAGTTTACGCGTCGCCAAAACGCGATACTAGACCAGCATTTGCAAGTAAGACTACCGCAAGATTGCTTGTACGTCGCAAGCAGTTCTCTATCTGCCTTTTTGTTACAGCCAGAGACTGATGATACTTGATATCTGTGCAAGTAATGCTAAAGTGAAAGCGGTCTGCACAAAGATCGCTGCCATAAAATCGTCATTTATGCGTAGTTATGGCAGGAATATTACTGGTTTACCGAACGTGCCGGTGCCAAGCGAGGAAAACAAGAAAGGCAAAATATTGGTTGGATACGGCAGCCATAAGGGCTGATTCAGAGTTTGATCAGGTCAGCGGCGGCCTGCCGTGTTGCCTCGAGTTTAGCGGCAAATACTTGCTTGGATTCCTGGATCCGAGGCCGCTGAGCCGAGTCGCATCTGCGGCCACCTTGGCGTTTTTGCTGGTCTTTATTCCGGCATTTGTATTCATCCACAATCCTCTGTACTGTAGACCATTGAAGCAAAATTTCAAAAATGTGGCGGCAGTTGAGCGTGACTCGGCCGCATATAGCGTATGCGCTGCTCGGCGGGTTTACCACCGTGTTTATGCTGCTTTCGCTTTTCATCAAGGAAAAACTTTACATTGGCGAAGCGAGTAAGTCTGAATAAAACATGAAAAATTATGAAAAATTATGAAAAATAATACGGCACTGACACCCAACTCTAGCAATGGCAACCATATTTGGTATTATTGTGGGTCCACACGCGGCCGACATTTTTTCGCCCAACACTTGGGGCAACGAGGATCTAATTACGCTCGAAATTTCACGCATCGTCTTGATCGTACAAGTGTTTGCTGTCGGCGTTGAACTGCCTTCCAAATATATGTGGAAGCACTGGCGCAGCGTAGCCATGATGCTTTTGCCTATAATGACGGCAGGCTGGGTTATCACGGGTGCTCTTATATATGCTCTATTTCCTGAGCTGAATTTTGTCGAATCGCTCGTTGTAGGAGCATGCGTTACTGCCACTGATCCCGTACTAGCAAGCTCGGTCGTGGGCAAATCTAAATTTGCTCGGCGTATTCCGGGTCACGTGCGCAACTTGCTATCGGCTGAATCTGGGTGTAATGACGGCATGGCTTTTCCATTTTTATATTTGGCTCTAGATATTTACCTGGAAAGAAATCCGAGGCACGTTGTGCGGGACTGGTTTACGCTGACCATTCTGTATGAAGTTCTTTTTAGTTGTGTATACGGTGCAATTCTGGGAGTGATGGGTCGGAAAATGATAAAGTTTGCTGAGCGGCACGGCCTTATGGACCGCGAAAGTTTTCTCGCTTTTTATATCGCTCTTGCTTTTCTCTCTTGTGGTGCCGGTGTGCTGATTGGGACCGACGATTTGCTCATGTCCTTTTGCGCAGGCGCTGCTTTTGCGTGGGAGTAAGTTGTATATTAAATATTTATTGATATCTCTTTTCCGTCTTGTTTCGAGATCTGGCTTGCCTATTTTCAGCACCGTCTTTATACTTTTCTTATTTATATGTAATCTCTGGATGTTGACACTAATAATCAGCGGCTGGTTTTCCGACCAAACCGAGGAGTCTCATGTATCGAACGTGATAGATTTAATCCTCAATCTTTCCTTCTTTGTCTATTGGGGTTCCATCATTCCATGGGAGTATTACAACCGGCCCGATCTCGGAATTACTCCATGGAGGCTTGTAGTCTTGGCAATATTGGTGTTATTGCTAAGACGTCTTCCTGCAGTCATAGCATTCAAGCCACTAATACCCGATATTAAAACTTGGCGTGAGGCTGGTACGTTGAGGCTTTATTTTTCCGTTTAATATTGACCATTTTATAGTATTTTGTGGTCATTTTGGACCGATTGGAGTGGGCGCGATATTCACATCTATCCTAGCACGCGCAGAATTAGAAACAGAATCGGAATCTCCACTCGCACGGTTACCAGCTGTAGATTCGGAGCATGGAATTGTTATCACCTTGATCTGGCCAATCGTCAGTTTTCTCGTTTTGTCATCTGTAAGTATTTATTATACTTGTTATTTATTATTTCCAGCCTATGGCTATTTACCTTTTTGACCATTCAATGGCCCGTCTATTCTCAACCTTTCTTTACAGCCTTTCTTTAGATTGCCTCTTTAACTTTTTCATCTTTCCTTTTTCTAACCCCAGATCATTGTCCATGGCTCTTCCATAGCTGTGTACACACTCGGCAAAAAGATCCACCCGGTCGCGCTAACCTTTACAATAACACAAACGCAGGACGTGGAGAACCCGACATGGCTGCAGCGTCTACCTCGGCTGGAAATGCATTCTACTTCACATAGACGCCGCGACACTGAGGAAAAGCTGGAGGAGAGTCCAGACAGCCAGATCAAATCCAGCCGTCTTGGAGGACCCATCAATCCAGCGGCTATTGGCCACAATATTCGGCCGCCAGAGCCTGTGCATTTGTCGCCGTCCGATAGAAGCGAAAGTCCCGATGAACATTCCCCTGAAGCAGGCGAAGGCCAACAGCCTCGGACACGAGAGGAAGCAGATGCTCAAGCGGAAGAAGAGATTGAAGAGGAGGAAGCCAATGAACGGGCGGACGAGGAGGAGGACGCTTACCATCCTTCTATGCATCCAATTCCTACTGCCTCTGACACTCAAGCTCAAGCAGACCAAAGAGCGAATCGATCAAGAAAAGCCAGGGCCATGTACCAGGAGGGCGATAATCTTATCGTGGAAGACGAAGACGGTGAGGTTATGCGCATGAAGAAGCTCGACCGGAGCCGTAGAGAACAAGTTGAGCCCGTTTACAAGGATCATGAACTGGCCAAACGGATCTGGTCTTATGTAAAACGCAACAAGGAATCCGGTAAAGATGCGGCTAAAAAGCCCATTAAAAAGGCACTGAAACAAGTTGCTTCAGAGCTGCCGGATATTGTAATTGATCCAGTACAAGAAGCCAAAGCCAATGCCAATCGGCCGTCGCGCCCCACAAAGGGACAAAGCTCTGCTGCAACTGACGCTGCTACTGACGCTGGTGTGGCCGCCGTTACTGGAGCTGTTGGCGGTGGAGCCAGTGGGACTCGAACCGCCTCACAGGATAGCAATGGTGCTTCTCGGGCAGCAATGAAGCCAGTCGATCCGGAACGTGCTCGACGCGAGATTGCAGAGCGTGAAGAGGAAACTGACGTCGAACGTCGTCGGCGATTGGCTGCTCTTGGTCTGAGTGATACTGCTCAAGATGAAGGGAACAACGAAAATTTGAAGCCTCTAGAGAAAAGTGCGAAAGGTGGTGGCAGTATGGACAGAGCCGATGGAGCCAGAGGCCAAGAGCTTCAGACTGCATCCCGGACAGAGACGGGTAAACGTCGTGACGATCGGCCCACTTCTCTGTCTGGAAGTGAAGCAGAAAATGCTGTAGATTCTTCAAGCAGCAGTGACGATTATGATGATGATAATAATTCTGATTCTGATTCTGAGAGCCGAAACTCTCGTGCCGAGCATGAACACCGGCCTCAGCGTGGATCTTTTCTAAGATTTGTTGAGCCGGAACTACCAAGGGCAAATGATGAAGAGAATGAGTGGGGGGAAGACGTCTCATCGTCATCGAGACTACAGCCGACGGCAATAAGATTCCACGATAGTGTGGACGACGATAGAAGATCACGCGGAAGTGGTGGAGGACGGAGAAAGCATCACAGGAAGAGACGATCATGGAATCGTCAATGATTTGTTGTCTATTTTAATTTCTTTGCTCAAATTTTTTATCTGATTTTATTTTGAATCTGTAGTTTCTGTTCTCTGTCATACTCTGTGGGGAAGGGTTGGTGTTGTACTAGTAAGATATTGTATACTAGCATAAAGGCGGCTTTAAGCCTCCTCTAAACATTTAATATTCTCTAAATATTTGTTTTAAATCGTAACTTGGCATTCATACTGTAGATGGGTTTGTATATATAATTATGATTATATTTATTTATATTTATTTATTTATTTATATTTATTTATTTATTTATATTCACAATTAATGCTTATGGCTAATCCACATTAACTACGTCATACCCATATGTAGAGCCAATTTAGCACAAATCATTCGACCGATTCAACGCGCGATTGCAATTGAATTGTGCGGAAATCATGAGTCAAACGGTCCCAGAAAACATTTTATCCGCGCTCCCAAAATCTTCACATGTAGTCGGTTTCAAAGGCATTGGGGGCAAGCTGTCAATTCAAAGATAAGTGCTAATCACCAGGTTCATCATTCTCGAGTGCATTTCGATTACAGACAACTCTTGATGGCTCGCCGCATAACTATTTTTGCAAAGTAAGGAGATGAAAATTTTTGTCTCTAATTCTCGAGATTGACAGTGGAAAAACGGCGCAAAAGATGATGCGGGCAGAGTACGAATCGCTCAGAGCTATTTACACAGGTATTTAATTACAATCGTTTAATCTATAAAGGCTCGTTCAGTCTGGCAATGATAAGGGAGTGTTCGAGCGCGTATTCTTGAAACAAGTTTGGGTTTTCAATTGGTTTTGGTATTTGTTTTATTATTGTAAGTCTAATTTGAACAGCCGTGCCAGGATTTTGTCCAGAGCCAATTGGCACGGGCGCTGTCTCACAAAATGAAGCACATCGATATTTTATGTTGGCGGGATGGCTTGATATGAGCGGTGCTTTAGATGCTAAAACGTTCGCTGAGCGATTAGCGCGATTGCACTCATACACTAGTGAAAACGGGAAATTTGGGTTTGAATGCAGTACTTTTTGTGGTTCAACTCAGCAAGACAATACTTGGGTATGTGCCGATTCCGTCTCGTTTTCTTGTTTATACATACGTGTAATTGTTTATTTCGTTTTACGTATACGTTCCTTTGCGTCTGTATCCTATTTATGTCTTGATTCAGGCTTGCGTCTGTCTCTGTCTCCTTTCAGTTGTCTTGCTTGCTGATCTAAATGGAAAAGGAAGACAAGTGGTCGACGTTTTTCGCGGAGCGCAGATTGCGACCGATTCTGCGTCTGAATGTAGAGAACAATGGTCCAGATCCGGAGCTAGAAGGGCTCGTTGATCGTGTTTGCACTCGCGTCGTACCTCGTCTTTTAGGGCATTTAAATGTTAAACCCGCTTTAACGCACGGCGATTTGTATGCGACTGTTTTTTGTCTCATTACTCAATGCCCTCGTCTTGTTTTTTATTTTTACTTATTTTGATAGATTTGGGTTTATTTTGTTCTTTTGCTCTTTTTTTTCTTTTTTTTAAATTTTCCGTCTTATTTTTAACTTATTCAGTGCATTTCAAATCATGTTCACTTTATGTTCTTTGATTTTAGATTTCTATTTTTAAACGCATCAGCCTAATCGTAGATGGAGCGGAAACGCAGCCGGGTCCGTACTGTTTGATCCGAGCGCAGCTTTTACTCACAACGAGTACGAACTTGGTATAATGATCATGTTTGGGGGCTTTGGCCGGGTTATTCCTCATTACCATCGCCATATCCCAAAAGCAGAGCCGGTGGCTGAGTATGATGACCGTGTGAGCCTGTATATGTCGTACCACGAGCTCAACCACTCTGGGATTTTTGGCGGGGGAGGCTACCGCTCATCTGCGATGAACAACCTCAAGCGTTTAGTGCAAAAATATGGATAGAATTTGTAGAATTGGGAATAATTGTTGGCAGTGAATGTTATTAGAATCATTAAAAGTAATAGACTACAGTTTGGAACAGTAAATTCGTGTTTGAGACCTCTGTACTCACAGTATACTCACACTGATCCGCTTTCTGCCCCAGTCCGATTTGCTGATTCCCATTTTGCCTGATTCCGGGTCTCCGTGCCAAGTCTCTGAATAAAGTCTAGACACATTCGATTCTGCGCAAGTTCGAATCCGTAACAGGACCGTACTTATTAACGTTGATTGACGGTACCTGAAACAATGGAGCACCAAAGAACAAAGTTTCGCCAAAGATTCGTGGATTCTTCGAGTAGTAATGAGTAGTAATTCAAGTCTTTGCCCTATTTACCCGCGAAACCGTCTCAACGTTTTCTTTGCTGTTAATATTCATTTGCAGCCAATGACGTCAAGTAACCATTACCTCCAACGAGCGTGTCACGTGAACTGCGCGGACTTGCTTGTCGGTGCCGCTCGCTGCTTCCGCCTCGCGCAGTAATGACTGAATAAACAAGCAGTATTCTAGATAAATCTACGGGTCAATACATGACGCACTCGAGGTCTGCTTACCAGGGCCTCTGCGTTTTTACTGACAGGCCGGCCAGTGTGGGCTTTAACGATGCCACGCATCTTGTGGTTTGGGTACAACGGCTTCATGGCGGACAGGCACAGCGAGATTTGTTTGCATAGTAAATAAAGCAACAGCAATTTGTCTTACTTTACCTGATAATCAAGTAGTATACAGTGCGATGGGTTTACTGCACACACCACCGAGATTTTATAATATGAATCTCTATCATAGGCCGCAAGTAAACAATAAATTATTTTGTTACGTAATCATGCCATATACTGCCCACACTAACCCTAACCCTGTTAGAAATATGTCAGTAAGAGCGGTCGAACGCATTGGCTTTGTTCACGACGTTGGACGTTGTATAGCGAATCTTCCATTATCTAATTGCACAGTCTATCCAAATGTACATTTACAGATCCTGTATACGTACCGATTCGAAGGACACGCGGCGTAATCTATGTGATGGCTCGGAAAAAGGATTCAATTGCCAACGGAATATCTTGACAAACATTGATCCGCTGCTGCAACAATTCTGTGATTTTTTCCGGTCCCAGGTCCGGGGTAGCACCCCTCTCAATGGTCGTGACCCGCACTAGTGCCTCAGTCGTGTCTGACGAAGGCTCTTCAACGGCCAGCCGAAAAGTCAATGGACGTGAATGCCAGAGACAGTCAACGTGGATAGAAATGGAACTAGCGTCAGCTACTGCGTATACAGAGACAGCTTCATCGTTCATCAAAGTCTCGTCCGCCGCAGTGAAAGGTGATCCATGAAAGCTTTGCCAAAGACTGCTGAACATCGCGGATTGGCGTAATCGCTTTACTAAAAGCGGCAAGGCAGACAAGTTCTTGAGGTAGATTTTGTTGACTTGCCGCTGCGATTTTGTTTCGCCTTCTAAGGGACTTTGTGCTACATGAATTCGGTAGACGTGAGATGCGTCGTCGATACAAAGATCTCGTTTGAAAAGCGTTCGATCCGGGCAGACAAGATCTATTCGACGATTAGAGGTGCAGAAGGGCTCGCCGGGTATGAAATCTATTCCGCAATCGGCAAAGGCATATTCAGATGACTTCAATGAATCAACACCGATTGGGACGTTTAAGGGCGGGTATAACTCAACCACAAGGCCAAGAGTTCCCGAAGGTTGTACAGATTGTTGAGCATCGCTGATGTATTAGTGATTTTCAAAATAGCAAATTCGTCAATGTGTAAATTTTTAGTTCTAATAGGACCTGCTCTAGAGATGAAACGTTATTGCTTTCATGCAGAAGACAATGAATGATTTAAAAAATAAAATGCAATAGCAAGAGAAAAATTGTATTACAATTGCGAGAGCCAATCGGCTGTAGAGTTCGGAGCACGCATAGCGAGATGGCCAAACTCGGCTGGCAATTCCGAGAATCCAAAAGCCATTCGAAGTTCTTTGCGAGAGCCTTCCGGTAAAGGTATTGCGGAATGACTTTTCCAGTAGAGAATCGAAGGTCCAGGTATCCCTTTGCAGTTTTTTGCAGCGATTCCGTAAGCATTTTCAAATTGCAGAGGTGAAGACTGCTGCTTCTCTGTGAAAGCAGCAGATAAATAGTCGACACTTCGAAACAGATCGGTTCCCTCTGGAGCGGATAACGTGTCTAAACGTGCTAATCGTGCTATTTGCCCTGCAAACGCGTCTAAAGTACTATTAGAACTGGCAAGATGGGAAGACAAAGCTTCATTTAGAGCGTCATCACTACGCGAAGTTTGACTGTCTCCTCCATCAGCCAAATGTACGCGCACTAAAAGTTGTGAGCCTGATTTAGTGTGAATACTGTTCGACTCTGTACTCGTGTCTTTGCCCGGTTCAGTGGACGCGTCTTTCTCTTTTTTGACTGTCTGCATTAGTAATTGACCCTGTTCAATAATCTTCAGCCTTATTGCCGTCTACTCTTGTACCATTAGCTGCGTCGTCAAGTCGTATATTTTTCTTTTTGACGTCATTCTCTTCCTTTACAGGGCTGTTTGCAACAGGATTTGGTTGGCGCATTGCCACCTGTTATCAGTACGAATTATTCGGGAAAGAGAAAACGGACTTGAAACACAAAATAAATCGAGACCAAGGAGTAAACTTACATCAACAAGCATAATCTTACCGCTGATGCTGATGACGGTAGACTCATTGGTATCATCGACAAAGCAATCGAGCCTTTTCCAGATTAGACGGCTGTAAACAAGAGTCATACTTGAGTCTTCGAGCTAATCGCTGAACGCCTTCTTGCGTGAAAGCGCCAAAAGAACGGTGTTCGAGCCATTTATAGGCCGTAGAAATAACTTGCTTGCGATCGTACAATGCCGTCGGCGCCATTCAATCATTTTATGTGCGCAAGCGCCCAAACATGCAGCTCTTTCTCGGAAATTTAATTGGCAATTATTTCGAGCAACATTTAATTGCCTGCCTCATTGATATTTCCTCATTTATTTATTTATCTATTTATCTATGTATTGTTTTTGTCAATCATCTTTCCCCATAAATTTGTAAATAATTCCAGATAAATATTATGGAGAGCATTGGCGAACAGAGCACACTGCAGCAGCAGATCGAAGCCTATGATTTCGAGGCAGACGAGAAATTTCAGGTTTGCATAATGCAAGAGCGTACATCCTGGGCGGCTAACACATTAAGGCCGGAATTGCCAGTATTTTGCAGGGTCAGAATGACGCGGATACCGAACGCGTGATTAAACGGGCAAAACTGTTTTATTACAAAAAGTACGGTTTTGTGGTGGCAAAGCTTAACTGGATATAGCAACGTACTTCCAACTCAAAATGCGGAAAATCCTGGGCCTAACGGTGCTGAAAATGAACCGAATCAAAGCTTTACAGGCAGACCATTAGGTTTGTTAGTGGATGCAGAGGCTCCACAGGCCGCGTCATTCCAAGAAATAGTGGAGCTGATTGCCGCTGGAAAGCCAGTGCCAGGTACAATAAAGCCTTCAATGCTAAATGGTCGCTTGCTCTTTACTAACAATAGGAATTCGGCATGTTCCTGATACACTGAATGAAAGTGAGCCTTCAGAGTCACATCAGCCGCCTTTAAGAAAGCCATGGCTTGATCGGTGATCGTCAGATTATGGGCAATACCGGTCTATATTGTTGGAATTAATTGAAATATTCAGGAGAATGAATCTTCAGGATTGACATGCCGCAGCACAATGTCAAACACTTCAATGCTGGGTGGCAGCTCCTTTTTGGTTTCCAGCAAAAAGTAGAAGGCGCTTCATATTTTTTGATCATGTTCGACGTGGCATATCGGAAGCATTGCATGTATACTCATTGTTTGGTTTTAATTGATTAATCAATTCTATTTATTTTATAAGTATTGAGTTTCAGTCTTCGTCGGACATGAGCTCGGCGAGCTCAGCTTCTTCTGCAGCGGTTAGTTGAGCTGCCCCAGTGGTCTCGCTTTTTTCTTTTAAACTTTGCAAATTTGTCGCAAGATCGGGATATTCTGCCATTTCTTTCGCTTGCAATGGCCAAAAGCGAACGGTCGCATCTAGCGAAGTGGATATCAATTCGTCTCCATATATTTCAAGGGATGTGACATCATCAAAATGGCCGTCAAATGTCCGTATCAATTTGCCAGTTGCAATATTCCAAACGCGGATACGCTCATCACGGCAGGCAGTAATACATTTGTCTGAATAAATTACACAATCACGAACATAATCAGGATGCTTTAATACTGTATCTGTCTTCCCCGTCTCCAGATCGAGCCGCATTACGCACCCATCTGCCGAGGCAGTCCAAATTTGGCCGTTGGTATAGCGCAAGCGGTACACGTTTGATTCGTGTATACGTATATCCCGAGTGCATTGTCCAGTTGTACGTGAAACTTGCCATTGTTTGATAAAGGATTCACTGCCCGCAGAGAACAGAGATAAATCGTCCCTTTGAACAGCCGCAAAATCCTCTATACCACGAGTGTGGCCCTTGAGCACATAAGCACTCGTATTTTGTAAGATTTGGTAATGTGAGCCTCCAGTTGAAGCCAAACCGGCAGAACCATCCTGGCTCTTACCCCCAATTTGGGACTGTAAGATATCCTTCAAGTCCCACGCTCGTATAGAGGCATCTGATGATCCGGAGAAAAGCAATTGCAAAGAAGGCACATGCACTAGAGCTTTAATAAAATCAGTGTGGCCCGAAAACACGGCAATTTCTGCGCCTGTCGAGAAGTCCCATAAGCGTACTGTTTTGTCCCAAGATCCCGAGCAAACAAAATCCGCTCCAGAAACAGTAGCAATACAAAGAGATGAGACGGGTGCACGATGGCCGCGTAAGACGCGTACTGTTTTACGCGTTTTCAAGTTTAAAATTCGAATTGACGACGCGGATTCTCCAATTACGAGATAGTCCTTATGCGGTACACTGCATATGATTTTACTAGGCAGCGCGATAGGCGAGCCATTGGTATTGACCCGTTTTTCTGCTCGGCTGATGTGTCAGAAAAGTGGCATAAAAGTCAAGTACCGTTGCGCATCCGCTAAGCTGGCGTCCGTTTGAAAGTATGCGTCTGCCATGATAATACTGTAATAATAACGAAAAAAAGAAGAATGGTTAGAATTACATTTGACGGTAATATTTCAAATAAATAAATTGATTTAAGGAAAATTGGGCAACGTGCTTATCGATAAGTCAACCTTCCTTTCGCGCTATCATTGCTTGAAACGAAGAGTGAAGAGGCGTATGCAGATGCAAAGGAGATAAATACGTACAAAAATTTACCACTGATACTTTTATACTTTAGGCGTCTCCAAAATCAGTAAGACTTATCAACAAGACAGGAACGATGGAGGAAGCGTGGACGAAAATTGCGAATAAACTCACAAATGGTAAGGGCTTTTGGGTTAGCGGAGTAGCTGCTCACCATTTTAATTAAAACAAATTCGAACTAGACATATTACACTTTTATAATTGTAGTCTTGGTTATCAATTAAGAAGGGTTCGTACCAATATTGGCTACGAGAACAATTGTACCGTTTGAATTTTCGTTACCATCGAGGTCTTATATTCACCCTAGTTTGATTTGATTTCGAAAGCTATTTGGTCGGCAGGTGTTCAAAAATTCAAAACTTTTGTTAAATAAGAGATAGGCTGGACTTCGACGGGCGCAATCTTCAACCAATGTTTAGCATCTCCTCGGCGCAAGCGACACTAAAACATTCTACTCATTGCGCGAGACGAAACTAAAACTGTATCATTACAGGAAGACGCTCTACAGAATTTGAAAACGTGCTTTTATCGCGAATTGTATCAATTAGCAGTACAATCGGGATCGGCTCTAATAATAAAATTTAAAATCTAGCCCAGAGGTGCGTTTGAATGAGAAAATAAGGATAGAATTAGCCGTACAGGCAGCAAACCGTTTATTCGGTTACGACAAAAAAAAAACTACGTCACATGAAATTTCTTCGCGTAGTGTAAGAAAAACTGCGCTTAGAATAATTCTTAACAATAAAAACAAACCGCCATTCGGAGCAATCTATTCGTGAATATGGTATTCCTGTCAAATGCACGTGTTCCGATGGTCCGCAAGCAGAAATGTGGGGAATTAATTAGCTATAAATTGTGGAATAGCCGATAATATTATGTGCATTATGTGCAGTTAAATTTCGGTGAGCGTAATAGGTGAGCGTAATAAATGCACGTAATCCGTCCACGTCGCCCAATTATTTCGCACTTTTTACTTGTGGGTGGAAATAACTTCCGTAAAAGGTGCAAAAGCCGGGGAAGAGGAGAAGGCGCTACAACGCTAAACTCTAAACCGGAAGACCGGAACACGGCAATACTTATGCTCTATAGTGCGCAGGTGTTTTGATCTTTAAAAGTCTTTTGCTATTTAACGTTACTTTAACGCATTACTAGCTGCCTGGCCGGAAACATGGTAGTTTAGCTGTTGTGCATAAAAGAAGCTGGTCCACCCGAAACCTGTGCTGTCGGCTCGCTTTTGCGCGATTACAGTTGTGTAGCATTTTATTCTTGATTTCCTTGTTTGCCCTGGCAAAGTGCATTTTGTGCTACATTTCGCTCAAAAAGAGGAGTCTGTAAACACTTCAACTTTGCACTATGACTTTTGCGTACCAAAACACGTTGAAAAAGCTTCCAATCCCGGAGCTGGACGAAACCTGCCGAAATTATTTGGCGTCCTTGAAACCTCTGCAGACGGAAAGGCAGCATGCAGCAACACAAGCGGCGGTACAAGATTTTCTCGAAACAGACGGACCGAGACTGCAAGCACGGTTACGCGAGTATGCTCAGGACAAATCGAGCTATATAGAACAGTTTTGGTTTGATTCTTATTTGAACTATGACAGCTCTGTCGTGCTGAACCTTAATCCGTTTTTCCTCCTTGAAGACGACCCTACTCCGAGCAGAAACGATCAATTGCTGCGGGCAGCTTCACTGACATATTCGTCGCTTTGCTTTGTAAGGGCAGTAAGACGGGAAGAATTGCCGCCCGACAAGATAAGGGGCACTCCGCTCTGCATGTACCAATACTCGCGTATGTTTGGAACTGCACGGATCCCTACAGAACAAGGCTGCGTGATGCAGACGTCGGCAACGTCTCGCAGTATCGTTGTTTCCTGCCATGATCATTTATACTGGTTCGATGTGCTTGACGCAGAGTCAAATATCATTGTTACAGAGAAGGATTTAATGGAGAATTTTCGAGCCATCAAGGCAGATGCGGCAGCTTCACACAGCACAGAATCCTCACGGCAAGCAATTGGAATCTTGAGCTCGGAGAACCGTAAAGTCTGGGCCCGACTACGGCACCAGATGAAACATGAAGATGGACAAAACTGGGAGAATTTACAGATAATTGACTCTGCGCTTTTCATAGTATGCTTGGACAACTACGCACCGCGGTCTGTGTCGGAAGCATGTAGCAATATGCTCTGTGGTACTTATGACGTTGTGAATGGAGTTCAATGTGGAACATGTATGAACCGGTGGTACGACAAACTGCAGCTGATCGTATGTGAAAACGGATCGGCTGGCGTCAATTTCGAGCACACCGGTATTGACGGTCACACGGTCCTCCGGTTCGTCAGTGATATCTTTACCGACACAATTTTGCGCTTTGCACGGAGCATTACGCACGCGGCCAGTTCCATTTGGCTGAGTGAGACTCCTGATCCCAACAAACTGCCAGAGTCCTCTCTGCAGGGAGCAGTTTTGTCCCCACTCAAACTGGAATGGCGCTTGTCACCGCAGCTGTCCCGGGCAATACGGTTTGCTGAAACTCACTTGTCTGATCTAATCCTGCAAAGCGAAATGCAAGTGTTGGAGTACGATACGTACGGGAAGTCCTTTATCACAAGTGCAGGATTTTCTCCCGATGCCTTTGTGCAAATGGCTTTCCAAGCAGCTTATTATTCGCTTTATGGAAGCGTTGAATGTGCTTATGAGCCGGCAATGACAAAGACCTTTTTGCACGGCCGAACAGAAGCAATTCGTCCCGTGACACCAGAGAGTGTAAATTTTGTGCAACAGTTTTGCGATGACGTCAGCGCCAAAATAAAGATTAGTGCTCTTCGCAAAGCGTGTGCTCGTCACACTGCCCTGACAAAGCAGTGTGCCAGTGGCCGTGGCCAAGATCGGCACCTGTATGCTCTATACTGCCTTTGGCAGAGGGGACTGGACGACCCATCGCTGCCCCCGACAGAAGATCACTCAAACGACTCTTCGCCCATTGACTCTGAGCAGCAGAGACGGCTGCCCACTATTTTTGCCGATGCTGGATGGGGCGTTTTGAATAATGCCATTATCTGTACGAGCAACTGCGGAAATCCGGCGCTTCGGTTGTTTGGGTTCGGACCCACATCGGCGGATGGGTTTGGACTGGGCTATATAATAAAGGACAACAGTATCTCTATATGTGCTTCCTCAAAGCACAGGCAGACTCTGCGTTTATTGCAAACTCTTTCCGCCTACTTGCACCAGATCCGGTCACTACTGCGACAGGATATGCCCGCCACTCGCAGAAGGTCTTCCGTAACAAATGGCCGTGTTAATGGCGATGGCCGTGCTTTCAATCCCTCACTGGTTAACAAGGGAATTGAAGACAAGAAGGGCCGTGCGCCTCCAGGCATTCCCGTCCTACCGGCTACTCCGACGGGGAACCGTCAAGTGGACGAGGACGATTCCAACGATTATGGACTCGACGGGTACAATTACTTTGACATGGGCGCTGTTCCGGACTCGAGACAACCGAGCCGACAACCTAGTCGACAGCTTAGCCGGCAACCCAGCCGGCAGCCGAGTCGGCAACCGAGCCGTACAAACTCTTCTTCCGACTTGCAGCAGCTGGCAGCGTCTCATACCCTGGCAGCCAAACCAAAAGTCTGGGCATAGAGATGACTTTGGAGTGAATAATTTTATCTACCTACACACGAGCATATCTTTGCGATTATTTGGAAGCTCGGCATGACAAGAAGTGTGCTATGCATGCTATGCACTATGACAAAAATGAAGGCGATTTTATTTTATTTTGTTTTATTTTATTTTATTTTTGTTTTAATTCTTTTTTGGGCCCGTTCAATGCATCGAGTTTTGCAGGATACCTCTCTGTGATTACGTTTGCTTCGCTTTGGCAGCTTTATTTTATAACTATGCAATATGTACTAAATTCCAAGGTCGTAGACGTGTAAGAGTCCAAGATCGCAATAGCATTACTTTTCTTGTTTTCATTATACATACAATTTTAGACTAAACCAGAGATAAATCTCGCAGTCAATATATATATGTCAATAATAGTATTATTTATTATTCGTAGTATAAATTATACTGTGGAAAATCGAGTATAATATGGAACCATTGTAAGCGTGAAAATTGTCGAGCTTACCAATCACTCACCACGATTCTGAGTATAGCAAAGGCGGGAAAAGTAGAGTGTAAAGCTTTCCAGGCCGAATACTCTACACTATACTTTTCCCGCCATTGTCCTAGACTTCTGCCGGCCATCATCTTTCACCCTGCCGCCGCTCAGCTTTTCTGCTGAATTACGGCGCGAGTTTGGGGTTCACGAGCCGTTATGTGCAGAGAATAAGGCTTGAAATCGACGGGCCGGTTCAGCTTAAAACCATTGCAGGTGACACGAGGATGAACTGTGATGACCTAGTCTGAATACATTGAGAATAAAACTACGATTCGTTACAAGGCAGTTCCCTCGAGCATTGGCTTTGTATATTTATATATATATATATATATTTTAT
The DNA here is from genome assembly GCA_016906335.1 of Novakomyces olei. NCBI lineage: Eukaryota > Fungi > Ascomycota > Novakomycetes > Novakomycetales > Novakomycetaceae > Novakomyces > Novakomyces olei. Next base: position 1,168,176 of record JADEYG010000015.1, read on the forward strand.
TGTAGGACGCTAACTACATGTAGACAGGAAAAAGCCGTTGCATAATCGCTCCAAGCAAGGCAGTATTTCCCATTCAATTAGTCTACAAGACCGTATAGAGACCGCGGCGTAAACGCCTTCAACTTTAGTGCCCAAAGGCGCAGTTGTGGCCCACAATAATCAGCCTTGATGTAATGAGTTGAGCTGCAAAGAGCCGTGGCACAAATATTTATATTCCCAGCCAACCCAAGCAATCTTCCAGTTTACCAGCTATAAGCAGTTTACCAGCTATAAGCATTACCAGCTATAAGCATTACCAGCTACACGCATACTAGTTTACGCTAAACTATTATAGTGCTTGTACAATCTAAACTTGGTCTATCTGTTCCTGGTGCACGGCCAATCATATTCGTATTATTATTTATTGTAGAGCTCAAGTTAACAAAAGCAAACCTTCCCGGCTCTGCTCGACCCTCGCCTGCACAGCTGCCGTGGTAAACGTGTGCTTACGGCCGGAAAATAATCGCCGGTAGCGTTCAGGCAACGTATCAAGGAACCGGCAGTGACGCCTATCCGTCTCGGGCTGCGTAACCCCTCGCCCGTTTGATTGTAGGAACCGGCATTTCATATTGATCCCTTCTGCCTCGCTTGCCAGTCCTTCCTTGCCCCGACTAACAGCTCTACAGAAACCCCAAAGAAGAGTCTAGAACAGACTAGAACAGACTAGAACAGCTATGCTTGCAGCAGTGCGACGGAGCGCTGGCCAAGCGCGTTTACGCAGTACGCTGGCTAAAAGCAGCCGGGCCTTTTCGGCGAGTGCGCTACGATCTGCTCCGGAGATCACGCTTACAATAGACGGCAAAGAAGTGACAGTGGAACAAGGATCAGCACTGATTCAGGCGTGTGAGAAGGCCGGTGTGCATATCCCACGGTACTGCTACCATGAAAAGCTGCAAATTGCCGGTAATTGCCGTATGTGCCTTGTGGAGATGGAACGGGCACCGAAACCTGTGGCCTCGTGCTCAATGCCGGCTATGCCCGGCATGAAGATCCATACAAACTCGCCTCTTGTGCACAAGGCTCGGGAAGGTGTAACGGAAATGCTTCTGCAGAACCATCCGCTGGACTGCCCTGTGTGTGACCAGGGCGGTGAGTGTGACTTGCAGGACCAGAGCATGCGCTACGGCCGTGACAGGGGCAGGTACCATGAGCTTACGGGCAAAAGGGCCGTTGAGGACAAGAACATTGGCCCTCTGATCAAGACTGTAATGACACGGTGCATTCACTGTACCCGATGTGTTCGCTTTGCCAATGAGGTTGCTGGTGCTCCAGAGCTGGGCACTAGTGGCCGTGGCAACAATATGCAGATTGGCACTTATATAGAGACGGCACTTAAATCTGAGCTGTCTGGCAACGTAATTGATCTGTGCCCGGTCGGGGCGCTTACTTCAAAGCCCTATGCCTTTCGAGCAAGGCCGTGGGAGTTGAAACGGACAGAGTCCATCGACGTCCACGATGCCCTGGGTGCGAATATCCGTGTTGACTCTAGAGGCATGGAAGTCCTGCGTGTCCTGCCCCGCTTAAACGACGAGATTAACGAAGAGTGGCTGGACGACCGTTCCAGGTTTGCCTGTGATGGCCAAAACTTACAGCGGCTGACTACTCCGCTCGTACGTGAGGGCAATGCCTTCCACACGGCAACGTGGGAACAGGCACTCGCAGCTGTAGCCCAAGCTTTCAAGGACAAGCGTCCACAGGGCGATGAGTTTAAAGTCATTGCTGGACACCTGACGGACGTGGAGACGCTGGTGGCGGCTAAAGACCTGGCCAACAAGCTCAACAGCGACAATCTTGCTCTGGACCAGCCCTTGGGAGACCTGCCACCCGTCCACGGAGTCGACATGCGCAGCAATTACCTGCTCAACTCCAAGATTACTGGTGTAGAGGAGGCCGATTTCATTTTGTTGGTGGGCACTAACCCGAGGCACGAGGCTGCCGTGCTGAACGCACGTATCCGCAAGAGCTGGCTGCACAAGGACAATGTGCAAATTGCCCTCTGTGGACAAGAGGGCACTCCGCTAACCTATGACTACGAGTACGTGGGAGCGGATGCGGCCAGCCTGAAGAAGGCCTTGAGTGGAGACGTTGGTAGAAAGCTGGACGCTGCCTCAAAGCCTCTGATTATCGTGGGCTCTGGTGTGGCAGAGCACGCTGACGGCCACAGCTTTTACGAAGTGGTTACAAACTTTGTAAGTAAGCATGCTGCCAAGTTTTTGCAGCCAGAATGGACTGGGTACAGTGTCCTGCAGCGGGCAGCTTCCCGGGCGGGTGCCTACGATGTTGGCTTTGTGCCACCGCGGCCAGAGATGGCCGCTATAAAGCCAAAGATCGTTTGGCTGCTGGGAGCGGATGAAATCAAGCCAAGCGATTTGCCCAAGGATGCCTTTGTCATCTACCAGGGCCACCATGGAGACATTGGAGCACAGCTGGCAGACGTTGTTCTGCCCGGAGTTACTGCGTACGAGAAGGCAGCCACATACGTTAATACTGAAGGCAGAGCCCAGTCTACGGTGGCCGCTACTAACGCTCCCGGTGTTGCCCGTGAGGACTGGACAATCATCCGTGCAGCGAGTCAGTACCTCGGCCAGACGCTGCCGTACGATGACGTCTTTCAGCTGCGAGCACGGGTAGCGCAAGTTGCTCCGAGCCTGGTCCGGTACGATGTGGTAGAGCCCTCGTCATTGGCTTCCGTCGGCGTTAAGCGCATACTCGACTCGGTCAAGGGTTCGGCCAGCAAAAATGTGCCGTTTGAGAACCCGATCAAGGACTTTTACCTGACAAACTCGATTGCACGCAACTCACGGACAATGAGCCGCTGCTCTATTCAGTATACAAAGGGCGGTTCCCACGACTTGAAGCCAGAAGTCGCGTACGGTTAGTCGCATAGTCGTAATGAGTCTGTAATAAACTTGGATATATCAATTACGAGATGAATGGAAACCGGAATAGAAAGCAGAGTAGGGTACTGGTAAATAGTGGGCAAGTACCGAAGCAGCAAATAGTCCAGCAGCGTATAGTAGGCGGCTAATAATAAAGGAGGCTAATAAGGCGGCAAATAGTAAAGCGGCGAATAAGGCGGCAAATATAGTCGGCACAAGACAGAAAAGCACTCGAGCGAGTTGGAAACAGGGTAGGTTATTTTTATCTACTTTTTGCCGTATTTGGTAATATTATAACATACGACGAGAAAAGCACACGGTTGATGGTAATATTACAGTTTTGATGGGTATAATATTACAGTTGATGTGTATAGTATTACAGTATTACAGTTGATGGTAATATTACGATGTGTATAATATTACAGTTATATGTGTATACTATTACAGTTGATGTGTAAAAAATTACAATTGATGATAATACTACAGTAATATGTGTATAATATTGGTAATATTACAGTTGATGGTATAACATTACAGTAATATGTGGTGCGTATAGTACACGCACGTCCACGCACATATGCTCGCATTGGAGGCGATAAAACAGGAACAGGATCAGAAGCAAAAACCCTACTCAACTCGAAAAACCTACTTTCGCAGTGCCTTAATTCTAAGGCAGCTGCCCTTTGGCTTTGCTCATGCATTTCCAGAGCTGCGGTACCTGATCCTGCGTGGACGCGGTCTCGTGCAGTTGCCGGACGAGTTGAGCCAGCTTCGGCATTTGGTAACGCTCGATGTCCGGCAAAACGAGCTTCATACGCTTCCGCATACACTGAGGTATTTGCCGGATCTGCGTACCGTCGAAGCGGACGGAAATCCTTTGCTAAATGCCAGCGAAATTGACGAGTACAATTCCTGCAAGAGCCAAGGCGGGAATGGATCAAGCGCGACACTGACGAGACGGTGCATAGAGTACCTGCAAATACATGCAAATTATGCCACGGAATATGATCTGCCGCCTCACTTGGGACAAGCTTTACAGCAGCCTTTGCACGTGTGTGGCGAGTGTGAAAGACCGCACTCACAGCCGTTTGCGAGCCGAGTTCGAATGGTAACTGTGTGCCTGAAACGGGTGCCTCTACGGTTTGCGTTTTGTACAAGACGATGCCTAGTGACCCGCCTGGAAACGTGGGCTCTGGACGATCAGCTGTGCGCGGAAAAACGGGTATTGCGGCGGCAGCGGTTTGGATGCTCAGAAGCCAGTGGGGAGGTTAGTGCCGACCAGTTGACCTCGCGATTCCGTCGTATGCTGCTTTAAACGCTGCAATTGTGTATTTCGTCATCTATTTCGTCATCGCGGCTTGGATGAAACAAGGGAATCAGTGGGTTGCTACTGCATTTCTATGGCAGTGGACACGGCCTTGTTGTGACTGCATTATATCATTACCCTTTCTATTTGGCATTTTGGTCGTATTGGGGACATGTAGATATGGATAATATATGGATATATAAAAATAGTGAATATTTTCGAGTTTTTATCATTATTCCAGGCATTATATCATACACCGCGCAAAATACCGCCTTGATCTTCTGCCGATTGTACTAGTAAATTATCTATATTATTAGAATTATTTAATATTAGAATTATTAAATATTAGAATTATTTAAATTATTAGAATTATTTAAATTATTAGAATTATTTAAATTATTAGAATTATTTAAATTATTAGAATTATTTAAATTATTAGCATTATATTTAATAATATTATTTTATTTTCTCGGTGCGCGATCACTTCACATGCTTAAAGAGCAATAAGGTCGCCCTTACTTACTCCTGACACCTGCATGCAATGGTGAGCGGTCTCGGCGAGCAATGTAAAGACCTATTGTGTTTTGCCTGTTAAATAAATCTAGTTGACAATGTTTCGCTCGACGATAGAATCAGTGCGTCAATGCCGAATAGCGCGTTTGAAGATCAAACGGCAAAATATAAAGCCGCTGTCGCTGGTAGGGACAACGAGACTGTTTGATGACCCGCATCTTTGCTTACAGCTAGCTCTAAATGTCGGCGAGCTTGTTCGGCACCCTTCTTTCCAATTGGCCGATTCAATTGGCGCTATCGAGGTTGGCAGTACCATTTTAATAATAATTGCAAAACTAAACGGCCAGATTGGTGATCCAAAGATGGACAGTGGACTGGGACCAGATGTGGCTCCGTACAATGTAGCACAGCCCCTTTCCGCGCCTGAAATAATTTGGGTCATGGACCGAATTCTGGCGTGTGAGGTAAAGCGTTAATTTTCTAATTAATTAAATCGTTTGAACGCTATTTTTATTAATATCAGATGTCGTGGCATGCTGGGCATGCTTTTTTACAGACTCTGTTCTCCTCCGAATATGTGCTCAAAGTCTTGGCTGAAGCAAACGGGCAACTCGGGTCGGAAACTCCACGTTTTGCCGATGCTCGGAGAACAGAGACAGAGTTGCTTGACCTCGTGCTTTGGCCCTACGTATGCGCTGTCATAAAGTGCTGTGATCTTGCTCGACGATCTCTGATACAATCTCAATTGTACCCGGTAAGATTGGGAGTGGGTTTGGTTTCTTATTTTGTCTAGTTCAAATTTGTTTTTATAGAGAGTTGCCTTTTCCCTGGCTTAATGTTTGCCTTTTTCCCCAGCTTAATGATTGTCAATTTTTCAATTTTTCAATTTAATAATTTAATAATTTAATTATTGATCTGGCGTTATTTAACTCCATAAACAACATTGCTTACAGACACAGGATGAGGATATGAATACGGATACTTGTGGCGTTTCTTTACTCGAATCTACGACGACAGAAACAGTGAGCCAGCTTCTGGCTCAGGCTACTTCCTGGCTGTACTCGAAGCAGAGATCAGCAGAGGCAATTTATGGAGCAAAAGCGGTATCGGCCATTCTTGCCAGACTGCGTTTGCGGCAGCAAATGCTGAACGTTTTTGACGGGGAACCGAGCCATGGCCTTTCCATTGCAGAGGTGCAACAGTCGGCAATGGGCGATGTTTCGCGTCGTTGTCCGACGGCCTTTTCAATGCGCGCGCAGCGTCTGCTAGCCAGCACTGTTCCGCCTCGGCCAGTAGTTATACTGGATACTGAGCCAGCGTTCAGTATGTGCAAACAACTTGCATCGGAGTCTGGTTGGTACAGTGTTGTATCGGGACTGCGACCAGGTTCGTTGATTGATTCTGAGGTAAGAAAATAATACAAGATGCCCAAAGGAAAAGAAAAAAAAAATATTTACATTTATATTAATAGCACTAGAACAAAATAAAAGGCAAACAAAATGAAACTTAAAAGATTGCAATAATCAGAAATAAATAAAATTTTAAGACAAAAGAACAAAGTAAAGGACCAGTGTGCTGACGGTATAGAACTTTTTATGGATTTTCGCTTCGAAACGCGTTTTGGCGCTGGCTTATATACGTGCCGAGCTGCAATTAGTAGGAGCCTGCAAGTTATCTCACAATGCTAATTGCTAGGGCGTTCTCGCGCTGGAAGACAGGGACAAACAGACTCATTTGTATGCTCGCTCATTGTTACGGAATATTAAGGGAATCGCTACACTTCCTGCTCTCGTAGACCAATGCTTATATCATCCACCAGAGTCCCCTCACACTCCGGGATTCCGGGTCAGTCGAGAGATTAATGAATTTTTTACTATTGCCATCGCACAGCATAATAAACTGCGAGCTATTTTATGTCATAATTACGCACGGCAATATCGAAATTTTGTTAATGTTCTTCCCGAGTGGGCGACGGTCTTTAGAGAAGTAAGTGTTGGAATTTTAATTGTTTTTGAGAATAGAAACGAGTTTTCCACGCTATTTACTATTTATTTTTTGTTTATATTTTTTTGTCTTTTCTTTTGTGTCTATTTATAACTTTGGCTCTTCTTGTACGTTTAATGAAAAGACAAAGCATTATTTAGAAAGAATAAACTAATTCAAGGCCGAAAAAACAGACGATACAGTGGCTCAGATCTATGATGAATCAGATCCAGAAACAGCGATGAGTATGCGGCGCAACAAACCCTTTTCGACGTGGGCTCGCTTTACTCAATTATGTATAAAAGCCACAATATTATCACTCATTTTGCGAATGGAACTAGCACAGAAACGTGAATTATATTGCGTTTTCTCATATCAGGCTTTTGTTTTGGATAAATTACGTAACCTTGTGACTGAAGCAGCTGAAAATGCGGTAGTAGAAGGAAAGAATGACGAGGCTTTACGGAACAAGGCATTGGTTTATTCGACGATGCATCAACTAGCGCGTGATGCGGCTCGGGTATGATTATTTGTATTTATATTATTATTATTATTATGAATTTTTATCATATACTATGAATATTTTCAAATTGTTATCTCAAACAGAACTAACAAAAAGATGTGGGTATTCACTCAATCCGATAATTTAGATTCACTTGAATTAGGACTTTGTGAGTCGCAATACAATCTGCGTTTCTCTATGTTTCGAGACTCAGAGTTTGTTTCGCAAATTATACAGACACAAATTTTAAAGCGTGAAGCAGCCGAATTTGCTACTGATCGCAAATCTGTGCTTGATAATGTTTTTTCAACATTATCAAAGTCACGTCACACACTAGTCAATGATTTGATACCCCGTTGTATTGGCGATAACGCGGCAGAGCGTGAACTTTGGGAGGTAAGTTCCTTATTCTAATATTTGAGGGAGTATTATATCCATTTGCAATTCAATATATTTTTAAATAAATCAAAAAAATTCCCTTTTTTTCTGTCTTGTGCATTTCGTTACTGGATAAAATTTCGAATCAGCTTGTTCCGCCTCTAATATTTGCTACTATTATTGTTCAGACTGTGCTTATTTTGCTAGCAACTACGGGATATTGTACGAACATGTGTCACTAATGTTCTGGCAATACGAGAATATGCGGCTGACCCCGAAGCGAGCTGGCAGCTTGATTTCATACACTGCAAAGAATTTCCAGTACTATTACGCGCATCTTAAATGTATATATACAACAAAGCGTATTTGCATACAATAATAATTGGCTCATTTATCTATTGATGCTTTTAATCTTATTTTCCATTTTTCATGGAACAAAATTGTCTTCAATTACATATAAGCTTATTGTACTGTACATTTGAATACATCTTTTACATATTACAACTCATATACTTATGAAAATTGAGGTAACCCTACAAATTGAAACCAAATATTTTGTAATTTTGTAATTTTGTAATATTCATTTAGCTGATACACAGCATCAGATACATCTAATATTACCACCATTCACGCGGATGCACGCTTGGTCACTTGCACTTAGCCGACTCCCTCTGTTTAACTCTCTTCTTTCCCTTTTCTCGGGTTATGTTTTCTTATTACCCTTTAATATTTCTCACTTTACCTTCCATAAATTTTGCATAGTGAACCCAATCCGCTTATCCTTAAATAGGACAAAAGGCGGAAAGAACGATAGAAAGATAAAGTTGGAAAATAAAAAGCAGTTTTACTTTAAATGATATATCTTTTTCTGAAAAAGAAAATAAACAAGAAAGAATACGACAATCAATGCTTTCTTTTAATTATTACAGCTCATCAAAGTATGGCAGCTCGTACGTGTTGCCGATAGCAACAACGCTAGGCTTGCCCTTGACTAATTGGCCAAGTGCCTTTTTAACTGATCCAACAGTGAGCGAATCAATTGCTTCAGCAGCAGCAGCATGATCCTGGCTCTTGCCTGTAGCAAGCAATTGCTCACCAATAGCGCCAACAGTATCAACTTTGCTCTCAGACGTAGACAGCAAGGCAAATTTGGCCTGAGCCTTTGCGCGCTGGACATCAGACTCGGAGAGGTTCGAGCCGAGGCCGTTTACAATGCCCCAAGCGTCCTTGGTGGCAGCAGAAATACTAGACTTTGGTGCACTTACAATGATTTGCAGGAGGCCAGCATCGCTATAAGACCGGGAACTGGAAATTGCTCGGGCGTGAGGATGAAGAGAGCCGAGATGGCTCAGTGGACTAGTGCCACTGGTCCACTTAATGTGACTCGTACCGCCCAGCAAATGCTGGACTGTAGACTGCTCAGCTGGAGAAAGGCTTGAAGTATCCAGGCCGATAAAGTAATAGTTAGCAGCAGAGCCAGACGGGATTCGCAATTCACCACCATAGTATTGAGTCTTGGGAGTTTGTGCCAGAGAGCCTTTAGGAAGGCCAGTATAAAGGTCCGCTACAAACTTGTCCATATCACGCAAGCTCAGCCCTGTGCCGACAAGAGCCAAGTTATTGGTGGCAAACGACTGGTGAGCAAAGCTCTTGATGCTGGCCGTGTTGGGGATCGTATCGGGCGTAATGTAGAGAGAGTTGCCCAGACCTCTGCGGAAAGCCAGTTGGTGAACTGCTTCATTTCCTACAATAAAGGGATCCACTTTGGCTGCCTCATAGTCCAATTTAGCAGCTGGCAGAACTTCTTCTGCTAATTCGTAGTCTAAAATGTCAGTCTGGTTGTGCTTGAAAAACAGATCGTTTGGTTGCTTGTACTGAAATGCGATGAATTGAGCCATGTGATAGTAATAGAAAAGGACCAGAGAAAAGATTGAGCAAAAACCAAAAATATAGAAAACAAAGAGATACAGAAAACATTCACCAAATCATAAGCAAACCAAGAAGAAAAGACCAATGGAGCAACGCTGTGGGCAATGCTGCCAATGACTAGCCAATTTATTATATTGCAAAACGCCAACCAGTCGGCCAATAATGACAAGAGACATGTAAAAAATATTCGTACCCTTGAAACGAGTGCTAGACAGGATTTCTGCAAACAATTCCACATAGTATGGAAGATCCTGTTGCAAGAACTGTGCAGTGAGCACGAGATGCTCACGGCCAAGGCTGGTGCTCAAGCTGCCACCTAACAATTCGTTCTCGCGGCTGATACGCAAAGTAGAGCGGGCTTCCGTGCTCTATAAAAGTCGTCAGCATTAACTATACAGGCCAAGGCAGGAGCAGGCAAAAAGAACACGAATCCACGAGCAAACCATACCTTGAACGCAAACCGCTCCAGCAGGTGAGCCAAACCTGGAGCCGGCTGAAACCGGCTGCCAGCACGAACAATTGCCGAGAGCGCAGCAGTCGGCGATCGGTCCGGACGAGCCGCGACTTTAATGCCGTTGCCGACCGTAGCGGTTTCAAAATTGATGAGCTTTGGATCAGCAGGCGAAGCTGTAGCGTAGCAGCGACGAGCCGCCCGCTGCAGCAGTGCGGCAGAGCGGCCACGAGCAGAAAGGTAACAGCTCATGACAATTGGTCTTTTGCCGTACGCAGTGAAGGGAGAGAAATGATCCGGACCGTAGCAATTTTTGACCGGCTGCGGATTATACGGGTTGTTACTGGTCAGTTGGGCTTTTGCTCAAGTATAAATTTACAGGCGAATTCTCTCCAATGTTTTATTCATATTATTCGCTATCAGCAGTATATAGTGTAATGGATGAACGCGCACCTCTCTTGTTATTCCTTGTGGATATCAAGTAATCAACAGACGCCTGATTAACCCTAATTGCTTAATTATCATAAAGTTTTAGGGTTAGTTTGACACAGTAAGAGCGGGGACTAGGGCTAGTTGGGCACAGAAAGAGTGAGTTCATATTAAACTAAGAGATTAGGGTTAATTAGGCACAGTGAGAGATGTTACAAACAAATGAATTTAGTCCAATGCAATTCCCCTTCAGTACAGTCTATATCTTGTAGTTCATCAAATCAAAGGCACAAATGACCTCTTTCCCAAACGGTTCGGCGGCAAGATCACCAATCTGCTTCATTATGGCAGCAGACTGAGGATTTGTTTCTACATCGCCACGATATCGAGACGAAAAATGATTTAGTATAAGCGTTTCTGCCCCGATACAGCTGGCAAAGGCTCCAGCCATCTCGGGAGTACTGTGACCATGCTTGATGCAGCGTACTTTTGCCGCGTGTTTAAGCGTTTCCACGACTGCATTGTTTTGCAGCTCAGTAGCAGTTAGGTCTTGTTCGGGTATAAATGCGTTTGTTGCTTCATGTACTAAAATAGTGGGTTCAGAAGCCAGTCCGGCAATGTTTGACGGGTCAAATGTATCCCCCAGGATTATGATTTGCCTTCCTGGCCTTGGCTGTGGTGGCGCCAAAATTACACCATTAGAAAGTCGTAAAGTTTCGCCCTGCTGAAGCCTTGAAAGCAGCTGCAGCGGATTCGAAAGACCTAATTGTGTGCGAATCGTATCAGCATTGGCCCTGAGCAAAGGACCAAAATGAGACATATCTATTCGGCCAGGTCGGGGTGTTTCATTGAGTACATAACCCACACATGGCAGAGTATGCCTAATACTGGCAGCATGTATGGTCCAAGTAGAATTTTGGAAAATGTTCTGCCAGCGATCATTATCATCAGGGAAAAGGTTACGACCAATAGCAAGCTCTGACCGATAGAGTGGCTGAGTGTGCAAAGGTGTGATCTGAGTCCCCGACTTAAAGTGCAGTTCGTGTACACAGTAGGGTACAGTTATCATTGTACTAGTTAATTTTAAAATGCTTCGTACAAAACTGCGTAACCCATAAGGGCCGTATAATTCGAGTGGCTGTAGGGTTAATAAACGCAAAAGAAAAGCAAAATTTGGACACAAATGCTTCAAAGATCGGAAAATATACGTCAAAATAAATAAATGAATAAAAAAATAAAAAATTAATGCAATACAAGCGGACAGAAATGAAACCGGCTTTACCTCTGAAGGATCATCCTTTACATTATCCTCACTAGCAGACTCTCCGCCCAATAAAGCGGCCAGTAAAGATCCCAGCCCAAAACAATGATCTCCATGCATATGTGTAACGAATATTTTCTTTATTTTTGACATTCGTAACGTTGAGCGCTGTAATTGTTTAATCGTAGCTTCCCCACAATCAAAGAGCCATATTTCGCCATTGCTACGAAGAGCGAGCGAAGACTGATTACGCGTGGCACTGTGCTGTGCAGATGACTATGAATTAGATTTGCTAACATACCGTTTAATTATTTAATAATTTAATTTTTTTTTCTTTATAGATTGGTTTCAAATTCTTAATCTTGTCTCGCATTTATACCGTTCCCAGGAAAGTTATGTCCATAGTAGAAAGGCTTCGTGACAGCAAGCGTCGGTTGAACCCGCACGCCGCTGGCGCAGTCGATGCCGCGCGACGAAACAATCCGAGCAGTAACAGTTTGTATGATTGAAATTGTGCCAATTTAGTTACTCGACATTTGGCTCGAATGTGAATGAAGCAATCAGGATTCAGTAATAAATAATTTTTTTATTTTAATTTCTCGTCATATAGAATTATTAGATTGATAAATTATTCTCCTATACTTTTAAATACTTTACTTTTTTGGCTGCTATTTATTTACAAATTATTGTGCGCCAGTCAACATTACTCGCTCGCTATTTGGGGTATAAAACATTCTCTAATATGCTTTAAAAATCACGTTCCGTTAGATTTCTAAAATAATTAATTTTACTGGATTAATAAGACTAAGCTTAATTAACAAGTAGTTCGTAATCAGCGGCCAAACGCCTTTACCCCACACAAACAAAGCATTATGGATGATAGCCTTTTGCACGCATTGTCCGGTGCTATTGGGGGCGTAATGGCCACGTCCATTACGTACCCTCTTGTCGTTAGTAAGAAATGCTAAATCTATGTGGAAAGTCTAACGATTCGAGTTAGTACTCGGGCTCAAGTGAGTGGAAAAGATGACGACAAAAGCCTTTGGCAAAGTGCACAGCGCATTTTGGAAAGCGAGGGCGTTAGCGGCCTTTATTCCGGTATCGGGGCCAGCATGAATGGTATTTTTATAACGAATGGTAAGGTTGACACAAGGATCCGTACAATAGGCTCGTGCTAATATGTATGGAAAGCTATTTATTACTACATTTACGAACGGACCCGTGCCTTTGTGTTAAAGGGCCAGCCACCACGATCAACGACGACTAAAGAGTCGATCGTGATGGGAGCCATTGCCGGTGCCGGGGCAGTTTGTTTGACTAACCCGCTGTGGGTTCTGAGTACACGCGCAGCATCCAGAGCTCAAACGTACAAGGACGAGGCGGAAACGCCCTGGCTTCTTGCCGGTGGGCATTTAAACCCGATCAATATTGTTCGGGATCTGGGTGCTATAGTGGAAGAAGACGGGCTTAAACGGCTTTTTGCTGGTGTGGGACCAGCACTTTTGCTTGTTCTCAATCCCATATTGCAGTATACAATTTACGAAAGGCTGAAGGCTGCGGTGGAAAGGAAGAGACAAATTGGGTCTTGGGATTTTTTCTTTTTAGGGGCTTTGAGCAAGCTTATTGCCACAGGGACTACTTATCCCTTGTGTAAGTAGCCTTAGAATTTGTTACAGCTTTCGTTACTGATGGAGTACTGATGATACCGACTGTTCCACATCTATCGATAATTGATTGCTTTTTATATCAAAATTCAATTCTTGCTGGATGCTGTTAATGCTAATTTACAGTGACGCTACGTTCCCGAATGCATGTGCCGTCTGCGCCGAGCGGATGGCGCCAAATAAGATCAGATTTGAGTTCACCTCGGCAGTTTGCGAAATTGTATCGGGGAGTAGCATCCAAATTGTTACAGAGCGTGCTTACTGCTGCGTTTCTCTTCTTGTAAATATCACTTCTCTTTTTCCCTTCGTCACCTTTTTTATTTCTTCATTAGCCGGCCTTGGCTCTTTGCTAATCCACGTCTAGGTTCAAGGAAACGTTGTACATCAACACCAAAAGGATGCTGTCCCTAGAGCAGTTGCAAGCGGCTCTATTACTGCTGTCTCGCCGGAACGCTGCGAGAGCTGTTCCGGGAAAGAAATTTTCATGATTGCTTTTGTAGTTTGGGTTTAGAGTTTTGTGCTGGCCTAGTGTTTCATAGTATTCTGTATTATTTGCTTCTGTATGGTACTGGGCCATGAATTTTGTTGTAATCAGTTCATTTAGCAAGATAAAGCAATACCATTATATGGATCACCCTAATCCCGCGTTTTGGACGCTTACTCTACCAAACGATCGTCCATACTGCAGCATTCAACAGAGATCGCGAGTTACTTATACTGGAACCTGATCCCCGTCCGTACCGTACTCAATACAAGCCCGGTTTGCTGTCAAACAACTGGATTATTGCATCATAGCGCTGGATTTGCGTCCACAGTTTCAGCTCAATAGCATTGTACTCTTCAGTTTCTCTTAATTCCCAAGGCTGTAGTTGCACTGCATCGCTTGCACCGTTAGGCACAAGAAGGCTTTTGCTCTTGACAGACCTCTCCCTTAACGCCTGCTGGACCCGTAAAAGCGTGGCCTCTCGTTTCCGTTTTTCCGATATCATACGCTGCCAGCAGAGAAGAATCGTTGTTTGAAGCATTTCAACAAGAACTGCATAAGCCCTGGCGGGCTTATGGAACCATAAAAAAAATGTTTTACTTGGAGCTCGGTCTGTTCCACGGGGGACTTCTTGCAGATCAAGTGCTCCGAAAACGCAAAGACTTGTTAATATTGAGCGTATATCTGTTTGTTTGACCAGGGCAATATTTGAAACATGCTTTTCATCCATCATGCCCGTATTTCGTATCACCATCAGGACACGTCGGGCCGATATACCGAATTTTTGTCGGCAAATCTCGCCGTACTCCAGTTCCCGAATACGATCACGGACTCCTTCAAAATCAACGGCCCAAGCACCGGAGCCACGATCTTCCCTTTTCACAACAAACCGGATTCCGTCCTGTGCAAGAGCAGCTAAATGGTCATTTATCTGTTTAAGACGGCCTGCATATTCGTTAACGTTTTCCTTCGCTAAAGCTCCGTCATCGTCGTCATTGTCATCGTCATCAAGGTCGATGTCGTCATTCTTATGGTCATTCGTGCTCATATCGTCTTTTATAGTGTCTTCTGCCACCTCTGGCGGGCTGGCAAACCCTTGTGATAAATCTAAATCAGACGGAATGCATCTTAATAGCTCTATAGTAGACACAGCGAGCTCTGTCGGATAAGTTAGGGTTCACAAATTATTATGAATCAGAATATTGTACCATAGTACCAATATTTTAGTTAAATTTAAGAAAATATTCTTAAAAATGTAATGTAGAAGCAATATAGAACGCAATATTGTAATAGAAAAACTAAAACTTACGCCGAGTGTCGACATGGCAATTTGGAATGTCCTTTTCCAGCCTTAACAAAAGATGATTATAGACCTTTGCAGTAGTCTCTGAAAGACGATGCCCTGCTAGATCCACCAGCTCAGCCCTCCGAAACATGACAAGGAATTTCCCGTGGTTGATTCGTACTATTGCGTCCTCCTGAACATGAGCAACACGATGCAAAGGCAGAATTTAAAGATGGAAAAGCAGAGCAAACAGTGGAGATTTTAAATCACGCACGCCAAGTTGGATTGGCCTGTACAAAGAGAATTTACGAAACACAAATAGTAAAGTTACCGCAATTTCATAGGCTTCTTCCTCTTCATCTTCTTCAGCAACACGCCGCCGCTTACGAGGCGCATTGGCGTCATTGCCAGTCTTCAGTAGCCCCGTAGTAAAAGCAGTCTCGTACGCCCACTTTTCCTGCACTCGTACTGTCTCTTGTTGAATCCGTTGTCGGCGCGCTGTTTCCGTCATTCGCTTTTCCTCCGCTATTTGGGCCTCCACGTCTCGATTCACATGAGCCAGCAAATCGTACCGCAGCCTCAAATCACGTGCCTGGACTTTTACTAGAAGGTTACGCTGTAACAGATCCACCAAAGCTGGCCGAAACTGAGGAAACACAGAGAGAACGTCGTCCAAGCGCGACCGTCCATGAATAGAGACAAACTTGACAATTGCCGCTGCCTCGTTTGAAATTTCGGCAGCAGTCACAGCGACTTCACGGCCCACGCGCAAACAGTCGTGCACTGCAAAAGGCTCACACTCATAATAAACTGTATCTTCTCCGCCTACCGAGTCCCATTGAGACGCGTACCGAGCGTAGCCATGGCACAAAAGCGTTACTAAGCTCTGCAGAATAACCCTTCTCGGCAGCTTCGTGCGAGCTGCAATTTGCCGTACGGTTGAACGGCCGTGGTAGAGTAGTGCCTTGCCCACACTCTGCAATATCGTTAGTCGAGCCACGTTTTTCCCATTTTCTTGAAATTTTATTTATCTGAGTATACCGCGACCACAGGACCGTGAAATTCTTGAAGCGCCAGCACTGCAAGATCAGCGGCCGCACGAGACATGCTGCAGGCGTCTGTCTACAGCAGTTTGCGCATAATACAAAAAATTGTTTGGATTAATAAATTGAAACGCCTTCCTACAGTGTCCAACTAACCCTAATCACTTAGTATAACCTGAAGCGCACTACTATTGTGGCCAAGCTTCAGGGTTAGTTGGACAACGTAAGAAAGCGAACTAGGGTTAGTTAGACACAATATCAGTGGGGATTAGGGTTATCGGACACGGAAGAGGTGGGACTAGGGTTAGTTAGACATATAAGAGGGGGTACTAGGGTTAGTTAGTCACATAAGATTGGGAACTAGGGTTAGTTAGACATGTAAGAGTGGGCCCAGCATAGGGTTAATTGGACGCAGAAAGAATGCGGAGTAGGGTTAGTTAGACATGTAAGAGTGAGGCATAGGGTTAGTTAGTCACAGAAAGAATGTGGAATAGGGTTAGTTGGGCACCGAAAGAATGCAGTTTAGGGTTAGTTGGACACTAGTTGGACACTAGTTGGACACTAGTTGGGTACGTAAGAGTAGGGACTAGGGTTAATTTGGCTCCGTAAGGGTTAGCTAGGGTTAGTTGGACAACGTAAAGAGTGCGGTTAATTCATATTGGTCTGTATAAAACTTCATCCATAGTATCAAAGGCTATTCGTCCTAATTATAAAATGGCTTTTAGTTTAGCTCAAACAACGCCTCTCGAGTATTGCCCTCAAATCTCGAACTGGTTGTAATCTCAATACTTAATACTAACCCTGGTATTTGTATATAATAATTGGACAACTGGCCAACACTTCGAACTTTTAACTAAATAAATATATCTACTATACCTACTATACTTCTAAAATAATCGCAATCTCTTGTAAACAGCGTAAAGAGCGACTAGCGCGACTTGGCCGCAATGTCCTCGCGTGGCATATAGCTGATGTCATGCAAGCAAACGCAGAGTATGTCGAAATTAATAGCGATGACGATGTCTCGTCACTGGACCAGCATGTAGATGTGGATGGATCTGAGGCTTCAGGCGCAGAAACACTTTCTCCACAATCAGATATATCAATCGAAGAACTCTCTGCGCCTCAGCAGCAGTATACAGTTTTCCGGCAAAGGTTTCGATCTCCTGATACCGATTCTACGGCCTATCCTTCTTCAGCTTCGCCGTCGTCTACAGTAACGGAGGATCAAGCGTTTAGAAATTCGATTGTAAATACCAACGCTGCTTCTTCCTCTCTTGGATTTGGAGAAGGGTCCATGCCCACAGAGCAATCTGGTCTCGAATCCGTTCCAAAGCCATTACCTCTGTTTATTGAAGACTCTTCGGACAACGAGTCGTCAAAATGGGACAGATTGAGGATTCGTGCGAAGCCGGGCCAGGCAGACGATGCTGACGAGGATAACGACGATAGCAATGGAGCTGATTATGATGACAACGAGAAAAAGCATAAAATTAATGCTCGCTATACAGGAAATGATCATTCAACCGATTATCTCATTGACGGTCGCAATGGACATGGCTCTGGAGCGCGTGACATCTTTAGGGATATGCAGGGACTCTTCGTGCCGGAAAGCCCAATGGAACTTGATCGGCCGCCGGAAAATGATGACGAGGAAGATGATTCGTTCGTTGATTGGGACGACAAACAGTTCTGGCGTGATTTTGATGGTCCTCCTGCCGCAAAAAAGAGACGGTTTGAGATCAGGCTATTTTCACCGGGGTTTCCCAGCGCATTTACCTCGCTGGATCAGGATCTCTCGGAGCCCAAGTACCAACAAGTTGCATTTGACCATTTTGAAGAGACGGCAGAGATTGAGGAAATACGTAAAAGTAAACACTTGTCGTCGTATAGCAATACTTCAGGGTTAAGGCCTCCCCTAGTATCGGTCAAAGAGCCCCATGGCACAGCATATTCAGACTATCTGGGACCTGAATTAGAGCAGTTCAAGCAAGTGTACAGTGCTGACCGACCTTATCTGAGCGACCGGGCTAGGCAGGCATTGGCGTATGCTGGAGGTCTTGAAGAGCTGGCTAAAGTAAAGGGCAGAATAATCCATGTGGACTTTGATAGACACGAAATCATGTACCTGAGACAAATGCTGGAGGCAGTCTATGAAACTAGCAAACGACCTGCCGATGGCTGGTCCAGGATCTACTTGAAGAAAGCACTTGCCAAGGAAAACGTTGGCTTCCGTAGAAATGCGGATGATTGCTATAAGTTTCTGGAGGACAATAATATTTCTGACTTGAGCCGGTACTTGTCCAGTTTGCCACCCACACCATTCGATTCGCAGATCGCAAATACTCCAGTGCTTTATATAAAAGCAGTTTCCGGAACCCCGTGCTCCATCCAGCACAATCGGACCCGTTTAAAAGCGGGTCCTGTGGCGCTGATTAACCGCAGTATCGCCCGCTCCGGGGTTTTGGCAGCGCACGATAGGACGACGGTCCAATCTCTGGTGAATTACACGTTTGCGAAATCAGGAGCCTTTCCACTATCGAGTGGGGATGTACTTGAGATCGCGTTCAGTTCAGTGGCCAATCTAATGAGCATGTGCTCCCTGTCTATAATGAACGAATTCAACCGGCCCGGCAACCTGTGGATGGGCGATCTTGACAGACGCAAGGCAAAATTCCTGAATGCTCATCGTCGGGGCCCCGACACGTACATGACCGTTAGCAGTACAAAGTTCACAAGGGACGGTGACTATATAGTGTCCGGGTCACATGATTCCACTATCCGGCTATGGGACACTCAAGGCATGGAGCAGTTAAAGTTGCAGGACCATGGAGCGGCCGTAAACTTTCTTGACTCACATAGTGTAGAGCCGAGAGCGATTGTATCTGCGTGCCAGGACGGCCGTATTTACCAGTACAGATTTGCGAGTGCAGATATACATGACTATACCCGTTTTGCTATGGCAGTACCGGTCGGGTTGAAGCGTAACTTGGCCGTGGCCACTGTCGCCTATGGCCAGGGTTACTTTTGTGATACAATATACGCTGGTTATGAGAACAGTAACGTTAACGGGACAAATATGGGAGCCCTCGGCGCCTTTGATGCGGCCACGGGGACGCTTAAACAATCCATTATTCCCTCTACTACTTCACACGCCTCCATCTTTACTCACCCAACAGTACCGTTCTGGGTGACGGGCAGTATGACCCACAAGGACAGTAAAGTCAGGCTCTATAGTTCTTACGATAATCGAATGATCATCGAATGCGATTCCCGGCAACGCGATTTGAATACGGTGACAATGTCACCCTGCGGCCGGTTCCTCACGTCCAGTGGCACCGATAATTCTACGTTTGTTTTTGATGTTCGAATGCCTGATGATGTGCTGCACGTCCTTACTCATGGAAATTCACAGCTGCGGGCCCAGGGCGATGCCAGGTTCGAGGACCTGGATTTGGGCGTCAATTTTGCAGTTTGGAACCCTATTGATAACGGTAATACTTTTCTTTCTGGCGGGTCAGATGGCACTGTACGGTTATGGGACGTTAAACGTGCAGAGCCGGAAATACTGACCATTGCAAAGTTTGATTCCGGTGTTACGTCGGGAGCAATTTCGCCTGATTGTACGCGGATTTGTATTGGGCAGCAGTCGGGGAATATGACGGTTCTCGAGACTGGGTACGGGGGGAGTTGCCAACCGTTTGCTGTTGACAGCAGGTTTGCCCAGTCCGCGCCTGGTGCTGAACAAGGCATGGAAGGCGATGATCACGAATCGGCCCGTGCTGCTAGAGAATTGCTTGATGAAGGTCGTGTGGTTGTACGCGAGACGCCGGAGGGGTTACGGTTCGTTTATGCCGCGTAATTACCGATTTGTGTAGTCGTGTTATTAGATTTATGCATTCAAGAGTAGAAAAGGAAGACTTTATTGCAATATGGTCTGTGCAATTGTAGATGTCATATCTGCATTGGTGCAATATTGTAGTCATTAATGTAGTTATTGTAATTATGTCAGGGTTAGTCAGGGTTAGGGTTAGTTAAGTTGTAATTATTGTTATTATGACCGTGGTTTATTCTGTATTTTCTTCCACGTATTATATTCACTATATGATTACCACTAACTTTAGAATTCATCACAACCGCAATGTCGGACGCAGAGGCTGCCGAGTTGGAAAAACAAAAATCGCAGGCAAATGTTGGGCTCGACGACGATTCTGATGACTCTTTGTCTGATCTCGATGATGAGCAGTTTGCAGATTTTGATGAGTCTTCGATCGGCGAACCTACTCAGTTTACCGTGAAGGATCTACCATCGTTTAGGCGTAAGAAGGATGCTAGCGTAACTGAGCCACATGAGCCCCGTAAGGCTCGCTCAAAGCGGGAAAAGACGCGGCCAAAACCTGCTCGTCGGACTAGGACTGAAGTAGCTGGGGAAGAAGAGTCAGAAGAGCAACAACGGCCTGCTGATCCCATTTTAGCAGCCAAATGGGATTTAGATCAAGCAATCAATGCTTCCGTAGCTACGAACAAACGCAAGCGCAAGCCAAATGATGAGTACGATTTAGAACAGATGGCAGATGATGAAATTATGCGCCTTAAAGACGATATGCGTTTGGCCGCGTTGGAGGATGCAGAGGCTAATACGCGCCACGAGCCGGCTACAAAGAAATTAAATATGCTCTCCCGCGTGGAGGATACGTTGCGCAAGTAAGTGTTGGAGAAATAATATCGAAAATAAAATTGGGAATTAAGGGTCTGATTAAATTAACATTATAGGGCATCGTTACATGACACAATTCTTGACAATAACCTTCTTGAATCAGTGCGTATGTGGCTCGAACCTTTACCAGATCGTTCGCTGCCTGCTCTTAATATTCAGCGCGTTTTGTTTAAAGCGCTGGTCCAACTGCCCATTCAAACTGACCATTTGCGTGAGTCTGGGGTGGGAAAAGTTGTTGTCTTCTACCAGAAATCACAGCGAACTGATCCCACGATCAAACGAGTTGCAGACCGGTTGATCGGTGAATGGAGCAGGCCTATAATTAAACGATCGGCCGATTTCAGGGACCGGCAAGTCGCTTCCGTGGAATATCGGCCCAATCCGGCTTATGCTTCTAACGTAGCGGCGCCCCAGCAGCCAGAGGATAAGCTCCGTGCAAGGGCGGCTATTCCAAGGGCTAATACTGAGACTTACTCAATAGCTCCTCGCACGAATTTAAATACATTGCCTCAAGGATATCGGACTCAAGATACAGAGCAAATTCGAAAAATCAAAGCTCGTATGCGGGCGGCTAAAGCAGAAGCAGGCCGGTCACGTAAAGCTACTGTTTCTATTGAAGGAAGAAACGCTTGATTAGGTCTAAATGTCAAACAAAGAATATCAATCATTGGTTATGGGCTTTTCGGAATGCAAAATGTCGGATGTGCTTAAAAGTAAAAAGGATTCTTTTGGTCCCCGATAATTGCTTAATCATAGTAAATAAATTCATGTTTTGTAGCAAAACATGATTGTAATTAAGCCTTGTATGCACTGAATATTTAAATAAATACGAAAAGTATTACGTTTGATTGGTTTAAAATTCAGTCAATTCACTGGAGGTCCAAAATGATATACTCTTTAGATATTTATACGGCCCTAAACCAAAATTTATGATAATGTAAATATCAAATACTTTGTTTTTCGAATTAGATCCTCTGTCGCCGAATTGGAGATAATCAATTCAAAAGTCGTGCATTCTACTCTAATTGCGACAAAAACCAATATGATGTCCAAGTAATATTGCTTTCAGTTCTAATTGTAGAACAAGGTAGCGGTCCCATTGTAAGACAACAGCGCCGTTGGTTTTAGAACGTTGCTAATTTCAAAATTATTGTAGAACTATGAAGATATGGAGCCAATATCTAGACCTCAGTAAAACGACTGGGCTCAGCTTCTCTAATTATCCCTCTAAGTTACTGGTTTAAGTGGCTACATTGGATAGACCGTTGATAAACCAAACTGGGTTGTAATAAACTGAAAGATGGTTTAAACCCTATCACATGTAATATGTATGGATGCCTCATATGTAATATCTATACATCATCCAAGGGCCTCGGCATCCCCGCACTGCTCCAACGCTTTACCGAAAGCCAAGCAAAGCCAAAATACAGCTGACGTGTTCCAATTCAGAAGCTATGGCTTTCAATGCGGCTTTTGTGGATACAGACAAAATACTGAGGGCCGAAGATTTTGCAGATAAGCCTTACAGTAAAGCTTTACCGGGAACAGGGACCGCGAACCGTACCGATATCCATTGGAACCAGTTTTACAATGGCGAAAAGTACGATCAAAACTTGGAGGGCGTAAGTTGAGTATGGCCTTAGAATGCTGAAGTTTATTTCAAATCGTCTAACAACGTAGATTACCACGTACCACGAGGCCTTTGAAAATGCAGTTCGCAAGTACGCAAAACGCGATTGCCTCGGGCATCGCGAGTGGAACCCTGTAACCCGAAAATGGGGTCCTTATCTATGGGAGAGCTTTGAAGTAATTCAGCGTCGCCGGAACCATATTGCTTCGGCTCTGGTAAAGTTGCACGAAGATGTGTGCAACGTCCGGGGATCCCAGTATTGTGTGGGGTTAATGTCGAAGAACCGGCCGGAATGGCTAATCTCCGATTTGGCTTGCAATGCTCAGAGTCTGATTTCTGTTGCACTTTACGATACCCTGGGGGCAGATTCTATCGAGTATGTCTTGGGCCACGCGGAAATCAGGCTGGTTTTATGCTCCGCGGATCATATTCCCCAGCTGCTTGCTCTTTCGGACCGAGTGCCCCATCTCAAAATTATTATCAGTTTTGATTCGCTCGATAGCGCGGAGCCTGATCACGTCTCAAAGCGGGCCCTGCTAACCGCTATCGCCAAAGATAAAGGCATTACATTGATTGATTTTGCCGAGGGTATGCAGCTGACTGGAATCATTAGTTTTATTTCTATTCTTTATATTTTAATATGTTTTTTTTGGTGTATTTTTCATATCAATTTGCGTAGCAATTTGCAGCTTTTTTAAATCAAAAATTGCTAAATATTGAGCTTTCTCTGTCTCATTTTTGCTAATCGCCAGCTGAAAGCCTTGGTGCACACTTTCCGCGTTCCGAGAATGCACCAACGCCAGACAGTGTCTGGACGATCAACTATACTTCTGGCACTACTGGTGCGCCGAAAGGCGTACTACTGAAGCAAAAAGTGGCCGTATCGTCCGGCTTTGCGGCCACCCCAATTTTCAACAATTCCAAGACAATTCTATCGCTTCTTCCGCTTGCTCATTGCTACCAGCGAGCAATGGACTGTGGGATTATTGCAAGTGGCTCTCGAGTCGGATTTTTCCACGGTGATTTGCTCGATATTGTAGATGATTTTCAGGCATTAAAGCCCGATACAGTTTGCCTGGTTCCTCGTGTATGGAACAAGTTTGCTGCTCTTATTCGTGCAAAAACTCTTGAAGCTCCAGGACTGGCGGGTGCGATTTCTCGCAGAGCTTATGCCGCCAAAAAGGCCAGGTTCGAGGCGACTGGTGATATTCATCATCCCCTCTGGGATAAGTTGTGGACGCGCAAGATTGCAAATATCTTTGGAGGCAATTTGAAGCTTGGTCTTAATGGCTCTGCGCCAATGACAGCTGAAGCGATGACGTTTCTCCAACTTGCTCTTGGCTGTGATGTACTAAACGGGTACGGGCTGACAGAAACGAATGCGGGATCCCATATCCAATATGCCGGTGACACCAACAAGTCATCTATTGGACCGCCTTTGGTTCTGATGGAAGCTTGCTTGGAAAGCGTGGAGGATATGCAGTACCTCATTACGGACAAGCCCTATCCCCGGGGTGAGATTCTATTACGAGGCCCTACACTGTTTTCTGGGTACTACAAGGATGCGGAAAAGACCGCGGAAGCTGTGGACAAAGACGGCTGGTTTCACACTGGCGACATTGGCCATATTGACGAACGTGGAAGGTTTAGTGTGATTGACAGGAAGAAAAATCTGTTCAAACTTGCACAAGGCGAATACGTTAGCCCAGAAAAGATCGAGAATACTTACCTTTCCCTGTCCTTTCTGCAACAAGGTACTTTTAACTTTGTCTGTTTTCCTGCTCTTTGGTCTCTTTAAATCCTTGTTTATTAATCGTTTATTAATCGTTTATACAACGTTTTTCATTATCGGCACGAATGCTAATTAATCCTAGCTTTTATCTATGGCAATTCCTACGAGCAATACCTTGTGGGTATCTTTGGCGTAAACCCTGATCTATTTTGTACATTTGCGGCAAAGACGCTAGGCCGACCAGTTTCTTCTGCAGAAGAAGTCCTGTCCGATAAGCGAGTCAGAGATGCAATCAAGAAAGATTTTGCAGTGGTCGAAAAGGCGGCCAAACTTCATGGGTACGAACGTTTTAAACCTGCTTTATTTCATTTTAAACCGATTTATTTCAAAACAAGCAAGCAAATTTCGAGTATAGAAAATGCAACTATAAAATCGAAATTAATATAATCATCATACTAATCGTTAGGTTTGAACGTGTCCGCGAGTTTACGCTCATGGTCGAGCCGTTTTCAATGGAGAACAATTTACTGACACCAACGCTGAAACTGAAAAGACCCGAGTCTTACAAGTACTATGAAGATACTATCAAACGCATGTACCAGGACCTCAATACGAGCCGCGCAAAATTGTAGCGGCTGCACGGAATATATAAAAAAGCTACAGGAATATGGGTTGACTTTGCGCCAATACTATAAACGCTTGTTGAGGAATAAGTCTTGTTGTCTTTGGCTAATCTCCAGTCTGCATCTTCAAAGTGTCGTAAAAATGTCGGTTTATTCACAATATATATAATAGCTGAAATTGCCATGGCAGAGTCTGTAGCAATAAGACCTCGAGTGTAGTACAGGATGCAAACGCGCAAACCAAAATCATAAACCATAATACTCACTGCTTTTCCGCATAAAAGCCCACATCATCTTTAAGTCGCAAAAGCAAACAAAGAAAGAAGAAAAGGGATAATGGTATCGGATTAAATGAGTAGGTGAACCCTCATTTAAATTGTAGCCTTTTAAAATCTGGACAAGTGCTAAAATCTGTAGACGACGCCAGTGTGCGGAGACACCCATTGGCTTGCGCCTATCAGGTCGCGCAGCCACTGGGTGCCGACAGGATGTGATTGGCCATTTATTAAAGGCTCTGTAGCATTTAATTTCTCGGCGATAAAAAGCGCTGGCTGGAGAAAATCACGATCTGAGTGAACGAGGCAGCTGCCGCTCCAGTAGCAACGTGTACAGGACAGAAAAGTTATTATAATAGTGCAGTAGATGCTAAAACCGTCAGTTCTGGGCCACGTAGATAATGTTGCAATAAAAGGTGTAATACCATGGCCGCCGTAAAAGCACAGAGGAAAAGAAGAAGAGGATGATGAGGGCCGAAGATCCCATCATCGGCATCAATAGAATGGGTAAAAAGTACTTTAGACAGTACATGTTGTATGGACCGGCAGCGCTAGATCATACAAATTTTGTAGACCAGACTGTGTATACTACATTGTTTTGTAGATCCTCTGTAAAACATTAATATGGGAAAAGCGTAGGTTTGCTGGTATTTGCTCTATTATCTGCACCAAAGTACAGTACAACGTTAGGCTTAACTGGTATCTGTACCACTTTAACATGATACAAGTCATATACAATAAAAGTTTGTATTCAGTAACGTATTGTACAATACCGTTGTACAGTAACGTATTATAACGTATTATGCAGTATAGGTTCCAATATGTCACGACACATTAGACGCAGTAGTCTTGGAAATATCTTGCAATACTTGTATCGCACACTACTTTTATCCAATTTTTTGCACTGCAGGCGCCGCGAAATCCGACTAAACGTGCAATGACGCCCACACTTTACACTGCTATGACCCACTGCGTTTGCTCCTTGTTTTGTCTTGTATAGCGTCAGTGCTGGCGGCCAACGCTTTTGTCGTTTAGTCGTGATTTTGACGTTGCAAAGTAACGTGCAACCTTGTCTCCGTCGTACTCGTACTAAATCCGAGGGAAGGGAGACGGGTACAGGTTCCTTGCACTCTAACCTTAGCGGCTCTTTGACCGCCGTACAGTCCGTTCAATTCAAGAAACCTTTTGCATTCAGTTTAGTGCTGTCAAATTTAGGGCTTTGCCACGAGCTCTGCCGCGATTCACGTGCCCGGTTTTGGTGGACTTTTTTCTCTGTTTTTAGCTTTACACTACTCGACCATTACTCTGCTCAAAAGTTGAGGAAACCGAGTTTTCTTTTTCGGATTGTTGCCATTCTTTTTGCAAACAGTTGAAGAATTGGAGCTGAAAAGTTAGAGCCAAAGAATTGAAGACTGCTCAGTTTCACCACACACTTTATCTCTATTTCTTTCTTTCACTTGTGGATCGGTGATTCAGTGCTCTTTTACTCTCCAGTTACGCACAGTTTTACTGTATCGGTACGTTTGCATCGCCGTACCTTACCGCAGAAAAGGAAGCGGAAATACCCCAAAATTAGGAGAAAGATGAGCACTGAAAATGAAGCAGACAGAGCACACGCAGACACAAACGAGACCCGCCATGTGGACGGTGTGGAGCGGACAATGGTGGCCCGGCATGGACGCGACCACGAACGTCGGAACGCAAAGACGGGAGCTCGATTGGCTGCGGGAGTTGTAGCTCTTTCCTCGGCCTCGACTCACCCGGGCGAAGGTGAATCGGCAGAAATGAAGTACGTTTTGCTTATCAGCTCATCGAGCGGCAAGAATCGTGCAAAATGGGTTCTGCCTAAAGGCGGCTGGGAGTCTGATGAGACTGTAGAACAGTGTGCGCTAAGAGAGTGTTGGGAGGAAGCAGGGATCATTGGTGATTCTGTTCGTATGTTGGGATCCTGGCTCGATCCTCGTCCAGCCAAGACCCATGGCCGTATTGAAAAGTATGCAAACTCTCGGTCAGTGGAGACTGTGCAACAGCCTTTAGAGCACTCCTCTAGTGCTGATGGGAAGACGGGCGACGGAATTGCTGCTGCAAAAACCAATGATATATCGATTAGAACTGCGACTGAGTCTGAGTCTGTGGGCCATTTGATCGAAAAAGAACCCGGCTTGGCAACAACTGGTAAGAGCAGCTCAAGTAAAGTTGAGGCAACAGACTTGCCTTGCTACATACCACCACGTGCCGAGTATACGTACTTTGAAGTACGCTGCACAGATTTGTCGGCCGAGTTTCCAGAAATGCATACGCGTCGGAGAAAGTGGATGACGTATGCGGAGGCGAAAGATGAACTAAAGTGGCGGTCAGAGATGATTCTTGCGCTTGAAGCAAGCAGTATTAGGAAACCGTGATGGATGCGGGCGTGGTTATCGTTTCAATTAATTGATCTTTATCGTTTCTTAGTACTAGCTCGGCTTTTCCCGAATATCTACATGATTTCGTCCAGGGCAATATTCCTTAACGTTTCCCTTTATAAATTTTGCTTGCAGCTAAGAATCGAAATAAATGGCGAGCTTATTGAATCAATATTTTTACAAAGCTGTTATCTACTTATTTATGTGCGTGCAGCATTTGCCCTCTGCGTTTACTAAAGCAAATTGCATCATCATAATATATTAATGATCGTGAAATTCAAACGTTAACCAAATAGCTGTATTACAAGATCCTTTTCTAAACTTCCAGGACGACTATTAAACGTATCGTAATAAACGCAAACTATCGACAAATCATCATCAATAAAATCATAATCACATTGCAATGCTCCCGCCCAGTCCAGTCCGTATTATAAGTATGCACAATCATTCAATTGCGTGGCAATCATTCTATTGGTGGCATCGCCGTACGTGCAATTCCAGGGCTTTCCTCAGATTCGTCGGCAAAGGTCGAATTTCGAATCGGCGACTGACCGTCCACATTCTCCAGAATAATCGTCGGTTGGTTTGCGTCTTTGTCCGCCTCTATAACGAGCTTGGGACTCGTACATGCTTCGTTACCAAGTCTGCAGGATGATGACGATGACGACGACAAAGATGGGTCTATTGTAAGAGATCCTTTGCACCTTGCAAGTTCTTGCTGCCTCGATCTTTTGATGGCCGATAGTGCATCGACCAGATAATCGGCCGACAATGGTTCTGCCTTGGGCGGCTCTTCCTGGCCTTGTTCCCAGTCTACAGGCGGAGAACCCGGTGGAGATATTAACCAATTTTTTCCTGCTTCGGGAAGCTTCAAGTGCGGATCCCGTGCCGCTGTCTCTGGCGACAAATCTAGACTCATATCGCTAAAGTAGGCTGTTGTAAGTTTCAAATCTAAAAATATAAAAATATAAAACTAAAACGAAAAACAGAAAATCAAAAAAAAAGGGAATCAAAAACTAAATAAAAAGAAAAAGGCGCCAATAACGGTCTCGTACCCTTTACCCCCTCGGCTATAGGCTCACGTTTCAAAGCGTCTAGGCACCGTGAGGCTTCCTCCTTGTTCGTAAATACAACCATAATTCTGGCTAAACCCCTGATTGGAGCCCACGCACGAATTGTGCCCCATTTTGATATCTTGGCCTTAAGCTCGCCTTGATGATTTGCGTTAAATTGCTCTACTGGCAAGTTTGTCAGTAGAAGCGCATTAGTCGCCATAGCGATCTCCGCTCGTTCATTTATACGTATATATAAGGCTTATTATTTTTACTGGAGATCTCTATCTGCGTAAATTGCGTATCCAGTATGTAACTTGTATCAATATACTTGTACAAGACGACTATGTTATGCTGCGAATTATTTAATATATGACGGACGTTTTATGAATATGAAATAAATAATCATATTCGTCTTGTTTATTTAATTTTATCTAATTTTATCTAATTTTACTCAGTTTTATTCAAATTAAATCTAATTGATTTCAATTGTTTAAAATACATTTCATTGTGGACGATCGCGTCTATAGTCATCGTGTCCCTTGACTAAGTGGACAATTGTGGAAAAATGCGTTCAACAAACTCCTGCTGGAAAGCATCGTTACCCGGAGTCTTTACAATAATATCGACTCGGTTTCCCTTTCGCGGATGTAACCAGTTTCCTTCGTCTGTACTTTCTTCAATCGCGTCTTCACTCAGCTGCTCCCTCCCACGTTTGTCCGATACACTGGCTCCACGCGTCCACTGTCCCACAGTTTCTATACGCACGTCCACGCTTCTTTCTACGACATGATTCGCCCGATTAACGAGGAACCAGACGCAAGCAGGATCGTGCATAGCTAAATGAATTGATTCTACGGATCCTCCGTCTTGAGCATAGAGCTCATGTACAGTTTGAAAGGATCTTTTTACAAAAATGTTCGACCACTCAGCCAGCGAGCTTTTATCACTTGTATAGCGGTCTATTGCCTCGTCCCACTTTGATTCAACGAGTAAATGCTGGTCAGCCGTGTCCACGGGACTCAAAACAATCTTGAGTGGTCGTGGTAGCTGAACAGCGGGAAGGAGATGTGGCGGCATTGTGGAGGAAGGGTCTGGCGAGGATAGACTGAGTACCAGAGCTGCCGCCTCTGGGTCTGAATAAAAATTGAATTCTGTCATGTCAGTGCCTGTGATTTCTGATTTTTATTTTCAATTTTCATCTCCGATTTTCCGTCAAACTTACCGGCATAAGGGGTAACATTACCGGGAACATTGATAGCACCGCCCATCACCACCACTTCCTTCACTGTAGTTTTAGTCAGTTTTGGCTCTAAAATCTTAAAGCTAATAAAAAAAATTCCAAAAACTAAAAACTTATTGAAAAAATGTATATACAAAGCAGAGGATAAAACGGTAGAGTCTTTTCGATACTTTAAGCCTACCTTTTGAAAACACCAGCGGATCCCTTTGTGCGGCGAGGGCGACGTTGGTCAAAGGGCCTAGTGCTATGAGAGTGATTTCGTCTTGTTCATTTTGCTGAAGGATTTCGAGAATAGTATCGACTGCGTGCGACTGCGAGGGCACGAAGCTGAACCTGTTCTCTGTACCTGCAGAACCCGATCTGCGAAAGTACGGGAACGAGTCTACCCAGTTTTGCGCAGGTACGCCAGAGGGAAACTGTAGTTAGATTTGAAGAGACAAAGCAAGAGACAGTAGATGAAAGGAAAAGCCGCTAAACCATACATCGTCATGAACATTTTTCAGGCCATCTGTGCCGTGAAAGTACCTGGCCTCAGTCACAGTTTCACCGAGAGGCCGATGAGCACCGACAGCAACGATAATATCGTGCTTTAGCTGCTTCAGCCATTGCGGAGCATTTGCGCCCTTTTTCTCCAGATCTAAAACCTGAAAGAGCGAGATTAAATTGCGCGTTGTATGGTGCAGAGCAATGTTGCCGTGAACAGACGTAATGGCTACAACATCCAGCTCATCGGCCCAGGCCAGAGCCATAAGGATGGCCAAGACATCTAGAGATTAGGTACTTTGACAACTTGACCCATACCATCAACGCCGGGATCCGTGTCTATTATAATCTTTTGCATTTCCGTCGTCGACTCGTCTAATTGATCTGCTAATCTTGTCCCGCGCCGCGCATGGGCGAGATTGCTATCTGGGCCGTGTAAACCTCCACTATTGTTTTTATATGAATATTATTTGCCCGCAATATTACACGCGCCGTAGTATGTATATGATTATTAAATAAAATATTTAATACTATAAAAATAAATATATTGATGGCGACGACGCCGGCTCTTGCTATCTACACAAAAAGTACAAAGTATACGCTGTCGCAGGCGAGCAATTAGTCATATGAAGAATAGGACTGTGGAGAAAAGTTTAGGCGCAAGTTTAGGCGCAAGTTTAGGTGGAAAGTTTACGACAGATCTTTACTACAAAAATTATTATTTAAACATTATTCACCAAAGAAAACCGGCAATGGTAATAAACTACCAATCCAAACACCACGCGAAAACGACCATTAAAACTTGACAGTGCAAGCGTGTACGGGCTTGCCTGATACAAAAGCACATCCAACCATGATGATCATACATCCTGGTAGACCTAGATTATAAGAGCTCTATGAGCCCGGACCCGTACTCTCTGGAGCCTGTTCGGCCGGCTTTGGTGTGATCAGATGCTCCACGGGCAACATACTAGCATTCTCTGGTGCTTTTTCCTCTTCAGCTCGCTTTCGGTGCCCAATTTGAGCTGGATTGTGCTGGTTCGGAGCATGATTGTGCACTGAAAACTGCGGATCTTGTCTATGCCGCACTTTCCATGTTTTCTTGTCCAATGACTCTTTCGCCAAGACCGAAAACTTGCACCCCGTTCCTCGAGCATTGGAGTACTGTTTCCGTCTCCTTATCTCCTTTGGTGGGCCATTTGAACGGTTGCACATGAACCATATCGTTCGTTTTCCCGATTTTTCTTTGGTAGATCGGCCGATCGTAAACGCATATCCCTTCGCCTTTGCCCATTCGTTTATTGCCTTTGACAAATCATCGCTCGACTGGTACTCTTCCTCGGGCGGAATACAGTCTGGAGCAAAAGATTCAGGCTCGTCCATACTGTCAGAGTTTGGAGCGACGGAAACGCGTCCCGTGTCACGGCCACTATAATCCACGGCACCCGTGGCTAAATAATTTCCACGGGATCCCGTGCGATCATAGTTGTACAGGCAAACATGTATTTCAAAGTAATATTGCGCGTATAGTATTGGGCAAGTATTAGGGTTTAGTTTCTGAGAACTGCACGATAAATAGCTTGAGTATATGACTAAGCAACCTATCGTGCCCTATATTAACACGTGCCCGTGCAGTCGGACGCGCTACAAACAGCTCGACGCCAGTTGCTTCGGGTTTGGATTACTTTGCGTGATGAAGGGTTGGCAGAGTCCAACGAGAATACTATACAAAATCTATAAAAACACAAGTACAATCAAGGCCTCAACACTACTAGAGGGCACGAGTCTCTAGTGGCCGCGAGTAAAGTGCCGTCAGTGTTCCATGACAGATTGCGTACAGGGTGGGGCGAGTTTTCAGTCTTCCATGTCCATGAAACCGAGCCATCATCACACACAAGTAAGAACACTTCACCGTCCTGTGTTCCACAGGCCACAGCGGCTCCATCAGGCCTCACGCTCGAGCACACAATGCCACTATTCGCCTCGTTTGCTTTAAACTTCAATGTTGACGTTAACTCCCCATCAGAACCAACGTCAATTGTGTAAATAAACACCATCCCCGAAGCACAAGCAATAAAGAGATCTGTAGAATCTTGTCGTATCCACTCTACACTAGTAACGGCGGCTCCAACCTCGTCGGGATGGATAATGTGCTTATTTGTTCGGTTAAAGACGTAAACAGACTTTGTTGTTCCTATAGCGACCCCAACAAGCGCTGTTTCGTTCCAAATTGCACATGAGATTTCCGGGCACCGGTGAGGCGAATAGGCAAGATATTCCTTATAGTCGGGTATCGTCAGGATCTGTACGCCTGGTTCGCCTGCAAAGAGCAAAGCTTTCTCCATTAAACCAGTGTCGGGGTTCTTTACCTGCACAAAATCGCACCAATATATTGTGGGTTCAGCTGCTGTATCCAAACTCCACAGTGGTTCGAGCGTTTGAAGGCTATATATGACGATCGCAATAGGTAGTGCACAAGCCAGCATAGTGCTGTCATCTGACCACGCAAAATGCATAGCCGGTGCATGCCTCAAACCATCAAAGACCTTTGTATGAGCGCCATTTGCATCGCTCAGAACAATTTTGCCATTTTGTAGACCGACCGCCAAGAAATCGCCAGTTTTCTTTCATTAGTCTGCCAGGGATAAGGGGAATAATCGACATGAAAGCAAAAAACATTAATTAAATATCACAATGATTATACAATAGCGGCATACGTTCCATTTGAAAGCAGAGATTGCAGACTCTACTCCATCCACAGCAATTTGCCTTGTAACGAAATTTAAAGTGTGTTGGCCGGGTTTATTGTGGTTTACAAGCAAGTGCAAGTCCGCAGCGGTTGATCTTGTCAAAGTTAGAAGCGCAAGACCATTTTAACGTACCCATAAAAAAGGTTCGCCGTCGCATCCTTCCGGCTAAAGTCACACCAAAACGGCTGCTTTTCGCCTTCAATAACGGCTACACGACTCGCATCCAGACGTGGAGCTTCATGAGCAGCCGAGTCGCTTTCCTTATCGGCCATTTCCTCGTCCTCCATTACATGGCTGTGCCTGACTTTTTCCTTTTCTTCAGCCGGAGAATTCACTGATAATGACGCATTCTTTGTTTGATCTGTGTCTGAAGCCCTTTGGTCTTGTAAAGGCGACGTAGATAACCCTTTTCCTTCTGATTCTGTAATTGGTCCAATCAGATTGAACCTTACCGGCTCGGCTCCCGACTGTGTGGGTTAATAAAAGTCAAAAAAAAAACAAAAACGAAAAAAAAAAAAAAAAAAAACGAAAACAAAACCAATTCTTACCTTTATATGGTGCTCGGCCTCAGTGTACTGTAGGCCCCGTTGCAGCATGCGCACTAACGCGCCTACTTGAACACTTTTAGACCAATCATTATCGTTCTTGTCGGCCTTTGCTTCGCCCTGAAACGCAAATGCCGTATGATCGAAGCCTTGATGTAAGCAAATTTTCACCGCAGCAACTAACCTGATTCGTTAAGGTACCGCCATATTAAATAATTAACCTGATCGCTGTCCATACATGCAATTGGCCGTTGGGCTATACAAGTCGTCTATGAGGAAACAGGTCAATGTCGATAAGGGTGCTGCGTAAATAGTATGACAGCTATATTATTACATCGTATTCACATATAATTGGCGTACATTAATTTTGATAATATTATACGGTGACCAATCTGACGAAGCCTCAATACTAATAGCCTGTATCAATATTCACTAATATATTCACTAATATTCACTAATATTCACTAATATATTCATTAATATATTCACTGATATATTCACATTTTCACGTACGTTTCCTCTCCTTTCAAAGACAATAAATGTATATACTATATTTTATTCCCTACAAAAATAATACAATAATACATTTATTCGAAAAGTATCCGCCAACGTGTAGCAAATAGCCAGGCAAGCTACAAGCTACAGAGTCACCGGTATCGTAGTCGCACCTTGTCCAGATTGGCTCCAAACTCACGGTACGAGCCAATTGCACTGTATTTCTAAGCAGTCACTTTCGTGTGCGGCCTGGGTCCGTACCGGAGGAAAAAACACGGATTGAAGTATGGTCAAACTACGAGAAATTGACCGCACTGCGGTCTTTGCGTGGTCGCCAGAGCGAGCTGTACCCGTGATTGCCACTGCTACACTTGCTGGCGCCGTTAGTCCGGACTTTAGTGACGCATCACAGCTTGAATTATGGGACCTCCAGCTCATGGACGAATCAGATCAGGCGTTCAAGCCTCACGTTACGAGCACCGTAACCTGTCCTGCCAAGTATTCCTTCCTCAATTGCTTTTACCGCTTCTTTTACGCTCTGCCTCTTTTTGCTTTGAGCGTGTCTTGGATCATTGCTAACGTACTATAGGTTCTACCGACTGGCGTGGGGTTATGTCTCGGAACAGCACCCTCAAGGTCTTATTGCGGCTGGTTTGGAGGACGGGTTCCTTTATATTTGGGATGCAGCAAAGATTGTCGCAGAGTAATTATCCATTAATGATTTTATAAATTTTTTTTCATCAAGCTTTAAACTTTTTTGGGTTGATTCATCTCTTTTCTTTCCCGATTTTCTATAGTTCTTCAAGTACGTATTTTGTTGGCGCTAACAACAGCCCCGATAATTCTCTTATTGCCAAACACCAATCACAATGCGGGCCTATTGTGGATCTTGATTTCAATCATCTTTCACCGAAATTGCTTGCCACTGTAAGCAAGGAAGGTGAACTTTGCATCTGGGATCTTTCGTCCCCGACAAAAGAGCCTTACTTTTCCGCGAAATCTTCCAGGCATGATGAGCTTTCGTGTGTGGCTTGGAACTACCGAGTTGGCCATATTGTAGCTGTCGGGGGCAGTAAAGGGTTGACTACAGTTTGGGAGCTACGGGCCAAGAAGGAGATTATTTCTCTTTCCGCGCCAACAGCAAAAGGAACGAACCCCAGCAGCGTTAGTGCTATCGCCTGGAATCCTGATAACGTATGCAATTACCTTCTTTGAACATTTGATGTTTGATTTGTTTAATCTTCTTTGATGAGTATTACAGTGCTAATGAATAGCCAACAAAGCTTGCCACGGCTACTGAAGATGATTCTGCTGCACTTATCAATTTATGGGACTTGAAAAATGCTCGTGCTCCAGAAAAGTCGTTAGAGGGCCATGATTCTGGAGTGCTTTCGCTTTCGTGGTGCTTAAAAGACAGCGATTTGCTTTTGTCTAGCGGCAAGGACAACAGGACTATTTTGTGGAATGTCCCAGAGAGCCAGATATTATCCAGTTTTTCAGGCTCTGGAAATTGGTCTTTCCAAGTCGCCTGGTGCCAAAAGTACCCTGAGCTTATTGCTACTGGGTCCTATGATGGAAAAGTCTCGGTTCACTCATTGCAGTCTGTAGAATCAGCAGCAGATAAAGCAGAACTGGCTCAAAAAGCAGGCGATGCTTCTAATGATATGGATTTCTTTAACAATCTTCCTGCAATTTCAGGTAAGAATGAGCCTTCTCTCACGCTTGGAAAGCCTCCCAAGTGGTATAGGCATCCGGGCGGTGCGCGATTCGGATTTGGGGATAAACTCGTTCTTATCAGACACGATGGGTCTGTACTGATCGAAAACCTGCAAACAGACAGTGAATTTGTTGAGAAGGCTCAGAAATTGGAGGAAGAGCTATCTGCGAATGATTCAATTCTTGACTATTTGACCCGTGAAATTGAACAGACATCTAATGATTCAGAGCTGCAGAAATTGTACAAACTCTTGGCCATAATGATGCAAGAAAGCCCACGGTCTAAAATCAAGGAGATTGTTGAGATTTCTAAAGCCAACACTGAACAGCCTGTGTCTCTTGAACAACCGGCTATAGCTTTCTCTGACGACGAAACCAAAAACGGTGATGAAAAGAAAGCTTTGGAAGCAAGTCAAGAGCACTCTTTGTCTACTGAGGAATCAACTCAGCCTGACAAGGATGCCATGACGGAAAGCAAAGAGACTCAGTCTGAAACTGTAGTACAAGCAGAAAAGCCGGATGGCAAAGAGTCATTGGCGGAAGAGCCTGCGCAAGTTGAGGGCTCGGGAGAACACTCAGACGAGCCTCAAGCTTTTGAGATCAGTGGGCAAAACGAAGAAACCCCTGCTGACAATAGCCACCACCATGAAGATGATATATTCGGCTCTTCTGGTCACGACGATTTTCTGAATGGTTTGGACGCCGAGCACTCTGGCCAAAAGCAAGACAAGCCAAGTGAGCCCGAGCCCGAGCCTGAGCCTGAGCCCAAGCCCAAGCCCATTGAGCCAGTAGAAGAGGAAGCAACGAAACAAAACGGCTCTGTCAACCATCAGCCCTCAATGGCCGGCTTGAGTCTCTCTGATGCCCAAAGCAGCCCAGAGGAAGGTAGTGTAATTCAGGCAGTATTGAAAGGGCAATTTGAGGACGCTGCCAATATCTTTGTCCGCTCAAACAAGTTTGAGGACGCCTTTTTAGTTGCCAGTTTTGCCGGCGAAGAGTGTCAGAAACGCGTACGGCAGGCTTATATGCAAACAAAACAGAACACTCCCTACGTTAAACTGCTGGAATCAATATTGAGTGGCTCCTTCAACGATTTTGTAAGGAATATTGACTTGGATAACTGGAAGGATGCAATGATCTTGATCTGCACTTTTGCATCGCCAACTACGTTCTCGCAATTGAGTACGCTTTTAGGTGAAAGACTGCTTAATGCTTCGGCCTCTCCTGCTGCTGTTGAAGACGCCTCCTTTTGTTTTACTGTCGGCAGCAGTTTAAGCCGGCTCTTTACGCTTTGGCAGACAGAGATTTTGAATCGGGAAGCGGCACAAGTGCGTAAACAGTCTCCCGTGGAAGAATCTTCGACCCTTGACGATGTGAAGGCAGTTTCCCCATCATCTATTCATGCTGATTACCTGTTGGAACTGATAAAACGTGTAGCAATATTCCGTTCTGCCGTTGATTACGAGGATAATGCGGTACGCAATGCCGCTGGCGAATACGAATTAGCTCCGCTCTACGATACGTACTTGGAGTTTGCACAAACATTGGCCGGTCATGGGCTTTATGGAATAGGAGCCAAGTATGCTCAGCTTGTGCCCCGTGATTACTCAGACGCAGGCAATTTGGCAGCTTTTTATTCACAAATGGCCAAGAACGAAACCCAATTTTCTTCTCAAAAATACATGTCGCAGCAGCAGTCGGCTTTACCCTCAAATCTACACACTTATCCGGCCAAGTCAGCGTCTGTTTTACCCACCGGCAGTAGTAGCTACTCTCCACAGGTAGGGCAGAACGCTTATACTGCCCCAGGGCAGGCAATGTACGGGTTGCATAGTGCCTACCCGGCTGTGGCGGCTAGTGCCAATTCTGCTTTTGCTTCCAGCCCGAACCCGTACGCTCCCTCTACTCCCTCTGTGGCAGCAGAGTCCCTGTCCCGGCCGCAGGGACTGCAAGGTCCCCCCTCGGGGCCTGCTTCTTCCCAAGGTCCCCCCCTTACACAAGGCCCACCTCCTCCGCATGCAGGACTGGACACGACGATTACTGGCCCGCCCGCTCGACCGAGTCCAGGGCTGAATCGGAACGTGAACGGATGGAACGATCCTCCTTCAGTGGCTTCCGGCACGGCGCCTCGTCGGGCTCCGAGCGCGGCTCCACGAGTCATTAGCTCACCGTTTCCCAATGCTCCTTCTCCAGGGTTAGGGTTAGGGTCACCTGGGCCTGCCCCTCCGTCCGGTCTGCCTCCGTCCGGTCTGCCTCCGTCCGGTCCGGCTCCGCCTCCAAAAGCAGGGCAGCCTTATTCAAGACCACCTTCAGCTGCTCCGGGCCAAACGCCTCCAGCGTCAGCTTTGACCGGTCTGCCTCCGCCTCCACCAAAATCAGAGACTCCAATCACAAGCTTCCCCGTAGCCAGAGGAGCTCCGTCGAGTCAGTATGCTCCTCCGCCAGGATCACTGCAACAGAAACCGCCCAGTCGAGGACCCGCAGGGCCAATGGCAACTAGTCCTTACAGAGGGCAGCCTCCTCTACAGGCGGCAGCTACTCAGTCCCCCTACGGACATCCAGCTCAGACTGCTTATACTACAGGACCACCAGGACCCGTGCCAGCAGCCGTTCCAGGTCCTCCTCCAGCTCGAGCAGGCACAGTTTCTCCTGCTTTATCGTCTGTACGATCAGCGAGTCCAGCGGGAGTCGGACTGCGCTTTCCGGCCGGTGATAGATC
This sequence comes from Novakomyces olei, assembly GCA_016906335.1. Lineage (NCBI taxonomy): Eukaryota > Fungi > Ascomycota > Novakomycetes > Novakomycetales > Novakomycetaceae > Novakomyces > Novakomyces olei. Next base: position 1,206,707 of record JADEYG010000015.1, read on the forward strand.
ACACATTTTGCCAGAAAATATCGATATTTACAGAGTACTGAATGGCGAATTTGAGCAGGTAAAACGGGCGGCCCCACCCACGTTTCAAAGGCAGCTCAACGATATTGAACGTCGGCTCAATTTGATTTTCGATATACTAAACAATGGAGCTCAGGGATTGAGTGAACAGCTACTAGCAGAGCTGAGGCAATTGGCTGCGGCTCTGGCTGTACACGACTTTGCTCAGGCTCATTTGCTGCATATAAATATGTTGACCACGCATACAGAGGAAGGTGGGCAGTGGCTCGTTGGTGTGAAGCGTCTTATTGACGTATGCCAGGCTTTAAACGTTCCGCGAGGTCACCGACGCTGAGCATGAATACGCATCCATTTATACTGGCTTGGCGTTAAGCGTACTACACTACACTAAACCTGTATGCGCTGGAGTACCAGTCGTTTTGCTAAAGTAATACAGAGTATCTGCCTTTCAAGGCATTAATAAATGTCTAATTTGCAAATGATTTGGAAGCATAATGTTTATATTTATTTGATGTACCAATTGCTGTTAGATCTCCTAATCATTCTTCTTGGGCACTTCAGGCACCATCTCTTGCCCTTTGTGAGCAGCCTTTTCCACTGCAGACCGCGTCTTTCCGAATTGCGTTTCCGTATAGTCAAACAGAGAATTGAGCTGGCGTCTTATAGCCAAATGCGTGTCCGCCACAGGCGGGTACCGTTTCTCATAGCGCCAGATGACGTTTTCCAGGTTTTCTGTAGTTTCGGGCAGGCTGTTGCGCGGTTAGCAAGGTAGCAAATAGGCGATAGGGACTTGCAAGTAGTTGGCAGCGATGCCGGACGTTAATAGGACCGTAGCCCATCTGATGGGAAAGACACCTGCTATTTAGACTGTGCAATTGGAAAATAAATTGGACAATAAATCGGAAAATATTAAAAATAAATTGGACAATAAATCAGAGAATATTGAAAAATGAATTGGAAAATAATGAGCAATAATGGCTTTTAATGGTCAATAATGGCTATTAATGGTCAATAATAGATTGTGAGGCACTTACGATTGCGTGCAATTATAGACCCAGCAAACCCGCTCACAAGGACATAGATTCCGCCCGGCAGAAAAGGCTCGCTAGAAGCAGGGACAACCTGTTTCACGTCTTGCTCCACGTTCCGCTCAATTTTAAGCCAGCCTCCAAGCGCAGAATCGCGCACACGAACGGCCTGATCCGAGATGGCAGAGACATTATCAACGAGCCAAACACGGGCAGAGCCGATTGAGCGGGCAAGGCCGTCTTTCTCCGTGGCGACCAAGTAATCCTGTCGTTCCGGAGCGTCGTAGATACTCAGCTGTGGCAAGAGCGTTAGTCAAATGACCCAATTTCTCTTTGCGCTATTATTTACTTTTGACGGCGGCTCTTGCGTGCGTATAACGCGCTGGGGCGTGCTAAAGGCCAGAGAAGCCACACCAGCACCGGCGAATACTGCGGCCCGTTTTGCTGCCTGGCGAAACTGATCAGCAATTGATTTGACTTGGAAATGCGTACCATAACTGTGCCTGCAATTGCCGCTATCGCATGCAACTCGCTAGTCAAGTTTTGAGGCCGATTATTCCTGCCCAACAGCTATTGTCTAAAGTAATAACCCTAACTAACCCTACTTTTATGGAAATTGTGTCACCCTTATTTTGTGGAAATTGCGTAGTGTACTATAAAAGGCAAACCCTTGTGTCAGCAGACCAAGAAAACCCTGCCGGTATACCCTTGACCCCGAAATAAGGCGTCACAAGGCGGACGAGTAGATAACGGTAGCGGCAGGCATTGACCGCGAATTGCAGCCTGAAATGTCGTCCAAAGAACGTAAATAGTGCCTTTTATGTGACTTGCTACTGACAAACTAAAAGTTTCCACGTGGGCGGCTAGTCCCGCAACACAGCGTTCAGTGACCGTACACTTGTCTGCAGATCCCAAGGGCGAGCGATTGGCGTACGCGGTATGGCTTTCACGACTTTATCTTGCATTTTACTTTAATGTTTTCGGACCATTTTAGTTTAATTGAATTGTACTGCCAGTCGGCTCGACTTTTTTATCATTTTTCCAAAAGGTCCTTTGCCTTTTTTTTTGTTCTTTTCTCTATTCATTTATTTTTATTTATTCTTTATTTTTATTATTCTTTTGTAATCGATTGTTGTGCTCTCTTCCTGTTTGGTTCATTGCTCATCGTGAATGTAGGCCGGCCGCTCCATTTTTGTGCGCAGTATTGAGGAGCCAGAAGACTGTTTCCAGTACCGTGGCCATATCGCACATACAACGGTAGCCAAATTTTCGCCTTCAGGATTTTACGTGGCCTCTGGTGATCAACACGGAAACGTGCGTGTGTGGGACACTGTGGGACAAGATCATATACTCAAATGCGAAACTCAACCAATTTCCGGCAAAATCACTGATATTGCTTGGGGTAAGTACTGTTACCTCGATGGCTAGTACTGAATTACAGATGGTGAAAGCAAACGTATAATCGCGGTCGGTGACGGAAAAGAACGGTTTGGACATGCTTTCACTTTTGATACTGCGAATTCTGTCGGCGAGGTGGGCAATTGTCTATTTAATATTTTTTTGCTTTTAATTCTTGGATATCTTTTATGTTTTATAGCAGATTGATCCTCTTTTTTTCCTTTTTTTTTGGGCAATAAAACTGGATGGCAATGCTAATTACGACAGATTTCTGGTCATTCCGCAATAGTTAATGCTGTCTCTATGCGGGCGCAAAGGCCGTTCCGTGCCGTCACCGCCTCTGATGATCATGCTATCGTGTTTCTCACAGGAGCGCCATACAAGTACAATAAACTTATTCGTGTGCACTCAAAATTTGTGCAAGATATTGCCTTTTCGCCGGACGGATCTTTTTTCGTCTCTGTTGGAGCTGATTCGAAGATTTTTGTTTTTGACGGAAAGACAGGAGACCTGGTAAAAGAGCTCACTGCTGGTGATAATAAAGATGGCCATGTGGGTACGATTTTCGCAGTCAGCTGGGACCCAACTTCCAAGTATATAGCTACTGCTGGCGCCGATGGAACCGTTCGCAAATGGTCAGTACAGGAGGCAAAGATGGAGTGGTACGTGTTGGAACTAATTTTATTTTTCGCCTTACTTTCTGTTGCAATATGGGATTTTTAATTGTATATAAACATAAAATTTCGTTATTTTTACAAATTTCCCGTTATTCACCGACTTTGAGCTTTCCCACTACCCTGATTTGGGGTCCGTGTTGTTTGGGTTTGACTGCCTTTTATTTAAAATTATTCTGGCTGCTTCCATTTGTTAATGATAATCTCTTGTATTCTCAGAGTATCGTACTAACGGTAGTGTGTGGGACTTGAAGGACGATAATACAGCATCTACTTCTAATCAGCAGGTAGGCATTGTATGGACGAGCAAGAACAAGATTATTTCCCTGTCTCTCAGTAGCGATCTGAATTACCTCGACGAGTCGCAAGACAAGCCTGTACGGGTAGTCCAGGGCCATCAAAAGGCAATTACCGCTATGACTGTTCGTGAAAAAAAGGACAAACTGTTTACCGCCTCTTACGATGGGCGTATGTTATCTTGGGACATTTCCAAAGGAATTGCTCATGTACTCGATGGCTCAACACATACAAATCAGGTCATGGACATGACTAGCGATGGTGATTTTATTGTTTCTGTCGCAATGGATGATACACTGCGTATCACTGATGGAAATACTGATACAATTACGTAAGAAAACACAAAATTGGCTATTTATCTTTTTCTAACGTTATAATCAAGCGGAACCGTTATAGCCACGGACAGTCTGCCCAAGGGTGTGGCTGTCTTGGGGGGCGGGTTAAGGATTGTAGTTACTGTCAGCGAGATTCATGTTTATAACGGAGAAAAGCGGACAGAGACGGCAAAAACACCTTATCAGCCTAGCGCTGTTGCCGCTTGTCCTGGGTCGGATAATTTTGCCGTTGGTGCAGAGGTACAATTGATATCATTTGATATATATTTACCTACTTTTTTATTATTTATTAATTACTTGATTATTTCATTTTAAATGTTCTAATCTCTAGGATAACACAATTCATGTCCATTCTCTAAACAAGAACGGAATGACGGAAATCGCTGTGCTTACAGGGAATAGGGCCCAAATTACACGTTTAGCTTACTCCAACGACGGACGGCTTTTGGCAGCGGGCGATGCTTCCGGAAGAATAGTACTGTACGATGCAAAGACACGGGAAGTAATTACGTCCCGTTGGTCTTTTCACACTGGCCGTATAACTGGTTTAGCTTGGCACATTGATAATATTCATATTGTCTCTTCCTCGCTTGATACTAATGTGCACATTTACAAGTATGACACCGAAGCTTTTTTATTTTTATTTTTATTTTTATTTTTATTTTTATTTTTATTTTTATTTTTATTTTTATTTTTATTTTTATTTTTATTTTTATTTTTATGGCTTCAAAATACATTAGTCAAGTTTTTTTTTCCAAAGATTGTATCTCTTGTTTTAATGTATCTCTTGTTTTTCCAATGCTAATTATAGCACGGAAAAACCTCTGAGGCATATCGGTATTAGCAATGCCCATCTTGACGGAGTGTGCAGTGTTGCTTGGGAGAGTGAAAGCATTATTCTCAGTGCAGGGAGTGACGCATGTGTAAAGCGCTGGAAAGTCGCATTTTAAAAGCATACGTATATTCATAGAGTTTAGTCAGGGATTGTCTTCTGGCCTTTTATTGGCAAGCATCTGGACGGGTCTAGAATGAATTTGTCTTTAGTAATTCAGTATTTTATTGTATAATTGCATCATTCGTCATTATGTCATTATCGTAATTATTCTCCTTTACTATTTTTTCCTTCTCTATTTTTTCCTTTACTATTTTTTCCTTCTCTATTTTTTCCTTCTCTATTTTTTCCTTTACGATTTTTTCCTTTACTGTTTGCCCTTACTATTTTTTCCTTTACGACTTTTCCCTTGATTATTATTATTGGATTGTTCTCCATTATTTCTTTATTCTTGACTGTTTTACCATTCTGCTCAAACTTGCTAACTGGTATCCCTTTACTCTACCTCGTCTGTACTCGTGCCCGCGCTTTTATTACATTCTCTTTGTATTCATACCTTCAACTATGCCCTACTCATCACATTTGTACACACGTTCTAAACACAAACCCACTCGGCAAACACGACCCATCGTCCAATTTTTTCCCCCAAGACTAACCCTCTCCAGGACCCCGGCTCCGTGACCTTTATCCCCAATTCCCAAATCTGTCCGTCAAACCGATCGCTCACTAGTGGAGCATGGTGCAGGCGTGTAATAGTGCCCAAAGGGCTCTGTATAGCGAGCTTTGCGGGTTTATTATTGCCATTGTTCGACAGGGATGAGGCATAATAAGCTCCGCTCGGGTGCTGCCGAATGGAAAAGATATAGTTGTTTTGGCGGTAGAGCCGGGCAGTTTGAGGCTGGCGGACGTACAAGTCGTGCCGTTGTGCGTGTGGAGTTGGGTGCCGGGTAACAAAATCAAAGGCCGGGTTCGATCCCGAGTGCCGTATGGGAATTACAGCAGCACAGTGGTGAGGGTTGTCCCTGCAAGAGTGCATGAGCCCCTTTCTGCCAGCAAAAATTTGGAGGACTCCCTGCCTTTCATCGCCAGGCAGTACGGCTTTGACTCTGTAGACACGGGTCCCCTTGTGCCAATAAACCTGGGCCAGTCCCGGGCGAGTACGTATCTGACCCGTCTCGAACCGGTCCCCATCTCCGTCCCGGCCAAAGGCTTCAACTTGTACTTGAGCGTGCAGCTCAACGTCCAACGGCACAGCGATATCGACCTGCACACACTCCAAGTCACGGATAAAGCATACAGAGGTATCGTAATTAATAAGCTGCAAATTGTTGGCAAAGTAGGTGCCTGTGACCCAAGGCAGGGCCAGGGCAACTACCGGGTCCAGCGAGGGCAGTGTAAACTGATGGTGCAGCTTTGCCGGTAAATGTGTATAAATCAGGTGGCAGGGCCGAGTGAGAAAGTAGAAATCGTCACGTGTGCCCTTGTTTGGCTGCAGCTGATTGGCTGGTGACGCGAGAGACGCGTCGACCAATCGGAACTCGCCTCCGACAGTGACAACGTTCCAGCAATGATTTGGTGAGGGAACATAGTCTAAATCAATGACGTCAGCATTTGGCTTAAGGTAGCCGGAAACGACTTCGGCCCATAGCCCGACACTGTTACACATTGCCTTGAAGGCAAAGGCAACTTGCTCCGAGTTGCCTTTGCCTTCAAGCATCATTTGCTCTACAAGCGCAGAGCCAGAATGCCGAGCGTCTGGCTGCTCGTGCTGCACTGCCTCTGGTCGGATTTTGTCTGCTAGAAATACGAAAATTGCTCTCAGCCGGTGGACGTCGCTCTTGAAGGGCCGACAGAGTACGGACTTTGCAAACAGCTCGGCCGGCATATCAGAGATGGGAAGAGTGCTGTTGTTGCTGTTGTTTTCATTGTTGCTATTATTATTAGTATTATTATTATTCCTTATCTGACTAGTCCCCCATTTTATCTGCCTCACGTGGTTGTCAACGTTGGCAAACTGGATATTTTCAATATGCAAACCAGCGTCCTTTCCGATACATTGGCCATTAGTGCCGAGGCAGCCAATAAGAGGGTTTTCCGAGTCCTCAATCAGTTCAAGAGCGTCCACACACCGAGTTCCTTCGCGTTCTAGCTGCTCAATCTTGTCGGCTCTTTCATGGAAACTCTGGCTGTTTGCCCGGTTTACGTCCCTGCGTACATCTTGCCAATTGCCGGGGCCAGAGCCTGTGTAGAAATCCATACTGTCGCCTAAAAGGCCGGGCTTGCTTTGACTGCTTGCCTCGAAATTGTGTCCTGCAGATTCACGGTCGGGCGAGACGACTACTCGGCCGTGTGAGAGCAGTTTCGACATTGCTCTCTTGAACCGCTGTGATTTCTTTGCCTTTAGCTGAGGCATTGACATTGGTGTCCACGTGGAAAGAGGCGAAGCAACAGCCTCCTTTTGATCGCCAAAGACAACTCCGACAGATTTGGCTGTGGAAAAGGAGGCTTCGCTTGCCGCCTTGTTGCTGCTGCTGTTGCTATTGTTATTATTATTGTTGTTGTTATTGCTCTCTGACGAGACCTGGTTCGTGTAGACCCGTGACGGTGGCCGATGACGCCATATAGAGTTTGATCTAATTGCTCCTGGCGGAGCATAAGATTTGGTGCCGTTTGCGTTTTGATTAGCGCTCTCTTCCAGTTTCCGGCGGTAGAGGCTGCCTGCACTTTTGGCACTAATGCTTGTGGCCACTGTGCTCGGATTTGATACATTGCCCATAGAAAAGACGCTCGGTGGAGAGGCAGCAGCAGAGGAAACAGTATGCTGAGACCGGACTGTAAGTGTCCGGTGCGGAGGCGGCACTGGCGCTCCGTCATCGGCTGACACATTGCCCACTGCCTGTGACAGCTTTTGCGGAGTAGAAACGGGAGGATGAAGGTACATGTCTCTGCCGGCAGTATGCCGCTGTAGATCTTGCTCTGATCGTGAGCGGTACTGCTGAGCGTGCAAGTACTGTTGCTGGGCAACGGACTGTTGTGTTGTAAAAGACTGTTGCTGGGCAACGGACTGTTGTTGTGTAAAAGGCTGTTGTTGTTTAAAAGGCTGTTGTTGTGTAAAAGACTGTTGTGTAAAAGACTGTTGCTGATGCCTCTGTTGGCTTTTGGCTTCGATACTAAACAGACGGTACTTCATACGGTCCGCGTACGAGTTGCCCTGCGGATGCGGTGGCCTCTGATCGTCCGGGTACTCTTGGTACTCGTCAGCATGAAAAAGGCCACTGCGCCGGCGCTGTGACGAAGCCAATGAGGAGGCAGAAGAGTAGTTTGAAGCTGCTGCGGAAGAGCGTATAGACGTGGCCCTCACCAGCGTCTGTCTCCCACGGGACTGTGAGTGGTCTACTGCCGCAGCGTAATGCACACCGTTTCCCACCATAAAATTCTGCTCTTTATTGCCCTTGTAAACATGGTAATCTGGGTCCGGAGACGCATGAGCCGGTGGCGTAGAAAGCCTGTCCCTGTACCGAACATCGCTCTGTGAGAGCGTGTACGAGTCTGTCAGCGACGGAGTAGGGCCGTCAATCAGTGGGGACTCGGCCAGAGACGTGTAAGAGTACTGCGAGTGTGACGAGGCTTCCAGCTCGGCCAGGCTTGGCCTTTTGCCCGTCCAGTGTGGAGGGGCTGTATCGCCAGAGATTCCTGTCTCTTGAACCGTGGACGAAATGTCCACGTCCACGTCTTCAACGTCTTGCTTTCCGAGCGTGTACTCTTCTTGCTCTGCCTCTTCCTGCTCCTCGTCTTCCTGCTCTGCCTCGATATCCGAGTCTCCGTGAACAGGGTAGACTGAAAGCCCCGACTGTGGTCGGAGCGATACAAAGGAGTTGCGAGACGCAGACTGCCTTAAACTGCGACTATGCTCTTCGTCAGAGTTATCACTCTCGTCCGACTGCCATTGCCTCGAAGAATAGAACGAATGTGCCGGCGATGCGGGTCGAGTCCCCGAAACAGGTTCAGGCTCTTTGTCGCTTCATCGGGATTAGCATTAAGGGGGATTGTAAAGCTTAATTGAAGAATAGAATTGGAAATAGAAAACGATCAGTAAAATTGAATCAGTAGAAAGTGGCCGTAGAAAATGGGCCGTATAAATAGAGTGCAAACGAATCTCATAGTCCTTCTAGACTCAAAAGTCCATAGTCTTTCTATACTCGCTGTTGTAATATTGCTCGTTGCTCAGATCAAGAAAAGTTCAAGGGGCGACTTACATGTACTCGATAAAATTGCATGGAAAAGATCCTTTTGTGCCATTGCGTTTTAGCCGGCCGTACCACCAAAGGCCGTCGCCGGCATGGAGGCATTCGATATGGTCCCCCTCAACAAACCCCAGATCGCCTAGTTTATTAGTTTAGGCAGCAGAAAAAAAACAGACTAATCGCAGTTTCAAGGAGTACCTTTAGCTTCGCCGCCCCAGCTATAAACAGCACGGACCCAGCAGGGGAACCGGCGTGGAGCAGGCGGAATGCTGCTGCCCATAATTTGAGCGCATACAAGACGCGTCTGCCGTTCTATTATGCTGTTGCTAAACTGCGCTCATTGTTTACATGCTAAACAATTGATCCAGAAAACCCTGACAAAGTATAAGAGTAAAGTGTAGAGGGCGATACTGAATGTGGTGGAGCAGTAGCGATACGAGTGGCAAATGATTTTGGGCTAAAGGCTTCTGCAATACTTTGCTCCTTGACGCATTTGGTACATTGTAATATTCGAAATAGCTCGTGCATTGGGTCGGGACAGGCCCATAGACCATAGTATTATACTATAGTTTTCTGAGCATGCAAGCTTTTATCAGGCAGTGGCAAATGCTTGCATGTTTTAATATGCACATTATAACTCGCATTCTTGTACCCTTTTGACTGAGCGGTTGGACAATTGAACAATCGATTGGCCTACCATAACAACCAACGGCCATGTCTTGTGACGATTTGCACGTGACCAGTCAAACTGACTTGTGTCAGCTGCTTGACATTATGGCTATAGCGTTACTTGGACTCTGGACCTGTACTGCGAAAAGTATTGGCCAATAAACGGTTTCTTTGAATGCCAATCTGCTCTATTATCACATGCGGCATCAATTTCTTTTGCATTATAAACAGTTTACTATGCCGTGTGTGTGGGACTTCAATATCCACTGACTGCTTGACGCTATGAGTCTCAATCCACTGTAAGATTTAGTTTCGTCTTAGGTTCAGGTCATATTAGATTAAATAAAAACGTGTCTTGCTGCCGTTTTCAGTAGAATTGTCCGACGCAAATCAGCGCTTGGAAACATCTGGTCATTTGCAATATTTGTTGTTGCTGGCCAAACAAAAACGTGTTCAGACAAAATGAAATGTCCGCCGCGGTCTTTGATTCCGAATTATGGCCGTAATTAACTCTTTTTGGGACACTTTAAGGCTCATAAATTTCAAGCTTACGCTGTTTTGCGACTCAGAGTGTCTCAAACAGTTATTTTATCTTACACTTGTGTCTTTTGCGATTCATAAACATCGCTTCACCAATCCATCAAGTGTCAATATTAAATGCCAACCACAGATGGACTCATAAATCCGGCTGGCCACCAAACATGTATTACTTTTGCTGTAACATGGTGTGCGGACCGAAAACCAGGCGTGAAATCATGGATGTATTTTGAAATCGTGGATATTTGTACTTTTATAACTGTAAGGAATCCTATTTGATTCGCTGGAGGAGAATTACAAAGCAAATGAAGCATCCAATACTTGACGTAAGAACTTTCCGCAGACGAGCGTATCGTAAGATTTTCTTTTGCCTATTTTGTCGGGTTCCGATACGGACAGCTTACTTTTTGAAGATCAGCAAGTGGAGGGAGCTGAAGAAAAATCAATGTGTCAGTTACTCTTACCAATCACCAGTGGCTATGCCTTTGCAATTATTCTACGCTGAGTCTTACATTTTGGAAACTTCCTCTGGCAATTCTGTAATTATGTTTTGTGCGAGAATTTTAAAAAATAAAATGAAATAGAGTTAGTGCTGGTAAAGTGAACGAATGGTCTGACACGTTGACACGTGAAATATTGACGTCTGAAAATCATTAATTGAATGTTTCTGTGCACCCTCACATCCGGCTGCCGATCCACTTTGTCATTGCATACATTAACCCTGAATATAGCGCTAAATCACTTATTCGGTAACACATACGATTTAATTCTATATTTACTATGCTTTCTGTCAAACAAGATATCCCATGAACGCTTTGCGGTTAAAACTTCTTTACGTAAACGCTCTCTAAACGTTATGAGCTAGAAAGAAATTCAACTTTAAATTTTCATATTGCGCTAGGCCTCCTTTCAAGACTCGGCCGAGACTTCAGCCACTCCTATAATTGACCAATGAGAGGGCTGCATTATCTTTTAGGGACTTTCCGTCGCAGTCTCCTTGCCGTCCATCTCTGTGATTGGTTCCGAATATCGTTTTTTGACATCCTCTTACAAATTCGTCAGGTGAGAGTGGCACCTTCCTTTTTGAGCGAAATTCAAAGATGGAGTGCAATCTAGAGACCGTTTACAGAAGCCGCGTTAGATGATAATGGATAGAAGGAGTGGAATAAGCAAAAAAAAAAAAAAATAGAGCATAATTGATAAAACAAAACATGAAAATAACCGCAATGACAAATCTTTTCATATTTGCGCACCGCATTCAATCTGAGTCATTTAAATTTTAGGACAATAGGCGAAAGCGGCCCACGTTACGAGCGTCGAGTATTAAATTACAACTAGACTGAAAATGTAAAACAATCCGATTATATAATCACAGTATATAACAAATACATAACATTTTTATATATTAGAACGTATATATATATATGTATGTATATAAACCACATTACCCCGATTGAGGGGAAGCTGGCGAAGGATCTCTCCGTTCCTTGACTGAGCGGCCATGACCGTCTATACTCCTCAAAAAGCAGCTAAATTACTGCGCCCGTTTGCGTCCGCTGATGAGTTCTTTCTGAGTCGGCAGGATTCACAGCTATCGCAGCACTCGGTTGCCAATACTATTTGCTGCTCTGAGTGTAGTTGCGCATTTGATAACGATTCTGTTCCTCCAAATTCCTCAAGGCTATCGGGCCCGTTGAGCCCATACTCAAGCGGCGTTCATGCAATTGAACCTGCACGAAATTATTTATACGGGGCCAATGATACGACTCGAGTTTATCACCCCGAAATTCCTTCTGACGATGCTCTGTACAAGATTCTTCGCAGTACTAGTCGCAACGTTAGTCTAGACCCTTCCGATGAAAAGGTCGATGTTGTACGGGAACGATTATCAGCACCAAACATATTGCACGAAATTGTCTTGGCCGACTCTAAATTGCCTTCCACAACGGTGCCTGCGAAACGGCGCGGTAAATTATTCGCACGTCTACGGAAATCGTTTACTGGTCGGCATAGGAAGGACAGCAAGGGTGACGTACAGAGCGACTAGGGAAGAGCTGTTCTCTTTTGACTCTGTGTAACAGTCTGTGTAACAGATTATATATTAGCAAAACACTGTTTGTCGGCACCTTTTTGCACTGCATTTGGTTTTTTTGCGTGGCCTGGCGCTTGTCTCTTTACTGTCATTATCATTTTGTACACACATATTTAGAGTAAACATGTTTATAGTCCGGTTTCAGTTTGGTATTCGGCGCTGATTTTTATCATAATATACGCATAGAGGATACACAATTTCTCAGTACTTTGTATAACCATCAAGTAGAACAATTCTCTAAAATTGTTGGTGAGCAACCCAGTACGTATGTAACGCTCACAATCTACAACTGCCTTTGAAGTTCCTCCTCTGAGTCTATTTTCATATTTGGGTATCACGATTAACGACCATTGGTTACGGGCCGCCATGAATCCGCAGAAGGATCAGCTCCGAAATCTTCCAAGCTTTCTTTGCCGCCCCACGCATTATCCAAAAATCCTAAAAAGCTTTTGGCACTCTCATTATCGCTGTCGTCGTTGGATACATCTTGGTCGTCAATGTCCTTATCATTGCCAACTGCATTATCTAGTCGCTCCTTGCCTTTGCCTTTGCTGTCCTTCACTGTTGGATCAATTGGCGGCCAACTAAATTGCTCTGAGGGCTCTGTAAAACATTAAAATGACTCTAGATGATTGAAAAGTCTTACCCACTATATCATTGACTTGAAATTCGTGACCGTCACCTGGTGATTTGACGAAAGGAATAAGCCATAAAGGTGGAAACTTTCCAAGCACAGAGCAGACATTATGGTAGAAGGAGACATCAAAAGGGAAAATGGTCTATGGTTAATACGCTGCATCAGATATGAATCATTTTCATATCTGTTTTAGACACTCACGTCATTTGGAAGTAAACCTCGGTCAATTTGGTTCGTTACCCGCTCGCGCTCCCATGACTCGATCGTGGTTTGATTTTGTACGAGACACCAACTATTCCATATCGTCAAAAACAGCATGAGCAAGACTACCGGTGCCATCATAAACCCTAAAAATACGGCACATTGGTAGCACAAGCTCGGAAGCTCGGCCGAGGTTATCTCGGCCGAACCCCTAAATAAAACCGGCCATAATTGTACAGCCAAAAGAACCAATGCAAGATCCGTCATTAACAGATAGCGAATAAAGTCGGCCTGATTAGCAAATCCAACGCAATTATTGATCCAAGGGCAGTGATGGTCCATGCGAAGTATGCACCTTCCGCAGGCCCGGCAATGATGAGCACGTGGAGGCTTATACCTCTGGCAAATAGTACAAAAGCGTGCAAGGTTTTGATATTGCTGCTGGCAATTTGGATCTTGTGCTTTTTTCTGATCATTTTGATGCTTCTGTTGCTCTGGCAATGCTGGCCGCCAAGTATCGCTCACCGAACCGGGGTCTGTAAACATGCAACGCAGGAATAGTGCCAACATCAAAACCAAAACCATATTGAACAATAGCAATTGATTACGAGACTCATTATCATCGCCTTGCGCTTCCTCCTTGAGCCATTGTACGGGCAAAAGCACGAACAGTTGAGGCGCGTACCCGAGAAAGAGCATAAGAGCTATTGTCTGGTAATTTTAGCGCCGAAACCTTTTAAAGTATTACAAGCCAAACGAGGAAATTGCCGCCATTGCGCATTGCTATTCATGCACAATAAGCCACGCGAGGCAGATGACGTGCCTGTAGGATCCGTGCTCTGGCCGTAATGATTGTTCTGGCCGTAATGATTGCTCTGGCACATTTATTATTTATTATGTGGTGGCAGATTAAATTATATATAATTTATCGAGTATGCACTCGCGTGATACAGCGTAGACGCACGCGTTGCAAATACATATATATACGTATATATGGACGGGCCCCGTCCGTACATTGGAGCGTAGGGCGATGTTTATTACATAATATTCGCTGTATATTGCTAATTTTTAAAATGTATACTGTACATTGGCTCCAAAAAATAATTTATATCGCAATCGCGTCCATATCAGAACGAGATCAATGGCGGCAGTATGAATTGAATTGGCGACAAACCATAAAGACGCCACCCATATAATTACGGTTGGGCTATAAGGCTCTGTGGCTCATTGGCCATGAGCGCTTTCACTTTTCTGGTAAGTTTCAAGGTCACGAGTCGATAGCCATTCCATTTTGTCTCTGGTTATTAATTCTTCAAAGGAACCGCGTCTTTCGCTCGTGCATATCCCACATGAACTCTTACCTTTTTTCATACATCCAATTCTTCGCGTGCTTTCGTCGCCAGTGCCTCCAGAGTTCTTCAATTTGTCGATAACTCCCGTTGAGGTTTCTTTAATGTGTCCTGATGATATTGTGGAATCGCTTTTTCGACCTCTCAGTGAGCAACTAGTCGCAAGCCGAACAGAATTTACCAACATTGATATCACCAGCGAAAAATTTATTGCTTTACAGGTCGATACTGAAGGAACCGATTCTGGTGCACGGCTGCTTTCAATCACCGTCCCACTTGCTTTGGCTGGAGTGTATGATGACTACTTTTATATATAGCGCGTGCTAACTAGCCTGCCAGATCTATTCTCTTCGTGACCACGTACTTTTCCGACTATATTCTTGTGCACGTCGGGGACGTGCCAAAAGTGATTCAGGTCTTGCAGGAACACGGGTTCGCCTTTGAAACTCATTACTCGCAGTTCGTGTCTTCCACAGAAAGCCCTATAAACTCGCCCGTTGGTTCAGAACTAAAGTCGAACGGGTTTCCTCTTTCTCCTGACGTCGAAGAACCGATCGCGGAGAATCAGTTGGCCCAGCGGGTCGTTACCATTTTACGAGACACTCATTGTCCCGTGACGATTGACGACAGCAATCTTATGATTTGTGTCGGCAGCCGTTCAAACGTACTTTCAGATGATATCCTAATGTCAATTGTTCGTGTGCTAATAGCACCACAATTACCGCACATGTTTAGCATCACTTTGGCACCACGGCCAATTGCAGCCTCGCTGTTCATTCCTCAAAGCTTGCTGCATGAATACTTTGACGAGTCTCTACTGCTGGGGGCTCATGGCGGTGACTTGCTGGCTCCTATAATCCTCGATCTGCGTCCATTGGATCAGGCTGGCAAACTGGCCAAGGCGAATCAGAAAGAGCATTTGGGTGGCACTGGTATCGTTTGTGGGATTATTAGTCTTTTGCTCTACGGTATATCCCTTGAAGGTTCGGAGAACGGACAACAGGACGAGGAGCCTTTGGCGCGATCCACAGATTCATTGAAGGGTAATAATGGTATGATGCTTTCGTACCTGAGTACTTTCCATGGAGGCAATGTATTTGTCAGTCAGGATAATGTAAGACCGGCTGCAAAAGCGTTGCAGGACGTGCTTACGCCGCTGTAAGAATCGATGTTGTGTTTGGCATATCTCCTTCAGTTCTTGTTTTTAATTTTTTTTGTTATTTATTTACTATCTAATTTGTTCAAAAGTCTTTTATTGCTGCATCTTTTTCTGTGTTTAATGTCACAAAACAAAACTCGGTATATCTGAAGGTTGTGCTCGGTCGATCGGTGTATGATTGGTAGTTTGATTGTGCATGAATGTATTTGTATATGATTTATCTTTGTCTATTGTTTCTGCGTTTGTGGTGGTCACGTTGAAGAGCCAAATTGCGACGATTAAAAGGGGAAGGAAGAAAAAGTTACTTGGTGTTCAAATTGTTTGTAGTCCTTGATTGTAGAAATTGCAGAAAAGCCATGAAACAATAGGAACCGCGATTCCATTGTTCCATATTACGATCATTTCAAGTAAAATTATTTCAAGCATGCCGAGTCCACACTGTACAATTAAATTATTGTAGATCTATAAAAGTTTGGATATAGTTAGTCTAGCCATAGCAATTGTAAGCCAGAATTAGTTAGGGTTAGGATTAGTTATCTTACCCTAACACTTTTATAAATGCTGGCAGAAATAATCTTTAATATATCTTTTCACAAAACAAGGAGCATTTCACACAATAAAAGTCTTATACAAACATCTCTATAGGTTTTGTATATTTTACTCTATACATATTATTAGTCTGCAATTATAGAATATTATGTAATTTATGGTTGAATAGTGATTGAGTATGATTTGTATTTGAATACAAAACGTTGCCTAATAATATAAGCCCGCCGAGCCATCTCGTACGAATACACGCTGACGAGATCTGTGCGTGCCCCCTTTTTCTGATCGGCAGCCGAGTATAGACAGCGCGTCACACACTTTTTAACTCGCGTCTTCGACAGCTTTGACGCGCTCGGGACTGGATATTTGCCGCATTTGCTTTTACGACTGTAAAGGCCAATTGGCAGCTTTCACAATGGCGAGTCCCGGGCAAGACCCGATTTTGGAGAGGATTCACGGGCCGCCAAAACCCAAAGTTGTAAGAGACCATTCGCTGTACGTCACAGAGGATGGACATACGCTCAACACGAGGGAACGAGTCCATAAAGGTAAGCTCAACAAATGGGATAGATACTGAATAGCAAAGAGGTCCTCTCGACAATCGAGCATGAAATAGTGGATAAAAACTTGAAAAATAACTGAAAAAGAATTGAAAAAGAATTATGACAATGAAATTGGAATCGAATAGTCCAATACAAAAGCAAACAAGATCAAGTTGACTAACTGGAACAGACGTTCCCCATCCTGCAGCCAAGATACCTACAGACGAAGAATTCTGGGACCCGAACGACCGCAGCAAACCGAATCATCGGTTTTTGAAACAGCATTTCATGAGGGAAGGACGGATCTCTGAAGAACACGCACTGTATATAATTCGCAAGGGAACCGAGATTATGCGTAAAGAGCCTAATTTGCTCGAAATGGATGCCCCAATCACTGTTTGCGGCGATATTCACGGACAATATTTTGATCTAATGAAGCTTTTTGAGGTTGGTGGTTCGCCGGAGGATACAAAGTACCTTTTCCTTGGTGACTATGTGGACCGTGGCTATTATTCCATCGAGTGTTTACTGTATCTATGGTCGCTTAAAATTTGGTACCCACAGTCTTTTGCAATGCTACGTGGCAACCATGAATGCCGTCATTTAACAGATTATTTCACCTTTAAATTGGAGTGCCTGCACAAGTATAGTGAGAGGGTTTACGAGGCCTGCATTGAGAGTTTCTGTGCACTTCCACTGGCGGCTATTATGAACAAACAGTTTTTCTGCGTGCATGGCGGACTTTCCCCAGAGCTGCATACGTTACAAGACTTGCGTGCCATCGACAGGTTCCGGGAGCCGCCGACACGTGGTCTTATGTGTGATTTATTGTGGGCCGACCCGCTAGAAGAGTTTGGATCAGAAACGAATGGGAAGCATTTCACTCACAACAATGTTCGTGGCTGTTCTTACTTTTTCAGCTACGCAGCTACCTGCTCCTTTTTGGAACGTAATGGCCTTTTGTCGGTAATAAGGGCCCATGAAGCACAAGACGCTGGCTACCGTATGTATCGGAAAAACCGGGGCACAGGGTTCCCCGCTTTAATGACCCTTTTTTCCGCTCCTAATTATCTCGACGTTTACAACAATCAGGCGGCAGTTTTAAAGTACGAAAACAATGTTCTTAATATCCGGCAATTTAATTGCAGCCCGCACCCGTACTGGCTACCGAATTTTATGGACGTTTTCACGTGGAGTTTGCCCTTTTTAGGGGAGAAAATTACAGACATGCTTATTGCAATGCTGAATATTTGCTCCAAAGAGGAATTGGAAGAAGAGCTCGAGGGCGTTGAGCGTACAGTCGCCACAAAGCAAGCAGAAGCATTGCCGGAAGAAGCAGGAAGCACAGGCGCAGCAGCAGCACTGGAAGCGGATGCAGAAGAACGTCGTCGTGTTATACGCAACAAAGTTATGGCTATTGGAAGACTGTCGCGACTCTTTTCTGTGCTCCGTGAGGAAAGTGAGAGTGTCAGTGAATTGAAACTCGCTAGTGGCAACTCGAGACTGCCTGCGGGAACGCTATGGCTCGGGTCAGAGGGTATAAAAAGCGCTATACACAGTTTTGAGGAAGCCCGTTCCCGTGACTTGCAGAACGAGCGCCTGCCTCCGCTTCCCCGAGAGCGAAGGCAGTTGGAAGAAGAAGCACGGCGCGAAGCTATAACAGAGGCACGCAATTCAAAAGACGAGCGGATTGAAAGCTTGGCGCGAAAGTTGTCAATGTAGAAATTGGTACGTTGCAGTCTATTAGACAATATTTGACACTGAAAAGGTTTTGTACATTTTTCGCAGGCCAGCAACAGTACACGTTGCTCGGTCCTGATATATTCAATGAAATTTGTTTGTTTATTTATTTATACATATGTGTGTGTATATGGTTCATAGTACATTACGGCAGTACATATCTGATTTGAATATTATTTGGAAATCGACAGCTTCCACTGTGCTCGCAATAATGTAGACTGCAGGTTAGGGAATGCCCTCTGCACAGCACTATTCCATTACACTTTGACACGATTTGACGTGTCGACACGATTTGACGTGTCGACACGATTTGACAAGATGCTTCGAGACAGATTCTACAAAGTGTTGTGCAGAGATTAAAAGACAAGATACGCACTATATACACTCCCCGTCCACGCTAGACGTGTCGCCAATGCTGCAAGTTTTATATATTTTTTAATACGTAATTTTGCACTGCTTGTGCAATGCTTCCACATTCACAAATCAGCTACTCTCGTCGGACGAGGAAGCGTCGGCACTGCCGTTGACGATAACAAGGCGACGGGTCCCTCCACCGCCGATCGTTTCGTAGTCTCCCTCATTCGTCTCGTTGTCGCTGCTATCAGAGATATTGTAAGCCGGCGTATAATTTGTTGGAAGGGCCACTCCGTCGCCAATCAGACCCTGGCCGCTATGAGGCGCCTTTAATACAGGCGCCTTTAATACAGACTTGTCAGCCGCCGTTGCTCCTACAGCATCGGCATCGGCAGCGTTGCCGACGTTGCCGACGTTGCCGACGTTGCCGAGCAAAGGTGCTTCTACAGCTTTTCCAATGGTTCCGTCTGTCGAGTTGGCATACGTCATTTGCATTCCGGCGAGGGACATGGACCGTGCGTGGTACATCTCTGACGATCGGCGCGAGGCGAGATAGCCCGATGCAGAGGACGCAGAGTTGGCTGTAGGCGAGTCTGCCTCGTCATCCTCCTCACGCGCCTCTTCGGCAAGTAATCGTGGCCGCAGAGACGCGTGTTGTGGAGCCGTTGAGCGGGCAGACAGCTGCTGCTGCAGCCGAACATTGCTCGTGCTCGAGGAGTGGAAAACCCTGGACAGAGCATTGTGCTTTCTCACGGCCGAGCTCGGCCGTTCAGCGGCCACGAATTTATTATGGGACGACGACGATCGGCGGGACAGGAGGCCCGTGTCGGGAATAGCGACTCGCCGATCGTGGTCGCACCAGACTGTCGCCTTGTTGCGCCTCAGCCGCTGAACATAGCTCTGCTCTGCCACAGACGGATCTGTACGGGTATTGGACAGCGGACGCGTCGCGTCCACACGCGACATTGTACCGCGGCACACACACTGCACACTGCACAATGCTCGGCTCTTGCAGTTGCGCGTGGAACATTAATACTATGCTTTTATGATAATGTGCAGATATGATGAATTATAATAGTGGATAATAGTGGATAATAGTGGATAATAGTGGGAAAAATTATAAATTATGATAAAAGCATAAAATAGTGGATAAATTTATATTTTATGATAAAATAATGATAAAATTATTATAAGATTATTATAAATTTATAAAAGAGTGGAGAAAATTATAAACTGTGATAAATTATGATAAAATATGGTAAAATGTGGCAAAATATAATGACTTACAAAAATTCGAAAATTAGTGGGGAAATCAGCGGATAAAATTACCATGAGATCTGGTCGAAATTGTAAAATTATTATAAGTCATTACAAAATGATAAAATGGTGAAAAATTATTACAACAGATGACAATTGTATGATAAACGTTCGAGTTGTATAGGCACGGCGATTCCTACAAAATATACAGAACGAGAATAAACATGCGCACGCTTAGGCTGCACGATGCATTTGTGAATGTCGTGTATTTAAATATCGTCCAAAACAGCCGACGTTACCACGAGTGAATAGCGCATACTTTGTGGGCAAATCGATTAAAGCTGGACAATGTGCAAAGTAACCATAAGAGCCACATTTAATACTCAAATTCGTAAAACTCGCACGTATTATTACTTGTAAGCGAGACGCGTGAATAAACGCGTCAACGTCGAAATTGACTACTTTTGAGAGCGCGTGCCGAGCGGGTTAAAGGCACAGAATGGATGAGGGCGCTCCGGCGGTTTTAATGCCGGAAATAGTGGTGAATATTGAGGCAATGAGTGGGCAGAAACGAAAGTATGAGGAAGGAGCGAACGGCGCTGCGCAAACACCGCAAGCGCGATTGGCAAAATCAGCCAAGAGTGGTTCGAAAACTGTAGCGGAAATTGATCGTGAGCAAAAGCAGAGACTGAAAGCTGAGCTGCGTGAACAAAAAGAGCGGGAAAAACGAGAGCAGGAAGCGGTTCGGCAACGTGAACGGGAGAGAAAAGAAGCGGAAAAACGGGAGCAGGAAGCAATACGGCAGCGAGAGAAGGCCAAAAAAGAACGGGAAAAACGAGAGCAGGAAGCGATACGGCAGCGCGAGAAAGAGCAGAGAGACCGTGAGAAGCGGGAGCAAGATTTGGTAAAGCAGCTGGAGAAGGACAAACGCGAACAGGAAAAGCTGCGTAAAGCGGACGAGAAGCGACGGGAAGAGGACGGGAAACGGATGAAACGCGAACGGCAGGAGAATATATTGAAACAGCAGCAAAACAAAATGGCCAATTTTTTTTCTTTTTCTTCAAACAACTCTCCCGTCAAATCGGTTCAGCAGCAGCAGGAGCCAGTAACGATTGACGTGGATTACGCTGCTAATGTCTCTGACTATGAAAAGACGTTTTCCCCTTTTTATGTTAAACCCGGCACTGTGCTCGAAGGGGGTCCGAGAGCGTCTACAACGACTTGTCAAGCGATAGATCTGGCGATAAGCGCTAACGCCGAGAACATTGATGCTGCTAAGCAATCAAACAGGCCACAGTTTCCGGTTACGCGCCGGTGTTGCTGGAACAATGTCGTCCCCGTTACCGAGGTTGTAAGGAAAAGCAATAGCGCTACAAATGCCGATTCCTTAAAGTACCTTTCTCAGCTACAAACTGTGCCCTTTGTCCTGCTGAAATTCTCAGAGGATGTGAGGCCTTGCTACCATGGAACCTGGACACGTAAACCCACAGCACGTGGCTTGCAAACGGGGCGCAACCCGTTTGCAAGAGAGTCCATACTTAATTATGACTATAGCTCCGAGGCAGAGTGGCAGGAAGGCGAAGACGAGGACGGCGAAGATTTGGATTCCGTCTCTGACGAAGACGAGGCCTCTGTCGATGAAGCAAACGAGGACGATCTTGCATTTTTAGATGACGACAATGACGAAGATGGTAATGATGAAGAAGGCGAAGCAAGGTCTATAAAGTTAAAGAGGCGGAGTGGAATAGCCACGGGACCTTTAGTGCCCGTTATTGAGGGCGTATACTGGAGCAATATGTTTCCGGGCCACAAATTAGTAGTGCTATTAGACGAGGAAATTACAGGCAAACAGGCACAGCAGCCCATCGATCCTTTCCGGGACTATTGGACGCCAGTTAAAGGGAATACTTCTACGGCTCTAATGCCCGGAGAAGTCAAGGCCGAGAGCATGGCCAATACTGCACTCACGCCTCGAGGCTTAGAGTCGCCTGGTGCTTCTCCCATCCCGGCCGATTTCCCACGGCCCATGCTCAAATCGTTTATTGACGCAGTACACGGAAGCCCGCACAACTCGTTGTTTCTCGTGGAAACTCTACGGCAAAAGTTTCCGAGTGTGAAGAAGAAAGTTATTTCCGAAACTTTGAAATCTGTGGCCCTTCGAACGGGGAAACGCGACACAGATTCGTGGGTTATCCGACCAGGAATTCGGAAGTTTATTTCGTGAAATGTCAGTTGCAACTGGGCATGGCAATTACTGTATTGGGCTTACAAACACATAGATTAAATTTACCATTTTGCATTTTCAAGAGCCTACACTCATACTAAAGAGCCGTATTTAAGAACATTTACCCGTCTCAAACCGAAGCCATATTATCTCCGTTCGTGTTTATCCGTCTTTTCATTGCTGTGTTCGCGTCGCGTTTATCGCTACGTTTCCGTGATCTCGTTACCCAATTCGGTAATGGACCGCGACTCATACTAGAATTGATGATATAGTAAAAGTAAATAAAGGTATACAGAATAAAAAGTACGTTAAATAGCAGTAGGACATTAAAGGCCAGTCGGCCAAAAATGCCTCAAAGGCCGCAAAGGCGAAATAGGAGTATAAATACTGCAGTTAATAACCATTTATTCAAACAAATACTCTGAACTGACGAAAAACAAATACACTTGAATTTATAAAGAGGCTCACTCGATTGAACATGAGTAAAATCAAACGCTGTATCTGCCAGGTTTTACTGTGCCTCGACTTTCTGTGCAATGGAAACAGCGCAGTTAAGGATTTGGTTAGTTGATGACTCTTCAGGTCAATATCTGATTGGTAAGTTAATATGCTGGTTTGAGGCCTCAAAACTAATTGAAAAGATTCTAGAACTGAAGGAAAAATGGGGAGGAGACGCAAAATTCTGCACGGACGATAGGATATGGATTTGGGGAGCCGCAATTAATGCATCATATATTCTTCTTTAGAGCATACAGGCACCATAAAAACCCCATATGATGTAGAAATTTGGGTGTAGAAATGTAGCTAGTAGTCTTGTTCGACTGTAAAATTGTGAATAATGTAAACTAACTTGCCAAGGTAACTTTGGCCTTATACAAAAATGACCATGCACGTAACAAAAAAAGAGGTTTCATTAAAATTAGTATTATATTATGTACAAGCATTTATAACAACACCTCAATCTTTGGCCGGCTTGTCTGCAGGCCCCGGTAGCAGTGACCGAACAAGCACTTCGTCATTTTTATCAAGAAGAGGTTGAGCAACCAACGGCCCTAGTTGTTTTACGAGGGTTTGTTTGGCCTCTTCAAACGACATTCCCGAGTGCAGAGTCTGAACGTTGGCCATCTCTTCGTCCAAAAGGGTTTGTAAAGCCGAAACAATTGCATTTAAATTTCTTTGTGCTTCCTTCCTTGTAATATTAGCCGAATCATTATCGTTGCCATTCTCTGGCGGGTGCTGTAAAGGTCCCTTGAGCAGCACACTGTACAACTTTACGTTTGGAAGAATAATAAAGCGTACGACCTGCTGACCTAGCTGCCTTAAGCCTTGGATTGCTCCATAGTGAGTAGTCAATGGCTTTTTGTTGTCAAGGAAAGCTTTTAGTAGTGTTCGGGTTACACGCGGCCGTAACGTTTGGTAAGCATCGCCAAATTTATTGCATACCATGCCCAAAATACTGGCCGCGAGATCGCGTAAAGAATAATGATCAAAAGCGCCTTCTCCCGCAGTCAAAGGCTCATCGCTTCCCAGCTTTTTCGCTACTAGACACGTCAATATTGGTGCCATAAATTGATGGATATAAGGCTCAATAAAAAGACTGTTGTTTTCCAGTAGCGCTTTAGTCATTTGCATCATCATGTTGAGTACAAAAAGGCTCCGCATTTCATTCGTGACTTTGTCCGCTATGAAATGTACAAAATAGGGAAGGAGCTGATGCAGTCCGGAATCGTGACTCAGACTGGCAATAGCTGCAGCGTTTAATGAAGGATTAGACTCGTCCAAGAGGGCAGTTGTGACTTTTTCAAAATAAAGCTGCAGTTCCTGAGATATAACATGCTTTACTAGAGGCTTTACTTCGACACCACTGTCGGCACCCGCACCACCAGAGGATACACCTTCATGGCTGCTTGCATGAAGAAGCATACTCGTACGGCTACCGTGTTTAACTTCGTCCCTGTGATCTGTCACGAGGGGGTTCTGGGGGATAGCCGGCTGAACTCCTTCAATAGCGAGCCAGTGTGCTAAAAGTTAGAGTTGATCGATCAAGCTGTGTTTAATAAAATCAGAGTTATTAAAAAAAAAAATACTCGTCCACTTGAAAAGATTATTTGAAAAGCACAAGCAAAACAAAAAAGCCGAGTTGGCCGTGCTCAAGTCATAAAAGATACAAATAAAACAATAGTACATGGTAAATAAAAAGAATGAAATATTAATGGCAAAGCAAACAACCAGACGGTCAAGCATACACGTGTAAGAAACGTCTCGGGGAACTTTGGGAAGGGGCATATTCACGATCTTTTCGAACTCGACTTCTTGCTCATCGAGATAATAAAGTGGAGGCTGTCCCGCCGCTAATACAGCGTCTCGAAATTGAACATCTCCATCCGTATTAAACCCGTAGAGAGGCTCAATATTGAGAGAGCGCAAGGCCATATCGATATCGTGAGTCGATAATATTGTACGCTTAGAATGCCTCATGAACTTTACTGCTTCCTGAATAATTTCGTGAACGCGGTACTCTGCATCCATCGCAATAGCGCGAGCTGGATCTTCACCGAGCCCATTGATGCCAAGCGACTCGGCCACATCGACTATTGAGTCGGTGCTCAGCACGGACAAAGACATTGGAGCTGATGATTGATGTGTGACCTATGCTCGCCAGATCATAGTCCAATTCGCTATCCTACGGTGTCGAATACGGCGCCCATTAGCAGATTGTAAGTAACCTACGCTTGTAGCGTGTCTGCCAATGATAGTAAGTACTTTGTACTTACTTGAGAGGAGCATTATGGTATTTTACAGTCAGTTTTAGAAGACAATATTTTACAGCATTCAAGGACAAGTCTACTTGACAGTATGCTCAAGCAATTAAAGAGTCTTATTACTGCGCAAGACTATAGGCACCCAAGACCATATACAAACCTGACGGCTGCGTTACTTAATATCCGGCTTAGGCCGGCGAATGAGGATTGACTTAATCCTGCGCGATTGTAAAGCCAACCAGCAAACTACATTCCGCCGGAAATTGTGCAGTAAATATGATCCGTCCATTGCAAGTGGGAGCGAGCCGTGTCGGTAATATCTGCCCTGTATTGCTGAAGCCTCTGTACTGACTTGCTCTAGGCCTTTTAAGCACGGGTATGCGTGTGCGCATGCTGCAGGCGCCGATGGCGGCTTTGTCCCTTCGCACGGCGTCTGTGAGCACTCAGAGTATTACACCGAAAGAGGGTTACGAAAAATTGCAGCAACTTCGTTTGCAGCGGCCCAGCTCTCCCGACCTCGCTATTTACAAGCCACAAATTACCTGGATTCTCTCCAGTCTGCACCGTATTACTGGACTGGCTCTTTCAGGTCCGCTCTACCTTTTCGCCATCGGATACTTGACGAGCCCTCTGCATGGCATCCCGCTTGATTCCGCTTCTATTGCCGCTGCTTTTGGATCGCTTCCTTGGGCTGTCAAGTTTCTTGTTAAAAGCGTAATCGCTTTTCCTTTTACCTTCCATTCGTGGAACGGCATTCGACAGTAAGTTAACATGACAAAGATACATTTTTGAGTCTAGTCGCCTGCTTTATTTCATTTATTTATTTTTGGCTTCAACCGAGAAGGAAGGATAATGTAGAAACTTTGAACTGAACCAGTGGGGATCCTGTTTAGTTTTTTGTTTATACTATTTTACCGATTTTTACCGATTTCATACCAATTGCATACTAATTTTAGTCTTTTGTGGGACTCGGGTCTTTTCCTCAAGCTCAAGGAGGTGGAACGGACGGGATGGTTTACGGTTGGTCTTGTAGCTGTTTCGACATTTTTGCTGGCACTGCTTTAGGCTTTGGCGGGATAACAGTATAATTGAAGATTTTAAATGTTTAAACATAAATGCCTTTCCGGCAGATAGAATACCCTTTTCATTCCTGGATTTGTGCGGAAACCTATCATTATGCGTCGCGAATAACGTCTTGGAAACTTTGCATATATAAAGAGACAATTCACTCAAATATAGCTACCATACCAATTTCTTATTGAATTTTTTCCATTACTCACGCAACATTGCACCTTTTTTGCGCTTTCGCAGCAACCTTTGTTATCATGTAAATTTAAAATATTGATTAATCCCACCGGTTCCGTATCATTCATAGATTCAGGCAGATCTCTCCCTAAGATGACTATTGTTCGTTTTCTTCTCCTTTATTGCCTTTGTCATCGCTACTGCCTTCAATGCCTTTGTCATCACCAGAGCTTAACTGATTCTCTTCATCCTCATCAAGATCGCGATGATGCAGTGCTAAACCACCCATCTCGTGGTAATGGCGTTTTCGCATTTCTTCGAAGCGTCTATGTTTTTCTTCGGCCTCTGATAAAGTGAGTAAAGCGGAATAGATAAAGAAGTCAAAAAATAGCACTAAATGGGAATGGAGGACCAGCACGATTCAAAGATAGCAATACCAAAGAATTGAATAGATTTGAAATATGGAGATTGCCAAAAGCTCATTATCAATATATAGAAGAAAAGCGGGAAAGCATAAATCAGCATAGAATAGCTGCAAATCTTACCGTCAGGCTCTTCTTCGTCAGCATCAGCGATATCCTCCTCGACATGAACGACCTTTGGACTGTCTGAGCGAGGCGCTGGTGGAGCTGATTCTTCTTCAGGCTCACCAAGCTCAAGCTCTGGGATCTCATTATCTGTATGCTTCTCTCCGCTTTGCTGGTAGATGGGATTTCCGCTCGCGTCAAAATCTAAATCCAGCTCAACCGGCCGATGATGCTGAAAAGGGGTTTTTGGCTCTGTAATCTTCATTGTCGGCCACCGTTCTTGCTCATTGCGATATATATTAGCCTCGTCCCATTTAAGCTTAGTTGGATGGGGCTCTTCTTCATCTAGCGATCTGCCGTCCGTTGAAGGCATTGAGTTTTTGCGCGTATTTCTTCGAACTACTTCCGGATCTGCTGTAACAGCCAGTTCGGGTGATGAAGACACTTCATCGCGATTTCTTAAGATGCCTTTAGGCTTTTTTACCGGCGGTTCTTGAACCATGGCTTCTCACCAACTGTATATATCTATGACCATGCCTAATTCAATATATCCACTATTTCTTGGGTTAATATTTAATATTTAATATTTAGTATGCATTATACTATTATTTATAGTTATTGAATTATTACTTAATATATTACTTTGGAAATTATTATAATTCTTATAATTATATAATAATATTAATACTATTATTAAACTATTTAATAATATAAATGATAAACTAATTGAACTTAAACCTATATTTCCTACTTGTCGACAAAAGCCACTGGGTATGGTGGAACGGCAAAGCGACATGTTTACCTTATAAGAGTTAGGGTTAGTCAGGGTTAGTTAGACAATCCTAAGTATTCAGTGCTGGAGTTATCCCTATGAAAGACGAGTTAAGGAGTTAAGAGTCAGAGTTTTAGGAAACTAACCATAACCCTACTTATACTATATACATAAATCAGGGTATGGGTAACTAACCCTAGCCCTGATTTATGTATATACTATGCAGGCTGTACCACACAGTAATTGATGTAAATATCCGCACAGTAATTGATGTAAATATCCGCACAGTAATTGAGTGTATATCTGGGGCATGATGTCAGTGTAACTCTAAGTTTGGTTGCAACAACATATATCGATCAAGTTTAGCACTATGGCTTCGCCGATTGATTTTTCAAAATGGGACAAAATCGATCTTTCAAAATGGCAGAAACTCGTCGGACACACTATTGTGCGCGACAAGCACGACCAACGAAACGTAAGTGTACAGCTTTTTGACGAGCTCTAAACTTGAAGACTTGGAATCACGATGACCTGCCGGAACGTTACCGTATTTTACCCCCAGGTTCTGTTTGCACTAAAGATCTTTGTGAAGATAGGTACTGAAAAACATGTTAGTTCATTAAGTTTTGTTTATTGTTCATATTCACTATTTTTTCTTCTTTTTTTGTCCTCACTTTTCTTTTGCTGTCTATCAAAGTATCCGTCTAACGAATGCAGACTGAACATTCATACAGACAGCGATGGGAAAGTGAAATCTATCACTTCTGGCTAGAGTATTTTAATACTTTTCTATGTTTAATAAGATTCTCTAAATAAGTCTTTAATCAATATTACTAGAAAGTTATAAAAGGACGAGCCGAAAACCAGCTCTAACAGCCATCTGTATCCCTTTGTATTTGCTGCCACTCTGCTATCTCGTCTTCATTTTTAGTAAAGTAAAAATTGACGAGCGGATTCTCAAAAGATGCAACCGTCTTCCGTGACTGGAGAAACGTATGTCCATCAATAAAAATAATTGGTAGATTTGATGGTACATGAAAGCGCAAACTGTGGCTCGAGAAAGAAACATTTTTGCCGTGCGGAAGCCCAGAATGCACACATTGCGCTTGGCTTCCGTAATAATAGGATTGCACGGCATTGATCGTGAAACCGAAGTATTCAAGTGCGCGTTTGGAGTAAATATTTGCACCGATAAAACGGAAAGGCAGTATGCTTATCGGCGGACGATCCGTAGAGCGGTCAAAAATGTTCGCTTCTTTCCGTCCATAATATACACAAATCTAGACGTTTGTACTAGCCCATTGATACGACCACTAGTCTGGCATTGAACGCAATTGACTTTTTGCACACCAGGATTAGCCATCCTGCTGGGACATTCAACGCGCAAGATAGGCCCTCGTGAACAGAAGTAAATCACTAAAGACCGAGGTCATCGTAACGTAGGTTACGTTGTTCGAGTTTCTAATCCTTTGGGCATCCAGATCATTTAACATTCTTGCCAGTCGGGTATTCGCCTGGTAATGAATATTCATGTAGAGCTCTCCTCATCTGTACACTCGTCCAATACCATTGCACACCCAACACTGATCATCAACTAGACCGAACATTGAAGATTTGTAACCCTTTCCGTAGCATTTTGGACACAATTGCCCCCCTAACCGTGGATCTCCTGCCGGGACCGTTAGAGGCCGTGGCGGGGTGGCACTGTAGCCATAGTTTGGTTGAGGAGGCGAATAATGCTGATACTGCTGGTACTGCTGGCTTTGAACGTAACCCGAGCCCGGATAACCGTGATTAGTGGCAGACGAAGGCCGTTCTTGCGGTCGGGGTGGAGGTCTTGGCGGAGGAGGAGCATTGTACCGCTGTGGATTGTCTGAATAAGGCCGATTATTATACCTGAAACCTTGAGTTTGTAACATGGATTCTTCGTATGACGGCGGCATTTCGTCGCCGCCGCCCTTGCGACCACTGCTGCCTTTGGACATGTCGTTTGGACGATTTACCACACGTTCATGTAGTGCTATTCTTATACGTGTAACCCCACTGGATCAGCAGACAATTACGCTAGTAATTGTATAGAAACTCTAGTACGATGTGAATATTTTTTGTAGAACCTATAAAACAACAATGGATGACACAGGATTATACAATTTTATTGTAAAATGCTTGTTGAAAAGATTAGTTAGCCAGTTAGTGTTAGGATAAACTAATCCTAACCCTAACTAACCCTGGCTTTTTGCCGCTATGACTAGACTAACTTTATCCCGACATTTTACATGGGTAAAAAAATAAATTTAGTATACGACTGAAACATTGTGTTGTTTTCATTCCAAATTACAGTAACGACTCGTTCGCTATACTGAAATGTTCTTCAATGTAATAAAGCGTTGTAATAAAACGTTATATAATAAAACTTTTGTATGAATCAATCTATGACGGAGAGCTAATTCAATAAAAAATTACCGTGCGGACGATTCAAACTTTTCCCTGCATTGAAAGCCAGAAACGAGACAATTATCGTTTGAGTAAAGTGCAACTAGGCGCACTGAGCTCAATATAACGTATTATACCAAAAGTTTCGAGCGCTTGGTATATGCTACTGGCAAACGACCGGCCTGTAAATTTTTTTCTCTGAGTAAAAGATTTTGAAAAGCCGTCGACTGGGATCCGTGCCTGGTCAAGCCCCTGTTCTCATATTGTATCCGGCAGCATCGTATGGACTGCGTACCCGTGTGCGCAAAAGTTTATCACCGGTAAGTCTTGCTGCTGACTTGATTCAAGATCTTTTTTTTTCAGGAGTTTATAGTATTATGCGAATATTATTTGCTGACGTTCCCCAGACCGCGATAGCATTCCTTCCACACTTTTACCGAAAGCCTCCATAAAAGACTGTAGAGGGGATTTCTTTATAATATTTCCTTCTGCTCGTTGATTAGCCAATTACCGTTCAATCACCAGTTTTCCTCGCACAGGGAGCTATATTCTCCTGCCGATGGTGGGGTTCACTAAAGAAGTCAATTTTTCTACAAAATGCACACCCAGTAATAGTGCTGCAGCCTCCGCTACTAATTCTACTGCGATAGAAAATACGACTGATGTCCCTCACCGTGAAATTAACCATATTACGGCTGATACATTGCCCGAATCCTGTTTCGAAGGACCTGAAAAGTTGCTAGAAATATGGTTTGCGCCTGATGACACGTGCCTGCCCGTGGATGCGGTCCCTGAAGGATTGCGTGCAATCGCGTATCATGAGTGGGAAGCGATGCTCGACGTTGTCCAGTGCAAGATTCTTTCTTCCGTTTCTTCTGGACACATGGACGCTTACTTGTTATCAGAGAGCAGCATGTTTGTGTTTGCTCATAAAATTATCCTAAAGACTTGCGGAACAACTACGCTTTTACATGGGGTCAGCCGTATACTGGAATTGGCTCACAAAGTGCGGCTGCTGCACTCTGTGACTGACCAGCCGTGGCGAGTATTTTATTCACGCAAGAGCTTCATGTTCCCTGATAAGCAACACAGACCTCATTCTAGCTGGGAAGAGGAGGTCGCTTTCCTCGACGCTCAATTTGTCAATGGTACTGCTTACATGGTGGGTGCTATGAACTCTGAGCACTGGCATTTGTACTTGACGCAAGGGGGGACTAGTACCGATTATAATGATGACGATAGGGTGCGCAATAGCGATTTTGAGGACGAAACTATCGAGATTCTTATGAGCGATCTGGATCCCTTTAAAGCTCAAATGTTTTTCGCCTCCGAGCAGGCGGATGCTGACCCGTTTAATGCTCATAATGCACTGGAAGACGCTAGTGAGGGTCACTTAATGGGCGCTTTGACGAGTAAGAAAACGGGGATGGACGCTATCTACCCCAGTTCTGAGTACAGAACCGCGCGACTGGATTCTTACCTGTTTGAGCCCTGTGGGTACTCCGCTAATGGAGTCATTACTCAGGCGGCTAATGGCTGTGCCGGTCAGCGCCGCTCTAATTACTTTACCGTGCATGTTACACCCGAAGCCCATTGCTCATACGCTTCTTTTGAAAGCAATGTTCCCAGCAAATCTCACGAAGAGGCAAAGGCAATTATTTGTAAAGTGCTCGATATTTTTGCGCCCGGTCGATTTTGTGCGACTATTTTTGAGGCCAAGCCCGGTGCTAACGAGACAATGCCCTCTCGACGTAAGCCCAAGGATTTGACTAGTTTGGCACTGGGAAGTCTTCCGCATTATCGACGCACTGAAAAGATCGTGTACGAGTTTGATGGCTACGATTTGGTTTTTACATCCTTTCGACGATCACAGGGCCAGTAGACTTTGATTTTTTTTCGTCCATGGTTTTTTAAAATAGTTTTCCTTTTTTTGGTCTTGTTTTTCTGCTCATCAATTCCAATTTTGCAATTTAAATTTTTAAGTTTAAAAATTATAGCCTTTCAGATGTTTGCCGTTAGTTAATTTTAGTTTTATTCTTTTATCGACTATTTGTTCTTTTTGGTTCACGCATTCGGGCGTAGGTAGATTTGAAAAAGCAGTTCATTTGTTTAAAAGTGATATTGCTTTATGCATGTACAAAAAGTTCTTTTTTCAATTAGTAATTCGCGGTTTAACCCGTAAACTAATGCAAAATGTTTGAAATTCTAGCAGTACATTTATATGTATGAGTAGACTGAATTAGATCATTATTTGCCAAGTCCCTTTTTTCTTTCATTTTATTTCAATTTCAAGATTCTCTTTCTACTTTTCAGACTCGATCATCTCTGTCAATTGCTGAATATAACCTTCCGGGTAAGAAGCAGCGCTAGGCGGCCTCGGGATCTTTGAGGCAAACAAAAGGTAGCTTGTATGACCTCGCATTTCAGGATCAGGTTTCGTACAGTCTCGCCATCTTGCAGGATCAATATACTCGCCCCTTACAATTTTCCGCCTCATATGCCGCTCCCAGCCAGAGCTGTCCGGGTTCACGTCCATTCCATCTCCTCTGTCCTCCGCAGCTGTCTTTGCATTTTTCAAAGGCTTAGATATAAATTTGTTTGCCTTGTCAACCGTGGATCCATTCAGATCGCCATCTTTACCTCTAGAATCATTCTGAGCTGTAATTGTAATTCCAGCCTGAGCATTATTCTGATTTGGCTCCTTATCGTTTGCAATAAGCCCATTATTTTCCTTTTCATCTCTTTTCTCTCCCTCCTTTTCATCTCTCTCTCCATACTTCTCCCCTCTCTCTTCATCCTGTGACTCGTCCAACGGATCCACCGCCTTTCGTTTAAACCTGGACGACCCCTCTCGCCGCTGTTGGTCCATTTGTCTCAATTTAGCCACCATTTCGTCAGCTGTCCGAATAGGAGCCTTCTTTATATCGTGCTGCTTATACATTACCTCGTGTAGCTCAATTCCGTGCCACTCATGCTCACGCAGGGCGCTAATCGCTCTCTGTACCTGTTCGATACAAGGCAGAAAACAGCATAATCTGCATTGTGAAGTGGGCGAAATATGACGATCTAAATGAGGCAGAGCTTGCCAGGGAGATGGCAAATCCAGGAAACAGGCCTGCAGGGCTAAACACTCGGGTTCACCTTCCACACTGAACCCGTTGGTACAAACATCTCGATGCTGTAGACTGGTATTGCCCCCAGTCTCCCTCAGCAAAGAGTGGGCAGAAAACTCTTGGCGTGCAGTTGTGTAACGCGCCTTGTGAAACTCAAAAGTATACAGTCGACCAGTTGCGCCGAGAGTACGGGAGAACGCGTGCGTAGCACTTCCACTGCCCGTTCCCGCCTCAGCGACACGCATCCCCGGTCGCAGCCTTAGCTGTGCAGTAATAAAAGCGATATCGGCAGTATAAACGATCTGCGTTCGATGTGGCAAAGCCAACGTCCATAGCTCAGGCGTCAGTCGGAGCAAGTACACAAAGCCACCATCGCGGCTGCCTTTTATCTGTGAGCCATAGGGCATTCCTATCATATCGCGATGTGGGAAGTAGCCATAGCGGCAATGATGCGTTTGTGTAGCATCAATTAGTATTGGTTTCACGTCCAGTCGGTCCTTGGCAAGTTAGTTGGGCAAGTGTAGAGTAGTTGGATATAGAATTGTGGTCTGAATTGGAAACAGCATCGTCAGACAAGTTTTAAAGTTTTTTTCTTTTTTTTTGTCCCTCTTAAATTCCCTGATTGTTCTTGACTTGGTCGTACCGTAACGATACAGAATGAAACATAACAGAAATAAATAATAATAAACAGATTGGAAAAGACGAGAGCGAAATGTACCTGCCACACTATCACCGTATCACCTTCTTT
Source organism: Novakomyces olei (assembly GCA_016906335.1). Taxonomy (NCBI): domain Eukaryota; kingdom Fungi; phylum Ascomycota; class Novakomycetes; order Novakomycetales; family Novakomycetaceae; genus Novakomyces; species Novakomyces olei. Next base: position 1,240,440 of record JADEYG010000015.1, read on the forward strand.
GATAGTTCCATTTGCTGCCATTGGCGAACGAGAATCTTATCTGGTGCCTCTGCATAAAATTAAATATTTATAGTATATTAATTAATAAATTTGATAAATAATAGTCTTGCAACGATAATGGCAATTGCTCCTGTCATAATATTATCGAATATAGCGCAGAATTTATTTCCATTTATTATGTATGCCCGTTGCCCACTATAACTATCTGTACCGCCTCGTCAATATAATTATTATCGAAAATAATTATATAAGGCTGAACATTAATCAGAGCGCATTTAACGCACTCCAATTTTGATCAGCAATGGTACAAACAGACTCGAGCGCGTACGTGTCCACGTTTGAGTTTGATTGTAATGGGCGCTCAGTGCGAGGTTGGCGGAGTAGTGCAACGGGGCTCAATGTGGTTAATCTCGCATTAGATTCGCCTCTTGTAAATCTTTATGTGACCATCCCCACAGAGAGTAAGCGGTTATCATGGCAAGAGTGATTAACAAGGATTATAGTTACCAACGATACCGGCTGCCCTCATACTCTCGAGCATTTATGCTTTATGGGAAGCAAAAAGTACCCTTTCAAGGGAGTACTGGATACTGTTGCAAACCGAATGTTTGCCGAAGGCACAAACGCCTGGACGGGTAAACTGAGGCCCCCTTTTTTTTTTTAATTTCAGCTTTTCTTTATTTCATCAATCTATTTTAAATATTTTCATTGATTTGTATTTTCATTCGGTTTTTAGTTCTCAACTCTCTACTTTTGCGGGTTCATTTGCTATTCTGATCGAGATTACGAGTGTCCTGCTACTATAATACGCTTACAGCCGTGTCTCTGTGCTAAACATTGTAGACGTCGACAGTACGGTCTACACGTTACAGACTGTGGGGCAGGACGGGATGCTTTCTTTTCTTCCCATTTATATGGATCATTTATTGCACCCAACGCTTACGGAAAGCGCTTGCCTTACTGAAGTTCATCACATAAATGGCAAAGGAGAGGATGCTGGTGTCGTGTTTTCCGAAATGCAAGGTCGGGAGAATTCTAGTGGCGATTTGATGAATTTGAAGTCGGCACAAAAGTTGTTCCCTGCCGGCTCTGGGTACCGCAGTGAAACTGGCGGCAAAATGGACAGCCTGCGTGCGCTTAATGTTGATACGATTAGGGCTTTTCACAGAGATTATTATCGGCCGGAGAATATTTGTATAATTCTGACAGGCAACATTGATTCGGACCGGCTCTTGAATGTTATGGGCGGAATCGATCGCGATGTTTTGGCATCATTGAAGGAAGCAAACCACCCTGGAAAGCAGAAAAGGCCCTGGGTAAGCTCGCCTGTACCAGATTTGAAGAAAAATGTGACAGAGACGATACTGTTTCCTGAGCAAGATGAATCAATGGGTGAGCTTCTCCTGTCTTGGCTCGGTCCGCAAGTTCATGAACGTCTTATTGGCTCTGCTATTCAAATAATGGCAGATTACCTGACCGATTCTTCCGCATCTCTTTTGCAAACCAAGTTTGTCGAGCAGGACGATCCGCTGTGTACTGCAATTTATACACTAACCACTGAGCGGATTCGCTATGTATTTAGTTTGGAGTTTAGTAGTGTTCCCGTTGAAGAAATTGAAACACTGAATACTCAAGTAAAGTCGGTTATTGCGAGCATCAAACTGAAGGATATTGACATGGATCGTTTACATATGCTGTTGGATCGAGAACGGCTTAGCGTGTTGCATGCATTAGGTACGGATACTCTTTTCTTTTATTTATTTTCGTTTCTTTTGTTTTCCTTTATTCTCTTTTTGCCTACCATTCCTTTCTTTTTGTTTCGTTCTTTCTGCTGTTGAACATTTCTTGTGCTTCAAGCTAATTACAGAAACTTGTGGCCACGACTCGCTTGGCACGTCAGCCGGAACAGATTTCGTGTACGGAGACCGTGCGGGCAAAAGTTTATCTAATGCTCTTCATAGCATTGAGCAGCTACAGACTCTGCAGAAATGGCAAAACAGGGACTGGTACGATCTGCTACAGACTTGGTTTGTCGGTAATGCAAGCGTGGCGGTTCTGGCGAAGCCTTCACGGGAAATGGCACAAAGACTGGAGGTGGAAGAAAAACAGAGAACGCAGGCGAGGGTTGATAAGCTGGGAAAAGATGGACTTGAGCTCTGTGCGGCCGCATTGTCTAGAGCAGACGCAGAAAACTCAAGGCCCATTCCTCGAGAGGTTATTGAATCATTTCGAATCCCCAGTCTTGACTCGATCTCCTTTATCGATACTAAGACTGCACGAGTCGGGCTTCTAGAGCCCAACAAATTTTGTGATCCCAATTTGCAAGAGCGGCTGGCGGCGGGCTTCGAGGGCACAGGCCTAGCTATTCAGTACGATAGTGTTAAATCTGCCTTTATGGAGGTGAATGTATACGTATCCACGCAGACTGTAGAGCCGCGACTGAGGCAGTACATCTACCTGCTGACGCAATACTTCTTCGCATGCCCTGTCGTTATTGACGGCCAAAAGTTGGATTTTGAGGAGATGGTAACGCGACTGGAAAAGGATATTTTTGCGTACGGCATCGACATCGGTACAAGCATGGCTTTCCCCGAGATTCTGTGTGTTTCGCTGACGGTGGAGAAAACTAAATATTCGCATGCTATTGAGTGGCTGACGATATTGTTCAAGCAAATGCTGTTTGAGGCAGACCGGCTGTCCGTGTGTGTGCAAAAGGCTATCAACGATATTCCGCAGTCAAAACGTAGCGGCAATGTTATTGCTCGTTCGTATATGTCGCTTCTGCAGCTGGACAAGGATAAGTCCAGTTCCCTGATGACCAATCTGCTCTACCAGCGGGACGTCTTACGTCAATTAGAGGCCGACTTGGACGGAGAGCAAAAGGCTAATGTCGAAGCCGACTTTAGCAGACTCTACCAACAGCTGTTTGACGCTCGTAATTTCCGGGTTCACGTTTTCGGGGACCTGGAAAACGAGCAGGTATGCCGCGAGTCCACTTTGCTCTGGCGCGACTTTGCGAGAGCAATTTCGCCACAAGAACAGAGTAAGGAAACGGCGACGGCAGCCGTTGAAAATGGCAATGAAATGGGGGAAAATGCAACTAAAAATAATGGTCGCAAAACTCAGATTGCCAGCGGCAGCTGGCAGCTGGCTCCGATCGTCCATCTTCGTGACGTTATGCTACCCAACGGAACAAGTCCCTGTGGACACGCTGCTGTATGTTGCCTTCCCACTATTGAATCAACCTTCTCTATCCATACTGCCGCTGGTCTCTGTGACTATGGGCACAGAGACCTTCCGGCACTCACGCTGGCGATTGCCTATCTGAACGCTATTGAAGGCCTTATTTGGAAGTACATTCGCGGCGCTGGACTCGCTTACAGCTGCAGCATCTCTTCCAGCGTGGAGACTGGGCAAATACGGTTGGTTGTACATTCTTCGCCGGACGCCTTTAAAGCATGGAACAAAATGAGAGAAATAATCGATGCTCTAGCTGTTGGAGAAGCTGCAGGCGATCTGGAAAAAATCGAGATTGATCCATTGCTGGTTGATGGAGCCAAGTCTTCAGCGGTTGAAAGACTTGTGACTACAGAGGCCACTTTGTCTCAAGCTGCCACAGAATCTTTTAATCAGCAGGTAATGCGAGACGGCCAAAACAAGTACAGGAATCGTGAGATCCTGTATGCACTCCAGCGCGTGTCGGTGGAAGAGATGAAGCGGGCAGTTGCCACGTATATAAAGCCCTTGTTTTCTCCTCTGACCTCGGAGGTCGTGGTGGCAGCACCGCCCGCTCGGGCGCCTGCTATCTTGGAGAGTTTTAGAGCTGCTGGGTACAAGGCAGACGACGATGTGATTGATTTGTTTGAGGGTGATGACGATGAAGACGGAGAGGACGATGAAGACGAGGAGGATGATTAGTATTAGACTCAAAAAGGTAAACTTCCGGCAGTACAAAACAATCACTGTGGTTTGTGAGACTTTTCATTGACTACTACTATATTCTAGATCTCGTTTATTACATCTCGTTTATTCTAGATCTCGTTTGCATACTGCACTGATACACGCTTTTTGTTGGAGAACTGGCTTTAGTCAAAGCATATACAATGTTGTTTGTCCCCCTAATAAAGGCAAAAGCCATAATTAGACAAAAGCCATAATATCCCTTCTCAAGGTGGAATAAACGTAGACAACTTTTTGCGTCATGTGCCTTTATAGAGCATTCGAACCTGTCGCTTGTAGTCGATTGATATTGTGACGTTTGATTCCGTCAAATAAAGAGCCTTTTTCTTTCCTATTGGATGTTCATAGTCTATTCACGTGTACTGTGTCGGGCGCCCAATAACGGTCGGCCTTTTACCCGCATTATTTCCAGCAAGTCTAGTATACGTAGAACAAGTATTTCGTGCTACTTTTGGTAATAATGTACTACTTGAAATTGAATAGTACTAGCTATGCACCAAAAACTGCGGGACTCGACCAATGTCTGCCGACGACCAAAAATTCATTAAACTTGCGATAAAAGAGGCGAGAAAAAGCGAATTTATTCCCGGCGCATTTTGCGTTGGTGCTGTCATTGTCGCCAACGACGGGACAGTGTTGGCAACAGGGTTTTCGCGAGAATTGCCCGGCAATACTCATGCAGAAGAATGCGCTATCGCGAAATGCAGTGGCCGCGACTTTTCCCAGTCTGTGATGTACACAACAATGGAGCCGTGCTCGACACGGTTGTCCGGTAGAAAACCCTGTGTCGCTCGCATCCTTGAAGCAGGAATCGGACGCGTCGTTATGGGAGTGAATGAGCCTGATGACTATGTCGCGTGTACGGGGACGGCAGAGATGCGTTCTGCCGGTGTACGTGTAGATATCGCGCCAGGGTTCGAACACGAGTGCCTCGCTATTGCTCGTGGGACCGGCTGACGCGTTACAATATGGAAAATATCTGCGTGCTTTGGGACGGAAATAGTCGTTTAGCTGCACTTGTACATATAATCAAGCAGACTCGAGCCGTGTTAAAGCCCAAATTGTTGTAGTATTTTTAAAACCTTACTTCACCAATGTCATTCTGCACAGTACGGTAAACGCCGGCTGCCATTAAGTCATTCGTTCATTCATTCGTTCATTCAGTCCAGTCGACTCGTGTATACTATCATTCTATTCAATTTTTTAAACTAGACTAGTCGTTTCAGTAGAAGGCAGTCAGCCCGTACACGAATACTAATAGGCGAGCAAGACACGGCCATTCAGCGAGACCGTAAAGCTGCTCTGAGCGGTAAAGTGGTAACCTTTCAAAGTGGTACCCTCTTTCGGTATCTCGAGTACCTAAACTCTGTTTGGTTTAGTATAATGTTACCGGAGGTTTGCTAAACACCGCGCCGATTTATCACCGATACTCATTGCGTACACTTATTTATGTTTATATATTTATTAATTCAGTACAAATTACACGTGCGCACAAAGGGAAGAAATAGCGCAAAAGGCGCCAGCAAATATCCTTGCGTATAGTGCTTTAAGCGGTCTGAAATAGAGCGCTCATTAAAGGAGGCCAAGGAAGGTTGGCAAGGATCTTTTCAGGCAAGGAGGAAGGGTTCGGGAAAACAAAGTGCACTTTTGCGACTCGGGTAGAGCCGACAAATTAAAGGAGAGACAGTTTACTGAATTGTCAGCGGACAAGAACCGTTGCCTGGCCTGGTCTGTTGCAAGTACAATCGAGTCGTAAAGCAGAGCCGAGTTTGACGCTTTGGTTTGCAGACGAAGAATTGACGAAATTGCCGGTTGGCAAGATCAATCGCCATAATATCAAGTTACAGTTAATATCTGTGACTCCTTTTTTTTTTCTTTTTTTTTTTTCTACATCACACGCAGCTATTACAGGCTTTGTGGGGTATGCCTCGTCTACCTACCAAATCAGATATCCCGGAGGAACTTGAGTTTACTGTTCATTCCCCACCAGACGGCGATAATGTGACGAATATACTTGTAATGCTGCACGGCTTGGGCGACAGTAATATCCCCTTTTCTCGATTGTGTGAAAACCTCAAACTTCCAGAGACTGCGAGTTTAGCTATTCGGGCGCCACACCGTTTGCCTATTGACTTGAGCGATGGCGATGGCGGTGGTGATGGAGGTGGAAACTGGATTTGGTACCGGGATATTGTGTTTGATAGCGCAACGGGTGAGATGTCTGACTCTGACGGAGATTTTTCTCATTCCCTTGAGCTTTTATTGCGTCTAATAAACGCACTTGTGGACAAGTGCCAGTTCGATCCAGCCAGCGTTTTTCTTTTCGGGTTTGGACAAGGTGGCGTGGTTGCACTTGAAATTGCGAGGCAATTTGCTGCAGAGTTGGAAAATCGCAAACCGGTTTCCGATAAACCACTGCGTGGATTAGGCGGCGTTATTTCTGTTGGTGGGATATTACCAGTGACTTTGCGTACTGGAACGAGCGAGCGGATTGCCACGCCGGTGCTTGTGTGCACGGGACAGCGTGAACATTCTAAAGTTACAGATTCCGAGTTGCAAAGGTTAAAAGACGTTTTTACCCCGGTACAGTTAGTTGTTTGGCACGATAAAACTGGCGATTCAATGCCTCGTGGCCGAAAGGAATGGACGCATATTATGGAATGGTGGTCAAAGCATTTAAAGAGCACAAAGGGTGTGCCTGATGGCTTTGTTCCGGTTTAGAGTTTGAAACTATATACATATATTTATTAATGCTTAATGCTCTGGTCGTGTAACAGTCAGTCGTGGAAGCTTACTAGAAAATGAATGTTGTGAATAATGGAACTGTAATCGATGCAGAATTGTAGATCTCGGCTGCTGGAGTAAGTGCCTAGCCTTTCTGGTGTCGTTTACGTTTATTTTTATTTTATTTTTTATTTTATATTTTTATTTATATTTTTATTTTTTAATCATTTTTAATTCCAATTTAGGTTTTAGTGTTTCTTTATTATGTATTTAGTCATTAATTATTCCTTTGCCTTCGAACAATTGTGTACCTCTATCCTTTTTGCCTCTTTCTGGACAATGCGATAGACCCGAGGTAAACCTGTTGTACAATACTGTTGTTCATTACAAGTTCAATTGCATCAATCAGTCTGCTGTTGACTAGTAATCATGGAAATACAATTTTGGAAGGCCCAGTAAATAACAATCATACAGGGGACAACGAGGTATAGGAATAATTAGTATTAATCAGTATGAACATAAAGCGCTTAAACAGGCATACAGAGCACACGAAAATTCAACTCGAGTCGGCTTGGAAATAGACAGTATCCATCTGGAAACAGTCTCAAAAATAATACAAAATCGTTATCCAGAAAATAAACAAAAAAGAAAGACCAAGCAGACTAAACTACACGCACACTAAGAGACGAGAGCGAGTGCTTAAAAGTTTCCATTGGGCACAGAGCAACATATGGCTGCGAGTATACCCGCGGAAATAGCGGCAATCAATATACCCTGAAAGAAAATACGGTCTTGCAACTGCCGCAGTGCCGGTTCCTGAACCCAAACTTCCTTGTCCAGTATCTTTCGGAGCAGATTCCTCTTTTTGTACTTTGGGATCCATTCGACTGATGTAGGAGCGGCCGAGAAGATCGGTGGATTCCCAACACCGCCATTAGAGCTCAGTGAATGTGACTTCTCTTCGTCATCAGTGGCTCCCGAGACGGACGAGGCTCCAGAGCCATGAACGGGGAAAATCTCCCACGGTTTCAGCTGTCGATGGTGCAGTCCGTGCAGGACAACGCACATACCTTTGGTGGCGGCATAGAGGGTAGCGACACCGAGGAAAAAGAAAACAATTCCAAAAGTACGAAAGCCCCTAGCAGCGAAAAGGATTGTGATTATTTCAGCGGCAATTGAGGCCAGCATGAGACCGACACCGAGCAACTGAGCAAAAATCTGTCGCGAACGGTTCCCGTTCGCCACAGCATAACGAACGAAATTTGGATGAGTCACCATTTTCAGGGTATAATAAACGTCATCTGCAACGGGCTGCAAAGCTGAAGGATGAGTGGTCTGATGAACATCGGCCAGTACCTGTTGTCTACGAGCGGCAGAAATATTTAGCTCGTAATCGCTAGTCGAAGAAAAGTACATATCAACAGCCGCGGCAAATTCACGCCGGAAGGGCTGGATAGAGGGTGCCAGCCCATACTGGCCCTGGGCAGCAGCATCGAGGGGGGCCACGTCCAGGGTAGAGCTCACGGGCTGCCTGGCAGGAGCGCCAGTGTGGCCGGTAAGGTTAGGGATTCGAGGTGGAGTAGTATCTGAACTGCGAGAGGCAGTAGAATTGTCTGCACTGCCATGCACAGGTTTAGAGAGCTCTTGCTCGCTTTCCGGAAGAGCTGCAAACCGTTTGGAATAGTCGCAAAACCAGAGGTAAAATTGAAGGTTCTCTGAAGAGTGTTCGACGTAGCGACAATAGTCCTGAAGTTAGTTTGCATACTCCAATCGAAACCAAATTCAATCAAAGCCAAATTCGATTAAAACCCACTTCGATCAAAACCCCAGACGAGGGAAAAAAAAAAAGCCCGAAAAATTAAAAAAAAAAAAAACAATAAAATATCATAAATTCATTTAAATTAAAGGCAATGCCAACAAGTGCGTATAGACCCCTATAAACGTACCATGAAATCGCGTTCCGTTGCCGGGGGACAGGTACTGCACTCCAAAACACGCTCAAGACTGAGCTCACGCGGCACACCGCGCACCGTTGTTTTGCGGGCCTGGGCCAAATCTTCCGCTGTGGCCACAGGTATAGTCCCATCCTGAGTGGCGACAGGCCGGAAAGAGGGTCTAATGTACCAGAATTTAGAGAAAGTGTCCCACATCTTGGCCTGCTTAGTGGGCAAACGTGGCTTGACAATCTGAATGCTCAAAGAGACTTTTGGACGGCTCAATGGCAAAAGGCGCTTGCAAAATGTCGTAGACCGGTAACGGGCAACAAAAGAACAGTAGAGCAAATCGAGTACGAGTTGCAATGTTAATCACAGCGTTTTGTTATGCTTTTCCACGCTTCGCCACTGCCAAATGTTAGCCAAATACTATAGAACACGATCGGAAATTAAAAAGAAACGAGGAAGGCGACTTGGATAGTTACAGCGGGCCTGGTGGTACCTGAACGACGGACAAAGAGGCGATCGTAGAAATAGGCTGTGAAATTGTTTCCAAGAGCCTATGGATTCCGCTTTACTGGCTCCTTTGAACAGTGCTCTGAGGGTACTGGAAAGTTCCCTTGTCCCACGAACGCTTTTGGAGGCACAAAAAAAAGGAGTGCTCTTTTTGTCCCGCTTAAAAGATTACTCGTGTGCGCGGCGAATGAATTATGAATATGGCAAAATTAATTAGGCGGAATGAAATTGGTATATGGACACCTTTGTAATGCCGTTATAATATGTAGTGTTCCTGGTAGAATATTCGGCAATATTAAAGGTGCAGTGACAAATTTATAACGACGATTAATTATCCAATAAGAACAAGTTGAGCAGACGAGGGAAAATAATATGAATCAATGGCAAAAGCGAACAGGACAACCGAGTGCGAATACAGCACCGTTCATATTGTATGACGACCAAAGTGGATGGCACTTATGCAGCCATACTGATTTTTGCTCTGTTTTTTCTTTTGCCTGGCTTTTTCTTGCTCATTTGTGTCTTTGCGCTCTGCTGCTTGATATATACCAGTATACTTATCAGACCTGGTTTTACTTGTAACGTCACAGTATACATATCTTTGCCGCACGTTAGCGCATGTTATCTTTGAGACTGAGCAATCAATCCTATTGGCAAATTCCCTTATTATTGTTCCGGAAAGGTGCGCACAATGTCAATCATATCCACCATGTGGCCTCAAACAGGCTTCATAACGGAAAATACTTTTCCTGCACACAGAAAATCAAACGGATACACTGCATATCCCATGCACTGTTCCTTGGGCGCTTATTCGGCGAGGCTATGCCGCTCCCATGGCAGGGTTCTCGTAATATGCCAACGTTTACAATGTCAATGTGTCAATTCAGTTCAAGAAAGTAGAGTGTCGTAAATAGATGTCGACGTTTGCAGTAAAACCAAAATTAATGTCTTAATTTACTTCTGGTCGATGGCTCTTTAACTACTAAAGTAAAAGCGTTTATATATACCTAATTTTGATATTTATTCACTTGTGGCCATACCATCCTGAATACGCCGGTTCCCGTCCGATCACCGAAGCTAAGCAGGATAGGGCAGGGTCAGTACTACGGTGGGGGACCACGTGGGAATACCCTGTGCTACAAGTTGATTTATTTTTTTTCCAATATATCATCGATGTCGCGATATACGATGATGTTTCTTCTTTTTTTGTTCGTTTCACATTTAAATGCGGTACTTCCAGATAACGTATTCGCGAGATTTAGCCAGAAACGCCCACGAGGGCTGAACTTCTTATTAGAACTGGAGACAATGTATATAATTCTGCCCGCGTGATTCGAAATTAGAATGCTAAATATTTTGGAGTTTGGAGGCTTCAGCTGACGGTAAATTTCTATTTAAAGAATTACGCGCCTTGATCGCCAACAAAGACGCATGCTTTATTTGCCTTATTATATACGGCAACTCATCATTTGCCGTAATTGGGAGTATATGGCTTTTCGCCGAGTCAATTAAGCCTAGTTTTGACTCGGCTTACGGCTAGAAGATATTAAAAATTTCATTTTGCTATTTATGAAATATGTCATTGAGACGCCAATCGTCTCTGTGCAAAGAATGGGGTTCCCACCAAAGTGTGTGAATGCTGAGATACCCTATTTCCCACAATTGGCATACATGACGCCTTTTTCATACCTTCCCTCCCCTGATATATTAAAAATAGAATACTACGACTATCACAATCAAGTAATGGTATAGTCTTCTATCGTAATGCCCGGTTCGTTAAAGCCTGAGCGGCAATTGAATAGCTGGGAGTAAAGCAACCGAAAGAAAACATCATTTCCAGTAGAATTTTTTTCTCCAAGTTTTATAATTTCAGTGCAGCCTGCTCTTTGAGCCATGCTGCTAATTAATTATTTTTGTCATTCATTGATCTGCTTTGTATCTCTTTTGTGTTTGTTTTTTTTCCTATTCTTTTTGTTCTAATTTATCTCCCTTTTTCCTCGATCCCCCCCTTTTGGTCAACTCTTATCCATAACCCCTCCTCTTGCTTTTTTTCGTCTGTTTAATTGTATTGTAAATTTTATAGCGATCTTCGCAGTATTTCTCCAGGAAAAAGGCAAGCGAGCTACGGGACGGAAAAGCCACGCGAGCAACCGTTGTGATTCTATTGCACAATATCATTCAATTGACGTATTTCAAAGGTATCAAACAATTTACGGTCTCTTTAGCTTCTTTTTACGCATTATTTTTTACTGAAACAGAACGGATTCGAAGGCGTATCACATTGACCGCTCGTTCAGTCTTAACGCACCTGTATCCTTTAGCTTTGCGATTGAAAAGGATCACCGCGCTATAAAATTAAGCGATCCGAGAGGTTTCGAAACTGTTACTATAGCGGCGCCGCCGTGGCAGCGGTTTTCACGCTGCCGTGGCTGCGTAAAATTATCTCGCGCGCCTCGAGGATTTCCCCTTTTTTCGTACCTTTCAAGGCCGCAAAATGTCTACCAAGGGCATTGTACCAGGCAATTGGCCTTCACCTATCTCTATCGATCTCTTGGTTGCTTCTTCTGTAGAATTCTCACAACTGCGAGTCTGCCGGAGAAGAAACGTTGACTCGGCAAATCTGTTACCACCTCTAATTTTCCATGCAGAATCGCGGCCGAGTGATAAGGGCCGAGTTTCTCTAATACAAACAACAAGTTTACCGACGACTCATGGGTTCAGTACATTTCGCAGTGTTCTTCCACCGCAGTTTCATATGCTTACTCGAGTACACGAATTTGGAGGTGCAGCTTACGCTATTGCGGGGGACGGCAGTTTTTGTATTTTTTCTAGCTTTGAAGACGGCAAAGTTTACCGTTACGAAATTCAATCGGAGAGAGACACCAACAATCGAACTAGTAATACTAATACTGGGAACACTAGTGCCGCCGATCCCAATATCACGCTTGTTTCGCCAGACAATTCAAATTTACGGTTCGCCGATTTCGATATTCACCCTTCCGGCAATGTTGCACTCGCAGTATGTGAAGATCATACCCGGGATACACCAAGTACCGTACTGAATCGTATTGTATTACTACATTTGAATGAATCTAGAGGCAGTTCACCCCGGATAACGGTAGTGGCAGAGGGCAATGATTTTTACAGTTTTCCGCGTTGGAATTGCTCTGGAGACAAATTTGCCTTTGTCTCCTGGAATCATCCAAATATGCCATGGACAGATTCTCGGTTGTACATTGCGGACACTGATGGCTCTGGGACACGGATTTCTCGTGTGTATAAAGTCGATACCGGCCGTGAAATGGATTTTAACCTTTTGAATCTAAATAAAAATAAAAGCTTGTATAAGAATTCTAGTTTAAATGAAGACAGCAATACAAGCAAGCATGCACACAGCGTAAGTCAGCCGGTATGGCACCCGAAGCTTTCAGAACGCATCTATTTCTGCTGTGATGCTACAGGGTACCACAACCTTTACTCTTACAACGCCGGTAAGTTGGCTAATACGGAGCCTCCGCAGCTTTTGTTTGATGAGCCGCTCGCTGCAACTTTTGCCCCCGCTGATTTCTCTCTGGGCAATCAAAACTACGCTATAAATAGGGAGGGAACGCTCATGGTAGCTGCCTATAAATCTGCCAATGGCTCGCAGTTGCTGGCAAAGATTGATCTGGCTGTGGAGGAAGGTAAAGATTATGCTGCAGCTGCCTCAGATTCCCGACGTCGACAAAACCTGAGCATGCCGTTCTTCCATATCTATGAGATTGGTGGTATTGTAACTTCTCGGGATCATACGGAAAGGCAGCTAGTCGTTGTATCTGCTGCCTCATCGTACTCGGGAAAATCCGGGATCTGGACGTATGATTTAGCTACTGGAGCAGTCGATCTACTGCGTGCTCAATCAGCCGGTACTCTAAATGCTGCTTACTTGCCTGTGCCTGAATCTCTTCAAGTTTCCGCTTCCGATGCTTCTGCTTCCGGGCAAGAGCAATTGGCCTACGGCTGGTTTTATTCACCAGCAAACCCTGAATTCACGCTCGACACTGGGGAACTACCCCCACTTTTGGTCGATGTTCATGGCGGGCCTACTGCCTCTGCGCCTCCTACTCAGTCACTCAATACTGCCTTTTGGACGAGTCGAGGGTGGGCCGTTCTGGCCCCGAATTATGCCGGCAGTGATGGGTATGGGCGCGCTTATATGCAGAGACTCAATGGTGCCTGGGGCGAAACTGACGTGGACGATATTTCTCGGCTCGTACAGCATCTAATCCACACTGGTAGAGTAGACGGGGCCCGTGTGTGTATTCGCGGAGGATCGGCGGGTGGGTACTCTGTGCTAAGGTCGCTCACCCACCCGAATAAAGCTGTACGTGGGATGGTGGCGGCCGGTTGCAGCCTTTATGGTATTTCAGATTTAAGTGTTTTGGCTCGTGACACGCACAAATTTCAATCGCAGTACATGTATGCCCTGCTGGGCGGGCGACCGGAAGAGTGCCCCGACGTTTATCGAGACAGGTCTCCTCTCACTCACGCTGCCAGAATTAATGTACCTCTACTACTGCTGCAGGGCGAACTGGACCCAATTGTCCCCCGACAGCAAAGTGAGGCTATTAGAGCTGCTGTTCCCAAACATGTGCCGACTGCGCTGCACGTTTTTCCTGGCGAGGGTCATGGGTTTGTACAGGCCGAGCATGTTAAACAGGCGTACGAGGCAGAGTTGGCTTTTTATTTGGAGCACGTGTTATGAGACATACTGAATAAAATTGAAAAAACTATAGGTACGAACATGGAAAGAAAGGAGAAAAGAGGGGAGAGAAGAAAGGAGAGAAGAAAGGAGAGAAGAAAGGAGAGAAACGAACGGTTCTTTAGAGATGGGTTGCCTATTATCATGATTATGTGTTTATTATTATTTTTTGATTTTTGTTGATTCCTTTTGCATGCTATGGGCGAATGAAGAGCATTTTCTGAGTACAATTTGGCGACAGCCTCAAACAGCCTCTTTATTGTTTTATCTTTTTCGCTTGCTTGTACCTTTAGCATCTTCTTGTCTGACTCTGCGTGCGTGTAAATATTTGTATTAATGTACCATGGATCTCATACCTAATTACATATAATATGAATAAATGAATATCCAATTAAAAGATAGAAATATCGAAATAGATGTATCGAAATAAATCTGTCGAATATAAAATAAAGAAATCTCAGGGTTAGTTAGGGTCTAGATACAACGTATAATCACAAAGGTAATTGAAACCCTTACCATATTCAAACTTGTATGGCTACACGTGAAAACAATACACACATTTCAAGCAATACTACGCGGTATGCGGTAGTATTCACCGAAATGGTAAGGAACGAGAATCTGTCGTAACAAATAGCGTGGCGCCATTATCGGCTCACCTTCCTATTTCGATACTCACGTGAACATGTAACACTAAAAAAGTGTCGTGATTATATCAGGTGATTGAACATATCGTAAAACCTGTCGGTTATATAAAGGTGGCCTGTCTCTTCTCAATCCATAATTGAACAGTTCAGTCTGTAAACAACGCTGGTTAATCACCAACAAACAATTGTGTTCGACATGACTTTACCGCGCGTGTCGCTGTCTGCTGCGATTATGCATTCATACATCACTTTGGGAGTCGCTGTGCCTTTTATGGCAGCGAGACGATTGAGTTCTTCAAATGAAGGAGAGCTGCACAATGAACGATACAATCTGATTTCGCCTTGTGTGCCTTGCGCATCATCAGTACGACCTTCCACAGCTTAGAAAGGCAGTTGCACTTTGTCAGTACCTTTAGTTGGACGATTAAAGTATTTATTACAAAGATGGGATTCTGGAGTTTAGCATGTTTGCTTTGTGTCGATTACGAGGGGTTTGGGTTGTCTGGGCGTGCGTACACTTTATAATTTATACTCGAATGGTGCCTAAGGGTTACGGGCACCATTATCGATCTCTCGACGGGCTGAGCCTGGAATCGTCAAGTTGCGTCCATAATATGCCGTGCTTTATTGCGATGAAGGCCTTGCTTATTACGACTATACGACTAGTCTAGCAGGGGATTCTGCTATGGCCCATGGTTCTTGGATTCAGTTGTGAGTGAGGACGTTGATTCTTTCTCAAAGCAACCCCGTACAGGAATAATTTTGCATAATCATCTTATAATCTGAAAATTGGTTTCAAATTAATCTAAATTGCGCATTGCTGATACTCTTTGCGGGCCATCTTTTGACTAGTACCATTACAGCATCCAAAGTTCCCCCACGTAGAATACTATAACGGCAGTTATGCGGAGCTTACACCAACGTTGGGTACCCGCGGCCAAGTGAGTCGTCCCTATACTCTACAGCTAAATGTAGCTTGGCCATATAAAGCTAGTTCGATCATTTATGTACCTTGAACGCGCAGCTGCAAACACGTGGAAATCGGTGTTCAAACCCCATTTTGGACACATTTGCAGTGCAAAAGATTCACATTAAAACATTACAAAGTTACGCATGTAAGAGACATAAAACAAATGCATAAAACTTTTCGGTAAACTCGTCTCGGTAACCCTCTCGGCAAATGCTTTTTCGGTTATCGATAATAATACTGACGCAGCAAGCCGTCATAAACACTCTCCAGTATGCCGTCGGAGTTTATGACGCATTATAGGATCAGTGACTGCCTCTGCTGACGGTAAATTTGCTTCCTTTTCGTCTGCTTCAGTGGACGGCGATCCCGTTGGATCAGAGCCTAATTGTGTCAGTAAAGATATGCAGCAGTGCTGAGAAGGGTAAAAGCCCCACACTTTTGCGGAACCACAAAATTCAGCCTCACACTATACCTTCTAACGCGCGTAGCTGCATCCCTTGTTCGCGCTCTGCCCTGTACTGCTCGCGAGCAAGCCGGTCGTTGCGGTACTTGAAGTACATAAAGCCTGACCCAAAATCAGTTTGATTTCCATAGAAACTAGACAAGTCTACCCGTGAGCATGCACGCGCCTAGTGGAACCCAACCGCGGACAATAGTCGCGCTATGGATTGGTGAACGAGACATTACGAGACTGATGGACGAGCAGTCGAGTGGTATAGTTGAAATTAGTCGATCATGCTTGACAGATAATGATAATGAGCAATTGAATCGTGTATTTTATACGTTTTTAACGGTATAGTAAAAGTACGACAGTAAAGTACGACAGTATAAAAGTACAAGTAGGACAGTACAAAGTACGACAATATAAAAGTACGAATACAAAAGTACGACAGTAAAGTAGTACGAATACAATAGTACGAATATAATAGTACGAATACAATAGTACGACAGTCAAAAACAAAACAAAGTACGAGTAGTGTATATTTATCGTATATTAAACTGTACCGCGCAGCATCTGTAAGTAAGGCAACGTGCAGCGATCTAGTTGCCATCCACAAACTGTCAGGCGCATTCAACTTACCGCGCCAGAAAATGACGAAACCCGTCCTCGTTATCGGCTCGCTCAATGCGGATCTCGTGATGAAGACGCCAGTGTGTCCCGGACCAGGCGAAACGCGTCATGGCGCCTCTGACGGCTTCAGCACGAATTGTGGGGGCAAAGGTGCGAACCAGGCGGTCGCCTGTGCAAAATTGGCGCCGCCTGGCGTTAAAGTGCGAATGGTTGGCTGCGTGGGCTCAGACGCGTTTGGGGAAATGCTGCGAAACGGGTTACGCGAGTATGGCGTCGATGATGCTTTAGTAAGGACGGAGAAAGATATCAGCAGTGGTGTCGCTGTTATTATTGTGGAGACGGAAAAAGGCGGTCAGAATCGAATCTGCCTGTCAGAGGGCGCCAATGGAAAATTGCTGCCTAACCATATTAGAGCTCTAAGCAAAGAAATTGCTTCAGCGGCAATTGTTGTACTGCAGCAAGAAGTGCCGCGAGAAACAGTCGCAACTGCTCTCGAGATTGCAGCGAAAGCTAACGTTCCTACACTGCTGAATCCTGCTCCGGCAGATGCAAAGTTCCCACGTGACGCGTTGCAAAACGTGTCTTTTCTGGTGCCGAATGAGACGGAATTAGCACTTGCATTGGGCTGTGAGACTCCGCCATCCACCGTAGAAGAAGCTCGGCAGTTGGCGCGGCAGTTGGCTCAAACCTCGGGTGTACGCGAGGCAGTTATCGTAACTCTGGGCGGGAACGGGCTGATTTATATGCCACGTGACCCTTCGCAGAAGGACCTCTATATCAAGGCAGATGCTGTGGAACGAGTCGTGGACACAACGGCGGCTGGCGACTCTTTTATTGGTGGGTTTGTTACCGCTTACTTGGAGGGACAAAGTGTGCCCGATGCACTTGCGTTTGGCACTCACGTGGCCGGCATTACCGTGTCGCGTGAGGGAGCACAGCCGAGTATTCCAACGCGTCAAGAGATGGCAAAGTTACTGACAAAGGGGGTGCAGAGCGCGTAGATATTTACACGTCTCTTGAACATAAAATAATTAATTACGCATCATAATCTGGGACTCGACTTGCTGAGCGTTTCATATAATTTTTCAAGACCTTTTCTACAACCGATCGACGGGGGACGCGCTCACCTATCCCTCCCCGAACCAAGTTGCGCGATACAATATGAGTAAGAGCGTTCCTTAGAATTACAAATACATCTCCTATTCGTGTCTTTAATCTTCCTTGCTCTATTAATCTTTATTATTGGGTCTCAATTATGCGGCTGCAATTACCTCTTTTGTATCATCTACTAGTACAAATTCATTCGGGTCTCGTATTGTAACCTGCAAAATACTCTTTTGAATGTAAACATTTCAGGGATTTGCACCCTGGACACCGCAATCGCACTTGTGATGAAAAGGCAACATCTTTGTCCAAATGCTCACACACCAAATCCGCAAGTGCTCGAATGAAACCTTGATCTCCGTTAAACGCAGCGACACGTTTTACCCCAGTGAATCCTTTTTCGTGCATATCATGCACGTACTCGCGATCCAGTTCATGAAGCGTTTCAATATGATCACTCGTAAACGCTATAGGAACAATAGCGATATTCTTTTGCCCATTCGAAGTTAGACCTTCTAAAGCTTTGTTGGTCTGTGGACCGAGCCAGGGCGACGGGCCCACTTGACTCTGCCACACAATACGGAAGGGATTAGGTCTGTTTAATGCGGCCATTACAGCGTGAGCAGTAGCGGCTACTTCGCCGGGATAAGTGTCACCACGATTAACGACTGTTTGTCAGGAAACCATTAGAAAAAGAGCAGCGAGAATAACACTATATAAACGAATGAATAATCGAATCAGAAAAAATAATCCATACCAGACATGGGCAATGAATGTGCAGAAAACAGAACCACTACACCATCTCTTTCATTTTCAGGATAAGTGTCCAAGGTATCCGAGATCAAACGAGCAAAAGATTTCACCAGGCCCGGATGTGTTGGCCATCGGTCGATAACGCTCCATTGCATATCCGTCTCTGACTTTCGTAGCAGTCGCCATAATTCGTTGAGAGAGGATCCCGTTGTTGAACACGAGTACTGCGGGTACTGGGTGAATGCTACTGCTCGCTTTATTCCATCTGCCTGCATCTGCAGCAGAGTCTCATGTGTAAGCGGTGCCGCGTACCGAAACGCCACGTAAGGCCGGTGTGGAGCTATTTGTTATTATGCCAAACTTTAAACGGAAACCTTGCCACAACAAAATGGTGAAAGAAAAGGCGAAAAGAAAATTAGTGTAATTGTGATAATCCCTAAACAAGCACTGCGCCATACCACTCTCGGGCCGGATCTTGTCCAGAATATCGCACATGCCGCGAGCTTGAATTTCGCTCCATTTACGTATAGGACTGCCACCGCCAATAGCAGCGTAAGATTGGGTCACAGACGGAGTGCGTCGTTTACTAATAAGCGGGCCGAGCCAATGCTGAAACCGGCCGAGTGGAATCAGATCGCCGTCCGCAAATAGCCGCGACAGAAACGGTCCAACCTGTCCAGTTAGACAGACAGACGGGGTATTCAAACAACATAACGCTGACCAAATCTTACCTCGTCTAAAGTACTGGGGCCGCCCATATTCAGTAATACTATTCCAGTGCCACCGCCACTGGAAGTAGCGTACTGCCGAACGGCAATGCCGCTCGGCAGACGCAACCTCGCGAGAGCTGAGCGCATGGTGAAGTCTGATATCACTGGCCTTTTTATTTAAATTAGTACTATAAATGTTTATCCCTAATGTTAAATTAAACGACATTTATTTGGAATAACCACGAGATTGTCCGGGCCAAGCTTAATATAAACCCAAAATTTTGACGTAATTAATCAAGGTCTGGTGTCTATCGTCCCTACTTCGTCCATACTACTCGCGTCTATGATGCTTAGAAAGTTAATGTTAGTTTAGCGATTGTAATTGCGATTACAACGCTGTGCAGTCGTTATTCATTAATGACATAAGGAGCGTGGAAGCGGTCTACCACCTATATAGCGCGAATTTGATTGGTATAGCAAAGCCGTACAAGCAAATAATGCCTTTCAAAATAAAAGCGCTATAATTCCAATACTTTACAAAAATAAATAATTTCTATGTAGTGTTGGAGTAATTGTTGCATGCTCTATAACACTTAAACTAAGAATTGTAAAGGACTTAGGTTTAGGTTTAGTTATCTATATGTTGAGGATTAACCTCTTCATATAGTAACCAGTTCTAACAAACAACTAATTTCTAGTGTTGACTCGAGTGTAGTATCGCCCTCATTTTATTATATTTCCTTTAATTTTGCTCTATTTTCTTTATTTTATTCAATTTTTTAATATTTTTATTCCATTTTCTATAATTTAATTCCATTTTCTATACTTTTAATTTAATATGAAACGATCAAGATAAAATATAAACTCAATTTAATACGTCCACGTTCAAGGCAGCTTTGCCTTTGAATGCGCGAGATAGAGCCATGATGCTACGGCACAAGCCGTCGCGTAAGCAACCAGCTGCTGTTTGCTTTCTTCCATGCTGACTCTATCTTTAGAGCGCCTCCAGGCAGCTCGCGAGGCAGCGAGTGAAGAAATGGACGATTACAGTGACGACGGGAGTAGCAGCGATGAACCCGCAGCAGGTAGCCCGCCCTTGAGCCTGAGAAAAGCAAGAGCCACGCATGGAGTAGAATAAAGCCAGGCCAGAAAAATATGGATATAAAACTGTGGACTTTAATAAGCATTTCTAACTATTAAAGCAAGTACAACTGTGAGGCCGCGCAAGGTCAAGTCAAGTACAAGCACGCCGGCCGAAACTCCGTCTGCGAGTATAGGAAGGCACGACTTTTCTCGGGTACTTGCACTGAAGCCCGATCATGAACTTCGTCCCCTCTGGATTGATCCCTCAGATGCTCGAATAACGCTAGAGAGCTTTTCGCCTCTAGCAAGTAGTGTTAACGAGTTTCTTGTGGCCGTAGCGGAACCTGTTTCCCGGCCTTCGTTTATGCACGAGTACAGACTGACTGCTTACTCCTTGTATGCAGCGGTCTCTGTGGGCCTTCGTACGCAAGACATTATTGAAACTCTGAACCGGTTTAGCAAGACTCCCGTGCCTGAATCTATCGTTGACTTTATCAAGGAGTGCACCGTTAGTTATGGGAAAATTAAACTAGTTTTGAAGCACAACAAGTACTACCTCGAGTCTTCGGACGTTAACATTTTGCGAATGCTTTTGCGCGACAGTGTTATTGGCCAGTTGCGCGTGGAAAGGCAGGAGCAGGAAACTGAAGGGATTGAAAAATCAAAGCGGCCAGATATGGATGGACTTGTTATCGCCGGGACGGGGAAGCCAAAGGAGAAGACAAAAAATGGACGTGAAAAGCAAAATGGTAATGCAGGATCAGATCGTGGATCCACAGAAGGGAGTAGTACTCCTCTTAAGCTTGAAAATAACTCTGAAAATAAACCAGGTTTGGAGACTGATCTTTTCACTGCTGTTGTCGGCCCTGACGAGGATGATGACGAGGACGACGACGATGCAGTTCACTCCTTTGAAATACCTTACAATGCCGTTGAGGCAGTTAAACGTCGTTGTGCTGAAATAAATTATCCCGTACTCGAAGAGTACGATTTCCGCAATGATACACGTAACGCTGACTTGGAAATTGATCTCAAGCCTTCAACACAAATCCGCCCTTATCAAGAAAAATCGTTGAGCAAAATGTTTGGCAATGGCCGAGCCAGGTCGGGTATCATTGTGCTGCCATGTGGAGCCGGGAAAACCCTGGTAGGAGTTACAGCCGCCTGTACTATAAAAAAGTCAGTACTCGTGCTGTGTACGAGTTCTGTTTCCGTTATGCAGTGGCGACAGCAATTTTTGCAATGGAGTAACGTTCGGCCAGAAGCAATTTCTATATTTACCTCAGATTACAAAGAGAAATTTAAAGGCGATGCAGGCATTGTCTGCTCGACTTATTCCATGGTGGCCAATAGCCGAAACAGGTCCCATGACTCTCAAAAGATGATGGATTTTTTAACCAGTCGGGAGTGGGGTTTCATCATTCTGGACGAAGTGCACGTAGTTCCTGCCGCCATGTTTAGACGTGTTGTGACCACGATTGCGGCTCACGCAAAACTGGGCTTAACTGCCACGCTCGTACGTGAGGATGACAAAATCTATGATTTGAACTTTCTCATCGGACCCAAGTTGTACGAAGCAAATTGGATGGATTTAGCACAAAAGGGCCATATTGCCAATGTGCAATGTGCCGAAGTCTGGTGTCCAATGACAACAGAGTTTTACAGCGAATATCTGAGAGAAAATTCGCGTAAGCGTATGCTGTTGTACATTATGAACCCAAAAAAGTTTCAGGCCTGTCAATTTCTGATTGATTACCACGAGAAACGTGGTGATAAAATTATTGTATTTAGCGATAACGTGTATGCACTAATTGCATACGCATTAAAATTGAAAAAGTACTATATTTACGGTGGCACTTCTCAGCAGGAACGCATGGAAATCTTGGAGAATTTCCAGTTTAATGATATGGTGAACACGATCTTTCTGTCCAAAGTGGGAGATACTTCGATAGATTTACCCGAGGCCACATGCTTGATACAAATTTCTTCGCATTACGGCAGTCGTCGACAGGAAGCACAGCGGCTGGGCCGAATTCTACGTGCTAAAAGGCGTAACGATGAAGGGTTTAATGCCTTTTTCTATAGTCTTGTTTCAAAGGACACTCAAGAAATGTACTATTCCACTAAACGACAGGCCTTTCTGGTCGATCAAGGATACGCGTTCAAAGTTATTACGCACCTGAAAGGCATAGAAAGCCTGCCAAATTTGGCTTATGCTACTCAAGCAGAGAGACTCGAACTTTTACAAGAAGTTTTACTGCAAAATGAAGAAGCAGCTGATATTGACAAGGGCGATGATGATCCGTTTTCCGGTCGCAACACAGGTACATCGACGCCAGCGAAACGGTTTAAACGTACAACAGGGACTTTGAGCTCTCGTAGTGGTGCGGATGATATGGCGTACATTGAGTATAACAAGTCGGCTAATAAGCAGCTCAAGAAGGATATGAAAAGTCAGCATCACCCACTTTTCAAAAAGATGTACGCCAAAAAGAGGCTTTAATTTGCAATTCGGATTTCAATGCATCGCATACTTGTTGTAGCGCATATTATCCTTTTTTTTTCCTTTATTAGCCATGTTTCGATGTATATAATTATACATTATTTGGTTGTGGTTATGTATACATTTATTTCATTTATGGGTTCTTTTTTGCTTGTTTAAATGACGCTTTTTTGGATTAAATTTAGATGAATTTTTTAGTTTTTAGCATACATAATAAGAGCGATCGTCATATAGTTGAATTGTGGATTTAACAGTAGTTGCTCTTTATCGTACAAATATTAATATTTTTGTTTTCGTGCTTGAACGTCTAAATTTTTGGCACTTTTGGTTCTGAACACTCTTTGTCGTAACATGAGCTTACAATTTACCTATTCCATTCGATTCCAGTTGCCTTTGATTCAAATAAATTACTGCGGCACTTTACGGAGGCTCAGAGGCATTGAGCAGCTAACCCTAGGGTTTGTTTCAGAAACCTACTTGGTATAATTTCGATATACTACCACATAATTTCCAAGTAACATTGCTGGTTTTCTGCAACCGACAAGCCATACATAAATTGTCACTAAATCGATCGTTGTTTCTAAAATGCCGGTTTCATAAACGGCACAAACCCGTATCTAATATCCTGCACGTATGGCGCCTCCACTACAGTATGTGGATGCTGAAGCAATCTCCGGCATTATGGGCTTTATCAGCATTGCCTGCTGGATCGTTGTTTTTACACGTAAGCTTTACTATGGCAATGACTTGCTATTGTTCCTTGTATTTTGAAGTTTGATAATGATCTGTTGTGTTTGAATATAAATTTTAAACGACATAATAGCAATGGTTTTACGGGAAAAAGATTGTGTTATAATGAAGAATGCCTCTAATTGATTCTTGTTTATCTTTAAATTCAATTGTTTTCGAATATTAAGACCTTTTAGCACAAATTCTAGAAAACTTCAAACGCCGGTCGGGCGAAAGTTTGAGCCTCGCTTTTCTGGCTATTTGGCTCGCTGGCGATGTTTTTAATGTCATTGGCGGAATTTTTCAGCATGTTTTGCCCACAATGGTTTGTTGTTCCACCTATCCTGTTTGAATATATATCATTATTAAGATCACTGTTCAATGTCAGGGAATGTTTTTTTTTGTTTGCCTTTACAAGCATTTCAATATCTGCACTTATTCGAGTTTGAATGTTTTGATATATTAAGTTGTATACTTCCTTCTCCTCTTTTTTTTTTCCTTTACTTCCATTACTTCTTCGGTTTCTTTAAACTTAATTGTTTTTTAATTTTATTTAATTTTTATTTAATTTGATAATATTTTCTCAATCATCGTTTCTTTGACTGACCAAAAGCTTATTCTCGGTTTATATTATACATTAGCGGATATCATTCTCATATGCCAAGTATTATACTACCGGGCTACTGCCGGTGCGGCAATGGAACATTCTTCAATGTCTGCGGCACATTTTAACCCAACAACGCCTTTACTGGCAGATGAGGCAGGAGCTAATAGCCATGCAAATATTTACGGGGCTATAAATTCTGACGAGGATTATGGTGCTATAGAGGCAAGCGAGTTTTTAGCTGTTCACGGTGAAAGTCCTACTTGGAGAGATACGTTGAAGGCTTCGCTATGGAATCTATGTGCAATTCTTGTCGTTTGCGCTGCTGGTGTACTAGGATGGTACATATCGATAAACTTGAACAATTCAGATGATAGCAAAAGTGTTACAACTAAACGCCATGATGAGATCAGTTTTTGGGGCCAAGTGTTCGGGGCGCTCTGTGCTGTTTTATATCGTATGTTTGTCCAGAGCTTTTCAAAAATTGAATAAAGGGAAAAATATCAAATATCAAATTGTCTTTACGATTGTTAATATCGTTTCTAGTCGGTTCGCGAATTCCTCAGATCGTGTTGAACTATCGAAAACGCTCTACAGATGGCTTGAGTCTTTTATTTTTTATGTTTTCATGTCTCGGAAACGTTACTTATGTCCTCTCCATTGTGGCAGCTGCTCTGTCTGCAGGAAAACACTGGCGAATATTCCTTATCGTCAATTCGACGTGGCTTGTTGGAAGCGGTGGAACATTGGTTCTAGATCTGATCGTACGTCTTAAGCTAGTCTCTATTTATATCCTTTACGCTATGGTTTTTGTACTATTTCTCTGCAGAAGTGTCGTCTTATTATGTTTATGTTATGCAGCCTGATCTTCTCTTTTATTTTGTTTCATGTTTTCTATGCTTTAATTTCAGTAGGATTTCTTCTTTTGGCTGTTATTAGTATGAATTAATCGAATTATTTTAGTTTTCAATTTTACTAATCTATTAGATATTTTTACAGTTCTTTTGGTACGGGGGTGATGCCTCGGGTTCCGCCTAAAATCGAGAGATATTTTGATTTGTAGTAATATCGGCCAAAATTGTACATTTTGGGCATTATGAATTTATTATGACCAAAAACATTGGTTTTACGTCACGTGTGCCTCCTTGACCACGACAGATAGCCACACGTCACTTGTTTTCCCAGGCTGTGCTATTTAAATTAGAGTTTGCGCCTTGTCTCCAAAATATAGAAGCTTTTCTGCAAAAAAGACGAATTCTTACAGCCTCTTTTCTTCGCGCAAGCATGGCAGTTATTACGCCCAAAGATATTGATATGTTCTCTGATCATATAAAAACAGCCGTAGCAGGGGTAATTCTTTAAAAACAAAAAGGAATTTATTTTATAACGAATTATAACATAGCTAACAATAGAAAGGCGGCCAAGGTCGATCCGCAGCAAATCGTTGACAAAGGCGGGAACGAGCACATAGTGTCACTTGCTACTCAGTTTCTGGGAATGGCGAGTGGTTCTGGAGATGCCGGATTGCTGGAGCAAGTGAAACGTAAATTTCTAGAGTTTTTTAGCTCTACATTTGGCATCCCCATGTTTGTCTTGAATCCTATTGTCAACGGCTTGCAAAGTCAGGCGATCAAATTTCTTTCAAACTCCTCTTGAAAATAGCACCAAATGAAAACAAAGCTTGCTTTTGCCTTTTGGTTTTCTTTTGCAACAGATTTCAAATGGCGTACAAAACGTATTTCTTTTCTTATGAACAAAACGAGAGAATCCAAACTCTCGTCCTCTCCAGAACGGACGGGTTCAGAAACCCAACGCCTTGTCTGTGGAAAGCATGGAGGTTCAGTTTGGCCAAATATTTGTACATAGACGCAATATTCACAATAAAAAATCACTTTGCATTAAAAATATATTTACCAAGCTTGTAATCTAAAATCGCTTAAAAATTGCTCATTTTTTCCATTCGTAGGAAGTACTATTCTCTGGGCATGTACACCGTCAATGCCTGAGCGAAAAGATTTTGCATACGAAAAGAATTGGTCAGGCAGGCAAACAATATGAAACAGAGCCTCCGAAGTTGAAGAGCATTCGACAGATACAGTGATGTAATGCGAAACGTTGACCAATACTATAAATCATAGAAAGCAGCGTTGAAAAAAAAACTATCTATATGCGTAAAACTAACTAGTTGAATACTGCGAGTACTGGATAAATTTATCAACGATTAGGGTTAGTTAGGGCCATATTCGACAATGACAACAATACCGAGAGAGCTACAAGGAATCTCAAGTCGTTCTTTATTACTGTATTCGATAGTATAGAGTTTGTAGGCGATGATTCGTCGATACTGGAGAGGCAAATAATACCTTTTGTACGCACGACCCCACCCACGTTGAGCCTCGATAGGGGAGACGACAGGCACAAACGTCTCATAATAAAATGGCCAAATTTGCAGTAGTAACTGGATCGGAGTCAGGCATTGGCAAAGCTACAGCGCTTATTTTAGCCCGAGACGGTTTCAATATTGGCGTTGTATGGTACGAAAGCAAAGAGGCTGGAGAAGCTGTAGTTGAGCAGATCGAGGAACTCGGACGGCGCGCGAAATTAACGTACATGGATCTGACAAAGCCAGCCGAGGCAGCAGCTGCCTTTGATGAATTTGTAAAAGACGAAGAGTTAGCTGTCTTGGTCAACTGTGCTGGTGCAAATAAAAAGGCGCCTGCTGAAAGTATGACTTTGGCACAGTTTGAGTTTGCCTTGCAAGTCAATTTGACTTCGCCTTTTATTCTCGCTCAACACGCAGCCCGAGCGATGCGCAACGGCTTTGGCCGTATTGTTAATATTACCTCAGTGCATGAATATACGCCGCTACCAGAATCCGCTGGTTACATTGCTGCCAAACATGGACTCGGTGGTCTAACAAAGGCTCTCGCTATTGAGTTTGCAGAGTATGGGATCACTGTGAATGCGGTGGCGCCAGGATACATTGCTACAAAGATGAACAATCTGAGGGAGGATGGGGCCTTTGACTACCGTGTGCCTTATCTGCCTTTGGGTCGTCCGGGAGCGCCTACAGAAATAGGAGAGATGGTGGCATTTTTGTGTAGTGATAAGGCTGGGTACATTACGGGGCAGTCTCTGCCTGTAGATGGCGGGTTTCTCATCACCAACACGCAATTTGTCGGTGACGGTCTGAAGGCGGTCAACAAGTGAAAGGTCTCATCAAACTATGTGTGCTTAGAGGGCGTTTCCGGAAAGATGAGACACTAACCGAGGTAAAGCGGTGTTTCTTAATTTAGATTAAATATGTGGGACTTTTTTGCTACAAAAACATCTTTGGATTGAGGAGTTGCTATTATTCATTGATCGAACGATTAGTCGATTAGTCGATCAATCTAGCCTGACTCGTATCTGTGTAGTCACATACGTACGTACGCTACATTAATACGATGTACCTATATCATTAAACTCGTCTTTATAAACGTCCCGTCTCAACTCGATCTGTGTTTGATCTAATTCATGTACCTGTCTATGAAAGAGGATGCCTCCGATAAAGGATGCGCGACAGTTTTGCCTCAAATATATGTAAATGTATGGCGTAATCAAGAAAGATCATCGGGAGCAAATTTGTCCTTCCAAAATCCGCGAAAATGCTTCTTTTCGCCCTGCGCAGAGATTTCATCAACCTCCTCAGTCGTCAGTTCAAAAGTAGAAATTTTCAGGTAATCTTCAAGCCGCGATTGTTTTCCGCTGGTGGTTATAACGAAATCTCCACGTTGCAGAGCCCAACGAAGGAGGACATTACCTTCTGAAACCCCATATTTTTCAGCCAATTTCTTTATAATTCCGTCAACAGGACCCGGTGAAACGCGAATAATAGGTGTAAGAGGTCCGTAGGCAGCCGTTTTAATTCCGTGCTTGCGATGAAAATCCAAAAGCGCTCCGTGTTGCAAGTAAGGATGAAACTCAATCTGATTCATAGCTGGAATAACTTTGGCGGTCTTGAGAGTGGCTTCTAAATCGCGTTGAAGATAGTTGGATACGCCAATAGCACGAGCTTTACCGGACGCTTTCACCTGCTCTAGCTGAGACCAAGCATTTTGCAAGTCCTGCTCCGATTTCGCGAAAAAGGGCGCATGAATTAGATAACTGTATATTAGCTGTGCGGAATTAGAGGCAGTAAAGCCAGTCAATAATATAAATAGTCCAACAGCCTATAAAGAATTCTTACAGGTCAACATAAGACAATTGCAATTTCTGCAGACTAGCATCAATTGCCCTGGGAATATCACCAATATTTGGAAGCACTTTAGTGGTAACAAAGAGCTGGTCGCGCGGCACGTCACTTTCCTTGATAGCGAGACCCAATTCGCGTTCAGTATTGTATACTTCTGCTCCGTCTAAATGCCTGTAGCCTAGTTTAATTGCGGTCTTTATGCTCTCAACAAGACTGCGATCAATGCTAAATTCCCCCGGTTTTTTGAACCAGGCCGTGCCAGTTCCATATCCAAGCTATAAATACATTAGAAACGCATTGCTTCCGGATGGTGTTTAAATTACCACTGGAGCGCTGACTGCATCTGCCACCGTTGCCTTTGCAATATTCGCCATCACTAGCGATATAGTAAATTTAGCTTTGAAAGCTCGGGATGGTTATGGATTGCCGTGATTCCTATGCACGAATTTATATCGTATTTATTAGTTCAAATTAATCTAGCGTTGTTTTGTTGTATCTAATCCCGCGTGGTTTCGGGAAGCGTGGGTTGACAACAGAAATTTGGGATAATATAACTAAAATATTTTATAAGTGGCAGATTGTTTAAAGTGATTTATTGTGCGAGAATTTTTAATTTTTCGAACCAAAATGACAATTCTGTCGAGGAAATGAGTCGTGTATCTCGTATTTGTCATACTTTGAAAACAGAGGCATGTTGTTGTCCATCAAGGTATTGCCCGTTCAGCTTTCTCAGCATGTAGGATAAGATGTTAGCTACATGCTAAGTAACAAATACATTTGAGATAAACATCCACTTCTACATCATTACACTTCAATTATTTTGTCACGGCGAGCGCAAGAAAGACCATTAGACTATTGAAAGCTAAATGACGTTCATAACAAGAATATGTTTCATGCTGTAACTGCAATTTTGATCCGAAAAAACAACGTGGACCGCCGCCTTGACCTTGGCCTTCTCGGCAGTTGTAATCAGATACTCTCGTTACTTATAAAACGTGGGTTTAGAACAGTAGTGCAATATACTTGTAGTTGGAAAGTAATTTCAGTTGCCGTCATAAATGTACTATATTAAAAGACACTATAGCCTCACCAAAGCTAAAAATATACGATCAAATTACGTAAGAGGGATCGACCTTGTTCCTGTTATGAATAAGTTGGGGTTCCCCATCTAATAGGAACAGCGCTTTTGCAGATTTAATGCGAGAAAAGGCAATAGATTTGAACGTCATTGTGACGATAAGTCAGGCACAATAGTATAGTAAATTTGGGCCAGTAAAAGCGGGGCGATTATTGCTGGCACTGAATTTGCCGGTCTAGTTTTCTGTTTCTTCCCATTTTGTTTTGTAATTCTAATAAAGCATTTGTCTAAACCGCCTTGCTTAAAAAATATATGAAGGCCTACAAGGGTACGCTGAAATAAATCATCCTGATGTCAAATTTGTCTAGAGGAGTTGAGAAAATGGAAAAGGTCTTTGGCAGCTTGGGAGAGGACCGTAAAAGTAAAGACCTCACGCGGGATACAGTTGAAATCAAGGGCCAACAGGAACTCACTACTGATTATGGAATTAAAATATCTGACACTGATCACTGGCTAAAAGTTGTCGACGATAAGACTTCTGGTCCCAGTCTGTTAGAGGATCAGATTGCCCGTGAGAAGGTGAGTCTATGTTGTTAACTTTGGATTGCATCAAAGACTTCATGTACTATAGATGTTTTCTATATCCTTTTCTTTAATTATTTTTGTATTATTCAAATATATTTACTGACTCTTTCGTTCACTCTATTTTGCTCTTATTTCTCCTATTTCTTTTCCCTTACAAGCCTTTCTCTATTCGTTCTCTCTGACTTGCAGATCCACCGTTTCGATCATGAACGAATCCCTGAACGAGTTGTACATGCACGTGGGACTGGCGCTTTTGGAACTTTTAAACTGCATAAAGCAATACCCGAACTCACACACGCCGGAATACTCACCGATACTTCGCGTTCGACTCCAGTTTTTGCACGATTCTCAACCGTTCAAGGCAGCCGGGGCAGTGCAGACACTGTACGTGATGTGAGGGGATTCGCTGTGAAAATGTACACGGAGGAAGGCAATTGGGACATTGTTGGTAACAATATTCCAGTCTTTTTTATCCAAGATGCAATAAAGTTTCCGGACTTTGGTAAGGAAGATTGAAAAAAAAAGAATAAAACCAAGATACTGATCGTGTAGTCCACGCGGTAAAGCCAGAACCACACAATGAAGTGCCTCAGGGTCAAACTGCTCACAACAACTTTTGGGATTTCTCTTTCCTTCATCCAGAAGCTACTCACATGTTCATGTGGGCTATGTCTGACAGGGCTATTCCTCGCTCGTATCGTATGATGCAAGGATTCGGCGTGAATACGTACAGCCTAGTGAACAAAGAAGGCCGACGCCACCTCGTAAAGTTTCATTACATCCCGCACCTTGGTGTGCACTCCTTTGTGTGGGATGAAGCGTTGAAACTAGCTGGACAAGACCCCGATTTTCATAGGAAGGATCTCATGGAGTCCATTGATAACGGAGCATTTCCCAAGTGGGATTTTGCTGTTCAGGTTATTCCAGAGGAAAACCAGTACGATTTTGAGTTTGATCCTCTTGACGCTACCAAGCTTTGGCCAGAAGAGCAAGTGCCCTTGCAGGTCATTGGTGAACTTGAACTGAACCGTAATATTGATGAGTTTTTCCCTCAGACAGAACAAGTCGCCTTCTGCACAAGTCATATTGTCCCCGGTATCGATTTTTCTAACGATCCTCTTTTGCAGGGCCGCAATTTTTCATATTTTGATACACAAATTTCACGCCTTGGCATTAATTGGGAAGAGCTGCCTATAAATCGTCCGGTGTGTCCTTATATGAATCACAATCGTGATGGAGCAATGAGACACCGAATCACTAAAGGCACTGTCAATTATTGGCCCAATCGATTTGATGCAGTTAAACCTGTACCAATTGAGCAAGGTGGATTTGAATCTTTCCATGAAAAGATTGCCGGTATTAAGCAACGGTCTCAGGGACCAAAGTTCCGTGAATATTTCAACCAAGCCCAGTTATTTTATAATTCATTGTCTGAGCATGAAAAGGAACACGTGGCCAAGGCGTTTAGCTTTGAACTCGATCATTGTGACGATCCCGTAGTTTATCAGCGCATGACTCTGCGAATTGCAGAAATTGATTTGGCTCTGGCACAGAAGGTCTCTGTTCTTGTGGGCGCTCCAACTCCCGATAAGACGGACAGGCGTAACCATGGCAAAAGGGCGCGCGGACTTTCACAAGTCGATTTTGCTCCAAAAAAGCCCACCATTGCAAGTAGAAGAATTGCCATTATTATTGGTGATGGGTTTGATCATGTTGCATTTAATGCAGTCCGTGCAGCTGTTAAAGCAGCTGGCGCTCTACCTTTTGTCATTGGAACTAAAAGACAGCCAATTTTTGCAGAAAGCGCTAATCCCGAGACTGACAACGGCGTGACCCCAGATCATCAGTACGATGGTATGCGATCCACCATGTTTGATGCAACTTTTATTCCTGGTGGATCTCACATTAAGACCCTTGCGAAAATGGGGCAAATTCGTTACTGGATCGCTGAAAGTTTTGGACACTTGAAAGCGTTGGGAGCGACTGGCGAAGCAGTTGAATTGGTAAGGCGGATTCTGCTCGACGTTGACTCGCTACACTATGCTACTGCAGACGAACCTGTCGTTGAATCTTATGGTGTTGTAACCGCTGCAGGACCACAGAAACCTGATAATTTCAAGGAAGGATGGAAGATCGTTAAAGGTGCATCGGACTTTATTGGCAAATTTTTCTACCAAATTGGCCAGCACCGCAATTACCAGCGGGAACTTGACGGTCTGGCTGCCACGGTTGCTTGGTGAAGCGCGCGCATTGCCATAAGCTAAGGATACGAGATCAAGCTATTCTCCTGTTTAAGTCAGCACGCCGTTTGAGATGTTGTCAAATACAAGCACGATCGTTACTTGAAATATTTGCTCGATGTAGTGAAAATTATTAATATTTATTGTACCAAATTTAAGGATGTCCATAATTTAAGGATGTCCCTAACTGTAGGAGAGGAGGAGAGTAGCCAAATTTAAATGAATATATATCTGACTACATAATTTGAGTACTCTCAACGCGCCGGCCCTCCATTCTGGTACATTCATTAATGCGACAAATTTGCAGACATACAAAACTTAAATGGAGTTGTTTGCCGACGTGCATGGTATTTTTACTTATAGAATTTAAGCAATGAAAATCATCCAATCAGTGCGATTCTTGGAAGTAAAAAGTAGTTGGGCATGAATCGTCTGGAATCTGCTGAAGTAATAATTAATAATCGAAACAAGTGTTTCTTACTAATAATATCAAAACTCTGTTTATTTAATTTTCCGTCGCGCATTTTATTAGGAATACTAGCACGTGACCAAAGAAAGGTGCGATGATGACTCATCTAGGTTTGTGTATAAGAGGCTCAACGATAACGGCTGTACTTGGCTTGAAGAGCAGTATTGCAATATACAGCTTCTGATTTGCAGAGTTATTGTAAACTAATAAAATGGCCAGCAGCACTGTTTCGTTCCTGGAAACCCTTGCCACGCGACGGTCTTATTACGCGTTAAAGCGACAATCGCCGGTCCCTGATTTCGAAATTCGGTCGATATTGAGCAAAATTCTGCAGACGGTTCCGTCGTCGTTCAATTCGCAGTCAACGCGCTTCGTGCTTTTGCTTAAGGACGAGCATGAAAAACTCTGGAACATCACAAAGGAGGTGCTTCATGCGCATATCGGATCGGAACTCTTTGCAAAGTCCGAGCCGAGATTAGACTTGTTCAAAAACGCGTATGGAACTGTGCTTTTCTACGAAGATCAGCTTGTTGTAAAAAGCCTGCAGGAAAAGTTCGCATTGTACGCCGAAAATTTTCCAATCTGGTCCGAGCATACGAGTGGCATGCATCAGCTTGCGGCTTGGACCGCTTTGGAAGCGGCTGGGCTGGGCGCCAATTTGCAGCACTACAATCCTCTTATTGACGAAAGGGTAAAGGAGGCGTTTAATGTACCAGACACGTGGAAGTTGAAAGCCGAGTTGGTTTTCGGAGAGCGAGCAGACTCATCAGATGCTGCAGAGCTCGCAAAGCTGCCGATTGAGGATACACTCAAAGTGTTTGGCGCAGAATAAAGCGTAGATAGAGACCTGCACATTATAGAATTTGTACTAATTGAGAGCATCTTTGATATAAGCGGATTGATGCGTGTCTGCTTTGCATGAAACCAGTCTGAAGTGTAGGAAATAATGAATGCA
Source organism: Novakomyces olei (assembly GCA_016906335.1). Taxonomy (NCBI): domain Eukaryota; kingdom Fungi; phylum Ascomycota; class Novakomycetes; order Novakomycetales; family Novakomycetaceae; genus Novakomyces; species Novakomyces olei. Next base: position 1,274,048 of record JADEYG010000015.1, read on the forward strand.
AACAGACGACTGTGCTGCCCTTATTGGCATAGCTGGAAATACGAAACTTTCAGTGAAACGGAAAAAAGAGAGCACGTCAATTAGTGTAAATCATGTATAAAGTGCGCGGATAAGACTAGTTCACGCTTCCTGTTTAGCCTTTCAGTTCATACTACAAAATTGAAATTTCGCACACGCAAACCCTCACTTGCGTAGAGGTACGCTGCGTACACGAATTCGACAGCCGCTGGCAAACAATTTATCTTGGTCGTTCGGTTTACGCGGCCAGCGTGGGGGCGATACGGTTCCGGGCAGTTTAATAGTATATTACATAATCGAGAACTCAAAACGGGCGTCTAATCTGAGCCAAGTGCTAATATTGTACAAAACAGCGTATTGTACCAAAATGTGCACTGTGATCTGCGTAATTTGGAATATGACACAATTTCATTATAATTAATATATGGGCAAGAACAGAACGGCATTTACATATGCCGCTATCATCTGCGTACCGAATATTCGCTTCTAAATCTCACTAGAGTTTGCCAAAAAAATGCCCGTTGACCGTGCTCTCGTTATTGTTGACCTACAAAATGATTACTTCCCCAATGGACGGCTCCCGCTGGTAGGCATCACGCAGGCTGCGACAAACGCGGCAAAAGTTCTCAAAGCATTTAGAGACAACAAACTGCCCGTAATTCATGTACACCATGAATTCCTCTCCCAAGATGCACCTTTTTTCAGGCCAAATTCACAGAGATCAGAGATAAATGAGCTTAGTAAGACCTATCGGGACCGAAACTGTTGTACTTAAAAATTATCCGAATTCATTCCGCAAAACTAGACGAGCGCAGTATTAAGGACTTGACAATTGTGGGAGCAATGAGCCATGTATGTATCGACGCAACTGTACGCGCAGCCGCCGATTTTGGATTCAATGTTACTGTTGTCCACGATGCTGTAGCAACCCGTGACTTGGAGTTTAATGGTACCATAGTACCTGCATCTCAGGTACACGCTGCGTTTTTGGCGGCTCTAGCCTTTGCGTACGCGCAAGTCGTATCTACCAACGATGTTGCTCTATAGCCAATACAATGAGGATTAAAACGAACAGCTGCTCGCACTGACGAGATATCTAAATATTGATCAGATAGTCACAAGTGAATTCTCTACGATAATCAGAGGCGGCGTTATGTCCTTTTTTGTTACATTTTAATTTTATTCTTTGTTCACTTCTTATGTAGTCACCAGCCCAGTCTAAAACTAGAGGCAATTTGCCATCGTATTTGTTGTCCCTTTGTATTGAGTTTATTCTACCTGTCTCCCATATCTAGGAGAAAGATTTCATCGTACACGACCACACACTTGTCGATGTGCCGGCTAGTTGCGTCTTAATAATCAGCCATATTATATCTTTCAAGTCGCCGACACAAAATTGTGGTATTGATGCTACATTTATAAATTAGGAAAAAGGGTAGTATAGAATTATATATATATTTATATATACACGTACATAAGAGAGGCTTGAAACCGACCACCAAACAAATACTCTAGTTTAATTTAATTTATATTAATTATTGCTATCCTCCAATAATTACAGCCAAAATAATGAGTCACGTGCCCGCGTTAGCAACACCCAACGCGGCGCGGTTGCCTTTAGAAAAAACACAAAAGAAAATGAGTTATATCAATCCTTGGATTCCTTCTTTTTATTTGTTCTTTCAGACAAAGACTTGTGGATAATTCGATTATGTCAAAAGTGCAACTCCACGGTACTGTGGTGCCCACATCCATCAGGACGATCAATACGCTGGAAAACGGTTTGAACTCTGCGAAAGAGGACGCTAGATAAATAGACAGAAATGCTGAGTCTACTTTTTCTAGTGCTCTTCTTATTGAATATTAGCTCCCGCTCACTTTTCAAATACAAAATGCGTCTGAACTTGTGCCGGGCAAATTGCGCGTTTCACTGGAACGGAGCCGGGTAACTACAGATGATAAACATAAAACTATCGCTAAAATGGGGCAATCGAATTGCTAGTTTATTACGTTTCTTATGCGTAACATATTTTTAAGGCGTAAATAATAATTGTAGTCGACTTGGCGACAAGAAGCTCATTTTTACTTCTGCTGCTGTTGCACTGCAACGCGGAACTCAAATGCCTAATTCCGTGCGAATTCCGCCTTTGCAATCCTATGTGCTACGGATGATTCCAATCGGAAACAAGAATTAGCTCTACAGTGATCGGAAGCTTTCAGACCGCTCATATTTTTAGACCTTGTAGGCAGGAAAGGCTAAATTATTTAATGTCAAAAACTTTTTGAACTAAAAATATAAATTTATCTTCGAATGATAACCATTGCTTCGAGCTGTAGCTTTTGGATGTAGTTCTAGCCCCACGTAGATTAAGCAGAAAGACGTAATCTAAAGAGTTTTACGCAAAACAAATCTACATTTTTATCACTGAATGAGCGGTTGATCGTAGGAACAATAATTTTTCATGCTTGATAGAAATACAAGCTTAAAGACAATTTATGCCAGTGAAACAACATTTCCTTGTCGAGTTTGAAGCTTTCCGTGAACTCAAATGCAGGCAAAAGTACTTGTCAGAGCAGCTTTATTCCTGGCGTATAACCTTGTATTTGCTCAGATGGATCCCGATAGTCTGAGTGAGGGCTACTCTGAACGTCATCATAACAAGGCTTTCCAAACTATGATGTATGTGAGATCCGTTAAACCTTCTCACGAGTTGGCTGATAATTTTTGATGCCGAAGAACCGGTTCCGACTCGAATAGTCTTGTCACATGTCTTTGAAGACTAGTTTATCAGACATTACAAGGCTAAGCCTAAGGCTTTTAAAGCTCACTCACTATTAAAGGAAATAATGGAGAAATGAGTGAATTGAACGAAGTGGGTTCTCTTATGACATCATATATTATTTCCAGTATAAATTCGATTTATTGCTATATATCAGTGCGATTATTGGCAAGTTTAATAAACATGAAAATACAATGATAGCTGAATATGTTTCTTGTTAAATTGGTAATCTTCCAATCCATCATTATCTCAAGACATAGGGTCGGGGCCGATACACTCCTTACTCACTTCGATCAAAACTGCCTGCAGAGCATCAGCAATTTTATCAATATGATCCTCTTTCACAGTATATGCTGGCATTATCATAATGTGATCGCCATCTATCCCGTTTGCCGAACCACCAGCTGCCAGCAAGTAGATATCGTGCTCGTCCATCAGCTTTTTTGTGATAAAAGAGCCCATTCCACGACTGGTGGGGAAGGGTGCTTTGGTTTTTTTGTCTTTTACCAATTCAATTCCCCAGAATAAACCTCGGCCCCTGACATCGCCGACTATAGGTAAATCAGCCAACCCACGCGAGGCAAATGCCTTTTCCAAATAGGCGCCCTGGTGGCGGACATTTGAGAGTAAATCTCGTTTTTGGATATATTTCTGTACCGCGAGTGAAGCGGCACAAGCCAATGGGTGGGCTTGATAAGTATGGCCGTGCACAAATACCTTCGAGCCTGTCTGCAAGGCGTCTACTACTTTTTGGCCAATAAGAATAGCGGCTATTGGCTGATAACCACCACCTAATCCTTTGGCACAGGTCTGAAGATCGGGGCACACTCCCTCTTGCTCCCATGCATGAAGAGTGCCCGTACGGCCCATTCCTGACATAACCTCATCCAATATCAAGAGACATCCATACTTATCGCAAAGCTCACGCACCATCTTGAAGTATCCTGGCACTGGGGGCACAGCCCCAAGTGTGGCTCCCACTACCGGCTCCGCGATAAAGGCAATGACCGTATCTCCGCCAATGTGCTCAAACTCGGCTTCGTACTCGACCCGTAAGCGTTCCACATATTCTTCGTCTGATTCATTGTCTCGGCGATAACGGTAAGCATAACAAGGAGGTACGTGGGATACGTTATTGGTAAGTATCGGTAAATAGTTGGCTCGCCGGCCCACATGGCCCGAAACGGACAAGGATCCAATAGTATTTCCGTGGTACGAGCTTGATCGAGCAATGAAGTTGACACGTTGTGGCTGCCCAATTTCGATAAAGTACTGTCGAGCCAATTTCAATACACCGTCATTGGCTTCGCTGCCGCCAGATAAAAACAGCGCTTTACTCAAGCCCGCAGGTCGATGACCAAGTAACAGTTTAGCCAATTCCTCAACCGACTGTGTAGTAAAACCCATACTGTATACATAGCTCGCTCCTGCGTCAAGTTGTGCCTTCATAGCATCGATTATCTCTGGATTATTGTGTCCAACTGACGCTACTGCCGCGCCTGAAGCCCCATCAAGAATTCGCCTTCCATTTTGTAGCACCAAGTATACATCGTCCCCACCGATAACAACTTGCGGCTCGACATTCGTAGCCCGATAGAGTACATTGCTTTTAGCTTTGTGACTGGGGGCGTTGAAGGCCGCAGATGGCGCTTCCGTCGCTATAGCCATTAGTCTGAAGCTGCTTTGGGTTTTGGAATTTGTCTGATAATAAGTGTGGAATGAACTGGTCAAGGCTTCGCTAATGTATTCCGTTTTGTCTAACCGAGGGCTTATGCTTCTGCCTTGAGCGTATTAGATTCACCACTTTATTGAGCGTGTCTTTTAGACCATGCGATATCATAAAAGCCTAACGCTACTTCATTCTGTTCCGCTTTATATTCTCGGTGTACTACAAGAATGCTTGCGCATTATCTAACGAGCAGCGATAAGCGACTGCCGAATACGGTATGTTGTATTCGGCGCCGAGTGGGCTGTTCAGCTAAGCTATGTAGCCCAAGGTTTTGTGATCGCGTGTTCGCCTGCTCAGTCGAAATCTACTTCGCAATAAAGTTCCAATTCTGGGAGCCGTAGTGTAATTTTATGCTCAATACACAAGCCTGGATATCTTTCGTATTCTCTTGTTATTCATGCTGAGATATGATCTGAATCTGAAAGACGTCTTTCTTATATATAGTCTGTTGGAATATGTTGAAATTGTTGGAATATGTTGAAATACATCTAAATATGGGCCAAACCTAATTATTATTTATGCAACTTATACACACTATTGCTTATGAAGCCTATACTCACATACAATTATTTATATAGGGCACAAAGTTCAACATAGTCTAATAAATCACGTTTGCAACTTTTTATGTTTATGAAGCATTTTAGGTAAAATCGATCAGACCTTATGGTTAAGAACGTCTTTCATAATGCGATTTTGAAAAAAGAGAGAAACTAAAATCAATATCCATAAATTTGGTCAGTATGTTTTGCCCATCAATTCATCAATTATGCGTGAATTGTCATTCAAGAGACTGCAACTCCTGTAAATATGTAAATCTTTTTATCATCAAGATTACAGTTTAAACATACAATTTACGCGCCATATATGAGTCTTGCGGTATTTAATTTTATATACCGTCAGGTTTGGCAGATAGTCTCTACAGGCTACAATCCCAATCCAACTAAAAAACAAAAATCCATTGTGTCGCTCTAAATTGGTAGTCTAAACTAGACAATTTAGATTATTCGTTCGATATTTTAGATCGCGGTGGTTTACCATAAATTTCCTTGGCGCATGGGAAGAGCGCTATTTAATATTGTGGAATATAACAAAGGGATAGTTAAAACGCCCGGTTATTTAGACTGACCTTCAAAGTGCCCCATTGTGGCTTTAGCACAAAAAAAAAATGGATAACATAAAACCGGAGCGGATGCCCTTGCATTTGCTTGCAAAAGTCTTGATCAGTGAAGTAATATGAACTTTACTTGGAAGATTTTCTCGGCATTAATCTTGCTCAAATGCTCTTGTCTCGCCATTTTGCCTCCCCGTATTGATTGGAATGGCGCAGCTTTGAAATTTCATGAGTCGAACGCGCAGAAGAAATCACTGAACACGAGCTTTTATAAAGTCGATAGTCAATACACAGATGACATGGACACCAAATTCGATAATATGGATCTTGCTACAGACCTGGAAAATTATGCATTAGTTTTTCGAAGATCACAGTTGAGAAAATGGAAGTTCGACATATATCGAAAGCATCATAAACGTGTTCTGTTTGAAATTCAAACAGATTGTGAGGTTTTTGAGCGCCAGGCAGACGGACGAAATGTGGATAGTTTTCGCTCTATCGATCAAGTCGTGGATGAAATCTACCGCCATCTTCAAAGTGAAGTTCGGATTGCAAATATTAATCTTCAAGCCAAACATGAAATTAGCATTCAAATATCAAAAGTTGCGTTTATTAATGAAAAGTGTGCAATGCCTTCTAAAATTAAGGATATCACGCCAAAAAATTTCAAGAGAAGAACTTTCTTTGCTGGGCAGGTTGAAAGTTACAAAAAGCGACTGGAGGCTAATAATGAATTGTACACAAAAATGCCGTGGCTAAAACCAGTTTTAGTCACAATAACATACCCAAAAAATGGGGCATCTTCCGAAAATAAGGGCTTGATCCGGTTTACATATATGTAGTACTTCAAAGTCTTTGACGAAAGACAAACACGGAATATGGAATCAGTGCATGATTTTTTTTAGTATTTCATACTTCATTAATGTTTTTATAGTTTCCGAAATGCAATGTTTTATTGCGCAAAATATTATGGCATACAAATTGAGCTATTACAGTATGCAAATTGCGTTAGAGCCTACTAAAAGGCCTTATAATATTTGCTCCCAAAGTTGCATAAATCATTGTAAGATCCGTATAATATTTGCCCATATTCCTTTTGGGTTTAAAATTGACGAATGACTTGACTAAGAAATTAGATGAGCTTTTCCCTTCGTAAACAAACTCTTTAGCTGTTTAATATTAGCGGCGCTTTTCAACTTTGGTTGGAAAGATTAATTCATGCTGATCTATTACCTAATTTTGTATCCAAATTAGCTCCGAATATTTCTCCAATTCAGTTTGACTCGACCTAAACGAAACTAGCTGCTAATACATTGTCAGGAACTAGACTCTTCTTATTGAAGCGGAGCCATTCAGACTTTGTTCAAAATGGAGCTTTATATATTTAGAGTAGTCTATTGGATACGAACAAATTGTAATAAGAATCTTAAACCAAGTTGACAGTTACAATACTGTCTTAATGCGCAGCGTTGCTTTAAGTTTCCTCTTTTTTTGTTTATTGGGATTAATAATTGATTTGGGCACCACGAGGCTGATACAGACCACGTCAAATTTGGTATAGTTCTGGCTAGGATTCTATACATAGGGTTCTGTACATAGGGTTCTGTTGCATATAGTGTTCACTTGAACTTGAGTCAAAAAAACAGATTTAAAAGGTTAAGATTAGAAAGTACGATAATGTTCTAAGTACCTTATTAGCAGCAAAATTTACTACAGAAAAATGAACGTAATGATTTAATTAGTCTAACAACATCATGCGAGGCCTTTGTGGTGGTCAGGGCGCTAATAATTATTTTCATGTGGAGGTGCTGTAAAGTCCTCGCATTTCTGTCACAATTTTACAACTGAGGCCGTGGAGATGCGACCATAATGCACGAGTAAAAAGCCAGTAGACCCATGTTTATGTAATTGTCTTTATGACCAACCAACAGGTAAGCGCGTGATACGTATAGTCAAGTAATATCGATATACTGTGAGGCATGCCCACTGAAAACAATAAGGGAAGGCTGATATTTCCGAAACCCGCGCGACAACATAACGACTGCCCTTTTTTCAATTTGAGTTATGTCTTAATCAAATTGGTTTTTGAATACGCATATCGTAGGATGCTCATCTCAAATTTCAAATCTGAACCCACATACTCACAAACCCACGAACACACGAATCCACGTCCAATACCCCCACTCACGATCTCGCTGTTGCGTTACTTCAAAAACTCTGTTTCAGTTTTGTGTTAGATAGCTTGAGTGGGATACCTTAAGAAGCTTAGCCGCCCTTGGTTTTCATGGCAAATTGCACACACACCAAGGATGTATTTTACTGCGACTGCAATTTGTATTCTTTTAACATTATTAATTGCAAAGCGGCAGAGGCGACTATGGCACGTTCCTGGCCCATGGGCTTACTGGGCAAGCAGCCTGGCCATGATGGTCCACGATTATTACGGGACACGAACACGTAAAATACACGCGCTTCACTGCAAGTATGGAGCAGTAGTCCGCATTGGCCCAAACGAAATTGATTTTGCATCACTCGAGGCTCTTCGGTCGATCTATGGAGCCGGAAATGCGTTTGAACGTACTCAGTTTTACGATATGTTTAAAGTTGCCGGTGAAGCAAACATGTTTAGTGAGCCTGGAGCTCAGGCACACGCAGCTCGCAAACGTATTTTAAGCAGTATTTATGCAAACTCGAGCATTTTGCGTAAAGCTGCTCCAATGGTAGAGACAAGGGTGCAACAGCTCTGCGGCGCAATATCGCCCGGCAAAGAAATTGACGCTAATCCGCTAATGCATTGGCTTAGTCTTGACGTGGCTACTTGTTTTATTTATGGAGATAAGGCGGCTACAAGCGCACTGTTGGGAAAAAGAGGAGATCGTCATTTATTGGACGATATTTTAGATCCCTCACGGAAAAAATGGTCTTGGTTTAGTGTACACGCTCCAGAATCTTGTACGCCTCCTCCACGAGCGTTGGAGGCAATTCTCACAAGTATCAAGGTTTTTCCCGTACGCATTGCACCAGCTTTTACTGCTATTCGCAACTACTCCCGCCGAGCTGTAATTGCTGCAGCAAAGTATGAAGAAGACAATGATGATAAAATTGGAAAAAGTATAGAATCGACGGCAGATCAATACAGCGAAACAGTGTTCTCTCGTTTAGCTGAAGTAAAATCTCATCCGCCTCTTACAACGAAACAAATTGACTCTGAATGTGCTGATCATTTATTGGCTGGAGTCGAAACCACCGCAAATACATTAATGTTTCTTGTATGGGCTCTAGGCCGACCAGACGCCAGTGGTCTGCAGGATGATTTGTACAAGGAATTAAATGCAAAAAATTCTTTTCCTACAGAAAAATTACAGAGTGATGAAGATTTTCCTTTGTTGAATGCGATTATAATGGAGACGCTACGCCTTTATGCAGCTCTTCCGGCCTCTGAGCCACGTCTTTGTGTAAAAGACCAAACGATTTCTGGAGTTTTTGTTCCGGCTGGAACAATTTGTACGGCACAGCCTTGGACCTTTCACCGTAATGAAAGAGCCTTTCCTCAGCCTTTAAAATTTGATCCAAACCGATGGATTCGTGCAAGTGAGGATGAACTTTTGAATATGCGGCGATATTTTTGGGCATTCTCTTCTGGCCCCCGAATGTGTATTGGCATGCAGTAAGTTTTTGAATATTAGTATCGTCACTAATGTTATCCCTTATTTTGTTTCGATTCATACTGTTTTTATGGGTTTGTTTTAATCCTTTTTAATAGAAGCTTTTTTTTTTTGTTGGATCTAATATTGGGTTTGAGATATATTTTTTTCCGCAAAGGTCGCTTGGAATTTTCGTATCTAGTTGTTTGATTTCTCCGTCAATGATCTCGTTTATGATTCAATCTAAAGTGGTACTGGTCGAGCACCATTGTGTTCTATTAATTACTGATTTTGTTAAATTTATACTTTTTGTTTCTTTTCGTATTTTTATTATGATTTCATGCTGTGCTAAACTGGATCCAGCCTTGCTCTGTGTGAACTGCGTCTTGCAGCAACTGAGATATTTCGCCAATTTCGCGTGACGGCTGTTAAACCAAACGTTAGTCCTAAAATGATTGTCCGCTACGAGGAGTTTGGTGACGATCTGACTAAGAAGTCGAGCCACAGTTGTCCTATCCTATTTGAAACGCGAAACTAATAACGGCGTCACTAAATTTGTGTAGTAGGTAAAAGAAGATGTTAAATATACATATGCTTGCTTATAAGGGCAAGGACAAATCTAAAACGAATACAATGTAAGCATCTTGAATATTTGAATTGCGTATAGCAAAGGCCAATGTCGTACATATATCACAAATTTGACTTACATATACGTCAATCATTCTACTTTCACAATTACAACCTTGCTTTGTGACATATGCTTTCGCAGTGTACCTGATCCCACGTATATTCTAAATTCAATCTTGCTTTGATTACTCGACTCGACTCGGAATATAGTCAAGCGATACATTAATACAGAAATAAATACCCTTGAAAAACTAAAAAAAAAACACGATGTTAGCCCGTCACATATCAGGATCTCTCGATACCCGTCGGCCAAGGAAACGACGGTATGCTTGTTTGAACATTGAATTTGACTCGTCCTCAGGGGGTAAGGATGCTTCATACGCGTCAATCAATGGGCCTTCAAGAACAAGATTGGCTTCTTCTGGCCTGACAAGTTTTGTACGTTTCACGACTTTCCAAAAGACAAAGAAAATCGGGCAAATGATCACCATAAAGTAATATGTGAAAAAATTCTGAACGGAAAACGGGAAATTTTTCGGTTGAAAGACGGTATAGCCCTGAATAAAAACAAGTACAGTGAGACCACAAATTGCATATATTGCAGACCATGGTTGCCACCAGCCCTTGTATGGTAACACACTGCGTGAGATACCCTGGACCCGCATAGCACGTCGGAAAAACAGGTACAATACGCAGCAAAAAATATAGTTCAAAACTTGAGAAGCAGTAATAATATTGGTGAACCATGTGAGTACGACCGACGAAGAGTTGCTGACCTGAAGAAACGAAAGACAGCCGAAAGCAAGGGAGACTAGAACGGCAACATAAGGTACTCCGTGGCGGTTGGTAATCCGAACAATTTTAGGGGCCTGACCTCGAAGAGCCAAACCGTATAGGCAACGGCTAGAATAGAAAATGTACGAATTTCCTGCTGAAATGACAGAGGTCATAATTAGCGCATTAACGAGATTTGGCAGGAATTCATTGATTTGCAACCGACGCATGGCAATGACGTAAGGCGAAGCAGCGCCTGTTCCGCCTCCTCCAATGTCACCGCTCAAAATTCCAACTAGAGTGGGATCGTTGTAAGGGATGAGAATGCCGACAGCAAGGGCCGAAATCACATAAATGCCAAGAAACCGATAAGGAACGTTGCGAAAGGCAATGCGCATTGTTTGACGTGGGCGGGCTGCTTCACCAGCGCTCATGGCCACATATTCAGGTCCACATGTGAAAAATCCAGCAGTGAACCAGGCAGCCAGAAAGCCCTCATACTTGCCCAATGAGCCAGTCGTTGAATACTCCGCAAAAGCACCCGGATTGCGCCAGTAACGGAAACCAAATTTGTCTCCAAGTGGATTTCCTCCGCACATAGTAATAAAAGTAAAGAAAAACAGCCCAATAAAAAGTACAATTTTTCCAGAGGCCAATGTTGTTTCAAAGCGCGCATACCAGCGAACACTGATGAGGTTTAGCGCTGCATAAACACCCACAAAAATACCGCATACTGCGGCAACAGGAAAATTTGGGTTCCAGAAACTGATCATTAACTTGATTGCAGTTATTTCAAATGGAACAAGAGCAGCCTGGCAGATGAAGAAATTGTATCCCACCATAAATCCAAAAGCAGGGTCAATCCAAGCCGTCGCCATGTTTGCAAATGGCGCATGAATGGGGAGATAAGACACCATTTCAGCAACACAAGCATTAGTGCAAGCCAGAAATGAGGCTTGTAACAAAGTAGCAATTAGGAGCGATCCAGGTCCTCCGTGAGCCAGGCCACTGTTAATTGATACAAAAACAGCCGTACCAATACTTCCGCCAATTCCAATAATCTGTATTTGCCACGGGCCGAGCTTGCGCTGTGTATCAATCGAGCTGTCGATGGAAAAAACAGCACCGGCCTCTTTGTTGCCAGAGGTTTCCACAATTTCAATTGGGGGGGATTTGGAATCGGATGGGGTGTTGGAGGTCACATTGACGACCTCCTCCGTCTTACTGTCCATAGCAGCAGAATTCGAAATAATAATTAGGTTGATAGAAGGGAAGAAGTAGTGTCTTGAAGACCTTACCTCTCAAGTCATTTTATACATGTATATATATATGTATGAATCATGTATCGAATATCAGCATTCGCTCGCTTACAGGCGGGCTTATCACCAAGATCCCACGCTACGTGTGGGACAACCGAATGGAGAAAGAAATAAGCCACAAACCTTACAAATTGATAAGAAATACATACCGGCATGCATCATATTTCCATTGCAAATTTCATGTATTTTCTATCATGCCCTTGATTCTCGACTCCAGACAGACCCAAATATCGGAATCGTCCGCTTCCATGCCCTAAATACTGTTCTTTCACGGTTCTGACCAATTAGGATGGTGCATAAACAAAAATGGTTATTGATATGCTCCGCACAAATCTGGACTCTTAGTCCAGACTTTCGGTTGAATTTGCATAATACTTATTGTACTATGATTAAAATTGTTGATAAAGTCAGGGCGTATATTTGTTTCATAAATTAACTTGCATACTTCCTTATGATATCACAAAGCGCGGAAATTATTGGAATTTTATGTTGCCATTGAGACCATATTCTTATCGGATTGCTGTATATGAGACATTCTTTGAATAAAAATAATTTAAAATGCGCTTTTGAGTTTTCGCATTTAATTGACGGCCGCTCGTTTGAAGTACAAGGGACAATATTGAGATATGAATCAATTATTCTCTCACGCTTTTCATTTCTTTATTATATTTCTAATTTAGATACATCTATTGTGCGTGTTTACCCCTAACCATAGCTATGTTGGATCTCAGTTTTGAGCGCTTGTGAATTTCTAAAACAACCATTCATACACTCTGATCCACAATTACAACGGATAATAAATTCTATCTGAGTATTCATAGCCAAGCGAGTGAGGTCAATTGTACATAGGAATGAAAAGGAACAAGACTATTCGAAATCAAAAACAATTGCATTCTCAATCATCTTCTATTTCGATATCCAAAATCCATATGATCGTGTCGAGGATAAATACTTGTGTGACTTAAAGCTACACATAATGCTCTGCACGAATCCTATCAATATTACCTGGGATCATTATTGGCAGTGGATTATCCCACCGTGTCCAACTTCTTTCGCTCCATACTGCTTCGACTGGCTTCTGCAGTGACTTTAGTTCGACCGCATGAAGTTCTGTTTGACGCCATACATTCAAAATATTTAAACCCATCAATTTTCGAACCTGATCATCTGTTGCACCACGTTTTAACAAGGCTTCGATTAGTTGCGGATAAAACGAGACATCATCCATTCCATCCACAAGTGACATTGTTCCATCAAAGTCAGCTCCTTAAGGTTAGCTCTATGCTAAACAACTTCAAAAAATAATCGTCATGCTAATAAACAAATCAAAATCTTTGTAATTAATGCGGATAAAATCTAACGGCTACCTTAGCCATCGAACCAAAATCTTACCGATTCCTACATGATCCCACCCCGCTACTTTGGCGATATGAAATATATGATCCAGTGCAGAATTCATATCAGCCTTTTCAGGGTGGTCAGTATCAATAAACCGTTTGACGAAAAACACCATTGCCACTCCACCTTTGAATTTCAAACGTTGCAAAACATCATCAGGAACGTTTCTATAGTTTCTCGCAAGCTCGTAACTGGCAGTATGCGAAAAGATGACAGGCGACGTAGTAATGTCTAGAACCTGCCGCATTGTATTATGACTCACATGACTTAAATCCAACATCATTCCTAGGCGATTCATTTCTTTCACTGCTTCCTTACCAAATTCTGTCAGACCGGGGTCTATACCAGTTTCAGTGACTGTGGAAGCTGCTGTGGCAAACGCATTATCGCAATTATGAGTGAGTGTCACGTAACGTACTCCAAGATCAAAAATCTGTCTAAGGACAGCTAGAGACGAACCGACCTGATGCATTCCTTCGGCACCAAGCATTGAAGCAACTTGACCATTTGCAAATGCATTTATAGCGCAAGTGGAGTTTTCGCAATATTGCAGTTCAGGATATTCAATGAAAAGGCGTTTTGCTACGTCAATTTGTTCCAACGTGTCCCTAACATTGTTCTTCCAATATGTTAGATAGGGCTATTGAAGATCATTCTAATTCAATTCATATCAGACTCACGTTAGGTACATCAGGATGTAATGTGTCCGGGCACTTTAAGATATCAGTTAATTGTCAAAAAGGGATATAATGTAAAGGGAAAATCATAAAACGGAGTAAAGCCATATATAATCCAACCTCCACAAAAACCGACCAGAACTGTCCGCCAATTCCACCCTTTTGCAAACGCTGCAGATCAGTATGACTCGCAAGTCCTAATCAATCAACTTTCTGCACAAACTTTGTAAATACCATCAATAAAGTTAAATTTCGACTTATCGTAAATACGATTCTTCAGTTCTAGTCGAAGTAGATATGGCAAATCATTATGGCCATCTATCAATGGCGAACTCGCAAGCAATGCTTTTGCCCGACGTATGGTAGCTTTTGATGTTCCACTTTTTTCGTACACCGACCACAAAAGGATGCTCATTAAAACGCCAACAGCATATAATAATAGCCGTTTGCGAGTAGTCTGGCGAGGCAAATTCGCACTATGCTTCAATACCGTTTCGCTTCTCGAAAAGTTATCTCTTGACATATCAATATGTCCGAATCAGAATTCTTTATTCGCATCAGTGCTTGGACTACCTCTCAGACCTTCTTTGATATTATGATTATTTTTGTATTTTCTTATCTACTTGGCAGCCGCTCTATTACGACTTGGCCGATAATTACGCATTCTTTCACTAAAATTATTATTTCTGACTAAATAAAAGCTCCATAAATCTGAGTAAGCGCTGAGGTGTTATCATAGAAAATTGCCGGCGTTTATTCTTGTTGAAGTTCCAGTGTAATTATAGTTCGATAGATTGCGCGAACGGTTAATATATGTGAATCGCTGGAAACTTCCCATTTAGGAACATGCTCACTTTTATGTTAAATTATTATATGACGAAAGGCCTACACATATTTCCAGACCTTCTTTCGCGGTACTTTAAAAAAATATTTAACGAAAACTTTATAGAATAATGTCTGATATAAGAATAATGATATAATAATGTACGGCATTATAATGAATGGGGGGATATTTTAAGTGGGTTAATGTATGGGGATTAATTAAAACAATTAACACTTAAAAAGATGCCCGTCACGTGACCAGGTACAATCTCATTAGTTTTCAACAAATTTGTGTAAAATTGGAAAAAATTAAGCAGTGTTTAATTGAAGTTTGATTGATCACATAGTAATATTGAAATGCGTGAAAAACGTGAGCTGCAGATTGATATTGATTTTGAAAGGAAAAGAACAGCAAATTAAAACTTTATTAAGCCAGATGTATTATTATATATAATCATAAACAGCATAAGTGGTAAAACTCCGTCGATCAAACTCCAGATATTTTATTTATAGTTCATCTGACGTTTGCAAATTAGCCCTAGCTATACACTCGACATATAAATCCACAAATCTATATTAGGATGAGCTATAAAGATAAATATACGGAAATGAATGAAAATGTGGTAAAGCAACTTACCCTCCATAAGGAAGAAACTATTCGAGCACACGCCTTCTAGAACCGATGTAAACTTTTTTTCTGTATCCACGAGCATGAAGTCTTAATCTTTTTATAAGTATTAGAAAAAGTGCTAACAAATGCTTACAAGTTAGGGTACATATATCTTATCGGAGTGTGTGTTATGTGGACCATTTGCGCGGGATAATACCGCAATTTGTATGTGACAAAATTAACCACTTAGCAATACAGCTATGTATACATTAAACTGATTACATTATAATTTAGATATTTATGAAACACGGTTGTTATAGTTGTCTATTTGTGCGCCACGATTCTATCCGTTAAAATGCTATTTAAATGCGCACGCTTATGCTAAAATTTATGCTTTTCTCTTCTTTCCATCTTCTCCGTCGCCTCCTGAGCCTTGACTGGGAGAAAGCTCGAGCTTCGCAATGCTCTCCTTAATGATGCTTCCCATTTCGTCGTATAGCTGTTCTCCTTTTCCCTCAAGATATGTAGAAGGCACGTATAACACTTTGTTCTCAAAACGAGAGCCAAATATGGCTTCACGGAGTTTCTCCACACACGGTATAAGCGGCCTGTACCCTCTCTGAAACCTCTCTTCCGTGGCAGACCCAAACATTTTAGAATTAAAAATAAGCCCTCCTTTTAAACTCACGAGCTCTCGCATAGACACCGCATTCCATTTGTCAAACTCTGTTACCGTCCAGCCATCGCCTCCGGGCTCATAGTGCACGCATGTCCAATAAAGAACCCAGAAAAACGGCTCCAGATCGTGTTGAAAGCTATGATCTTGACCGTCCAGCAATGCGATCGACATGAAAGCTTTCGTGCCAGTTTTTGCTTTCGCCCCATACCCTTCTGTTCGATCTGTGCGTATCGCCATATCCAGATCGATGATAAATGCCTCCACCTCTCCATCTTTTTCGTTCATCATTAGATTCCCTGTCGAAATGTCCCGATGAAGAATCCCATTATCCAGTAATGACTTGTGTCCCCCGATACATTGCAGAATTGCTTCAAATAAAGCCTTCGGACTGCTTGCATTCGAAATTCTCTTTCCAAAGTCGCGCAAGACCACGCGACGATGCTCGCGGTTTTCAGTTGTGCTTGCATCTGTACTCCTTTCGTTAGTCATCTTTCCAAGAAAATATGTTTTACCGCAAATATTGGGCTAGCTTGTTTTGCACCTATATTTGAAGCCATTTCTTGAAGCGTTTGATATTCATACTTTTTCCCATTTTTCACAATACCGACTTTTTCCACTTCGAATGGCTCACACTGGAACGGATATTGCTGATGCTGCGCAATATAAGCCATCCAAAATAGATCCATGTCCACTTTCTGGTCCTTTAGGTATTCCAGATACTCTATGTATAGATGATCTTCTTCGGAAGACTCGAGATAAGCTCCGTTTGCGGAGGCATGTGACTCGGCAAACAACACAACCATAGGCGCATTTAAATGAGCAGCCTTGCTCTCTGCAATTTCATGATACCGTTGTAAAAACCACTCAAATTCATTTGAAGACTTTTGCTCAAGTTTGATCTGAAACTTTAGGTACAATGCTTGTCCTTTGTAATACCGGCGCACAATAAGTAAGATTGGACCATTTGAAGACCACACTGATCGCAGTAGTAAAAATTGCAGAAAACAAGAATGCGCATGAATTCCACGATTTGATATTAATTTTGCATTACTTAGACCAAATGCTCAAGTTTAGATAAGTTCCGCGCTTATGATTGGCTGACAGGCCTAGGCGGCATATTGGCGGGCCTACGTGGGCTGTAGCCATGATAAAAAATGCAAATAAATGTACAAAGATGAAGGAAATCAAATGTTCGATTCTTCAAAATTTTGTCTCAATTTGAACCTGATCCCTAAAAAACTAAACAATACAGCGGCATTTAATTTTAGCTTTCAGGCATACACTGCTTGCTCCAGCTTCACAAATGGTGATCAAAATTCTATTACTTAATCCGAACAGTTCACGAGTAGTCACTTGCGCTTGTGATGAGTTGGTGCGGCCCACTCTTCCTAACGACGTCAAACTAGACTCTTTATCGGCACCTCAGGACAGTGTCCCTGCTATTGAAACATTTAGCGATATCATTACCAGTGCATCTGCTACAGCAAAGCTCGCAAAAACAAAACTCGATGAGTATGATGCTTTCCTCGTTTGCGGCCACTGTGATCATCCGCTGATCTACATACTTCGTGAAGCCACAAACAAACCGGTTTGTGGAATAATGGAGGCTTCGCTGTATTCTGCTCGGACTCTTGGAACAAAGTTTGGTATTATATCTATTACTGAGCAAATTGCGGCTGCTCAGCGACAAGGTGTCACTAATTATGGATTGGACAAGTTTTGTGTTGGTGTGAGAAGCACCGGGCTTGGCGTGAAAGATCTGTCTAATTTACCGTTCGATAAAGTAATAGATTTAATGGCGGTAGCAGGGAACGAACTGGTTTCGTTGGGAGCTGATACCTTAACTCTTGGGTGTGCAGGAATGTCCGGGATGCAGGACGCAGTAGCAAAAGCTACTGGACCAAGAATCACCGTGATTGATGGGGAAGTAAAAAGAAAGAACCAAAAAAAAAAATAATAATAATAATAAAAGAAAACACATTAATTATAGCGCCGATAAACTGTGACATAAAATAATATGTAAAATAATATGAGGAAATAGAAAGTCAAAAGAACATTTCGAACAAAAAACTAGAATATGTGTTTAAAATCCAATTGAGAAATAAAGCAATTTAAAATTCAGACTAATTAGATAGCGCTGTTTGTGGAGTTCATCATCTAATTGGACTCGTCCGAGCAGGTCTCTACACTGCGAAAAGGGGCTCTTATGGTGTTAAGAAGTAGAGTCTGCACACAGCTCGACAATTCTTAAATAGAGAGCTGAAAAACAATCTTGAGGTTGATGTAATTGAGGACTGAAATTATTTGCATTCGTAACGATAACTGAATAAGCGCAGTTGCCACTTTGCACACAAGTCTTTTCTTATCCAGACATTTCCATTTATGCAGAATTCATAAATTATAATGGCTATGGTTTCATTGTTTATTTAAATGTACAAATACAAGAACTGAATTATATGTTTTTGATAATGTAATCACATTTGTAGCAAATCTCGATTAGCTAGCTTATTTACAACATTACGGTGGTTTAGAGACAGAACATTTAACCGCTGTCCTACCTTGCAGATCAGTGTATGTTTTATTTTACGCAATAATTAAACTCCCAATCAGACAACTATTTTTAGATTAATTGAATGTATTCGATGATTCAAGCCCGCAAGTATGTCACCGAACTACTACGCAACTTTTGAGGGCAAATTTTTCCCACAAAGACTGTGAAAGCGGCAGCACCAAAGCCTGAATAAGGTTGTAAAAGGTTGTGGCTAAAGCAACGAGTCACGTTATAACGGCCCGTCAGAAATGGTACAACTGTCAGTTACAAATAATATAATACTTGAATATAATGAACTCAAAAACATGTGAAATAACTTAATGATCTTGGATGACATAATAATCTGATTAACCCTATTATCCGAAACAAGCGGCAGCTACATTCGGGTATTCGGAGATAAAAATGACGTGGAAGGCGTATATATGAAATTAAACGTTATAGCTTGGCTAATCGGATTTAGGTTTCGGAGATCCATTCTGGTGACCTGAGCTTGTATAAAAGAAGTGAAGAGTGACGGGCCGCTCCTTTCAAAATCATCATTAAAAGAAATGGCTGGAGATTTGGTACTTATAACAGGAATTTCGGGCTTTGTTGCCCTTCGCTTGGCAGATGATCTGTTGTCTCATGGTTTCAGAGTCAGGGGGACAGTAAGATCAGCTGATAAGGCAGAAAAAGTACGCGAATTATTTCCGCGCTACGATTCTTCGCAGCTGGAATTTGCGATTGTGCCGGACGTTGCCTCGGAAGGCGGATTGGATGAAGCAGTGAAAGGAGTCAAATACGTTTGCCACACAGCGTCGCCTTTCAACTTCTCCGTAAAGGACAATGAAAAGGATATGCTGATTCCAGCTTACAAGGGAACGACCAATGTTTTAGCAGCGGCGGCCAAGGAGTCTGGCGTCAAACGGTTCATTGTGCTGAGCAGTTTTGCGTCAATTATTGATCTCTCCAAGGGTAACCGCAAGGGCTATACTTACACGGAAGCCGACTGGAACCCTGCCACTTATGACGAAGCAAAGGTTTCAGACAACCCTGGATTTGTGTATTGTGCCTCAAAGACAGTAGCAGAGAAGGCAGCTTGGGAATTTATTGAGCAGAAAAAGCCAAACTTCGACTTGGTCGCGATTTGCCCATCAATGGTTTTTGGACCACCTCTGGAAGGATCGGCGGAAGACAAGTCTCATCTCAACACATCTACTGCCGCTGAGTGGGCTTTGTTTAATGGGTCATGTAAAAAGACACCGTCTGTGGCCTTCCCTGTCTGGGTGGATGTCCGTGACGTCGCAAGGGCCCATGTTTCGGCTCTGACAAGTGAAAAGGCTAGCAATCAGCGATTCTTGCTCATAGCTAATGAGTTCACAAATCAGCAGATTGTGGATTGTGCACGCAAGCATTTTGCGAACGATAGCCGGATCAAATTGCCCGAAGAGCGATCAGACGAACCTGACTTGTCCGAATTCTACGATGTTGATGCCTCCAAGGCACCGCGCTTACTCGGGTTTGAGTACACTGGTCTTGAGCAGAGCGTCATTGACACAATTAAAGTGCTTGCTTAGTAGGACACTACGGTTAGAAATAAAATACAACATGCTGTAGTGTTTTTAGATTTCAGAATAAAGATTTTACATAAGAAATTTATTTTTGTTAGCTGGCTTGAATAATACAATTTGGTTCCACTCTGATATACTTTTTAAACGGCTCCAGATCCAACGTTTTTAGCCTCTTGTGCCTTCAATGCAGCCTGGCAAGTCTTTGTGACCTCTAATAAGTACTCTTCGCACAATCGCCGTTTGACCAGCTGTAATGTTACCGGACACCCGTCCATAGCCTCGGGGCAATCTGTTATTCGTTAACCCTAAGGTTTGATATCAGTCTTACATTCTTGCCATATCGTGGCTTCCAGATCGTTGCGTCCGCGATATTCGACGTTTTGGTCCAGAGACCACGAACATGGCACAAAAAAGGCTCAAAGTGGGCGGGCAAGCTCACAGAGCCCGTAAACGAGCAAGCCGATCTCCAGAGATACAAATGGAAACGCTAAATAATGAGTCTGTTAGCAGCGAACGTAACTCCTTTCTAGCTGCCATTTCTTTTAAGCCTTAACCTTTCGACACTGCGATCGATTTATGGCTTCCGTCCGAAAAGTCAGGGTTCGTCTCTGTCGCATCAGAGTCAGGTGTGACCTATATGTGGGTATAGTTCAAATTTTGGGTTTTGCTGCAAAATTGAGTATTTGTTGGTAATTTATCTTTTTGTGTGGGCGGTTTTTGTACATTTTAAAATTATACGTATCACTTGCTATACCTAACTCGGCATCTAATTACCTTTTTTAATCTCTTGAATTCTTAATCACTAGAGTGCTTGCGTCTGACTCC
Source organism: Novakomyces olei (assembly GCA_016906335.1). Taxonomy (NCBI): domain Eukaryota; kingdom Fungi; phylum Ascomycota; class Novakomycetes; order Novakomycetales; family Novakomycetaceae; genus Novakomyces; species Novakomyces olei. The sequence goes on from JADEYG010000015.1 coordinate 1,295,162, forward strand.
CAATTTTTTACTCATACCACAGTTACTCTCTCCCGCAATGCAGATTCTCACATTTGGATGGATGAATGATAATCCTCGGTCTCAAAGTTGATTTTCTTTACCTATTAATTATGCTGTTTTAACTTGTAGATCAAAAGTACTATCAAACTAAACGTCAAAGTGTTGCCTCTCAATCATCATATCATTTGGTCCGAGATTGCTCAAAACATTCATGCATCGACTGTGTGTTTCCAAGAAAATATGTTTTACCGCAAATATTGGGCTAGCTTGTTTTGCACCTATATTTGAAGCCATTTCTTGAAGCGTTTGATATTCATACTTTTTCCCATTTTTCACAATACCGACTTTTTCCACTTCGAATGGCTCACACTGGAACGGATATTGCTGATGCTGCGCAATATAAGCCATCCAAAATAGATCCATGTCCACTTTCTGGTCCTTTAGGTATTCCAGATACTCTATGTATAGATGATCTTCTTCGGAAGACTCGAGATAAGCTCCGTTTGCGGAGGCATGTGACTCGGCAAACAACACAACCATAGGCGCATTTAAATGAGCAGCCTTGCTCTCTGCAATTTCATGATACCGTTGTAAAAACCACTCAAATTCATTTGAAGACTTTTGCTCAAGTTTGATCTGAAACTTTAGGTACAATGCTTGTCCTTTGTAATACCGGCGCACAATAAGTAAGATTGGACCATTTGAAGACCACACTGATCGCAGTAGTAAAAATTGCAGAAAACAAGAATGCGCATGAATTCCACGATTTGATACCCTTAACGAATCTTTAAGAAGCGAAAAGCCTAAATCTGGCTTCGACGCTGCTTTTTGTTCCATGAACGAACAGGACAATTGAGAGACAAAGCTTTGCATATTCTTGAAGATTTTTCGCCAGCGATCTGATCCCAAGTTGTTTTTGCTTTTTGATGCGTTAAACGCTTTTGCTCTATCCTCACCAGCCAAATGTAGTGAACAATTAATCCTAAATTTTTCGGCTTGTCTTTCGTCGATGACTATAGCTTCGTTTGGCCCCTCCATAATGTGTCTCTTGTATTTGGATAAAACAAAGCTGTAGTATAAAAACTTAGCAATCAGCAGTCTGTTGCCACATCCCCAAGTCTTTGAGTTGCATTCATAATTTTGTGGCCATTCCAGACATCTCATAAACTCTTGGGGACGCGTTTGATGCTTTCCAAGTCCTAGCTTTTCGGCATTCTTATTCTCGCACCTTAATAAGCTTGCCAATCTCTCACAGTTTGCCGTCAATTCCTCAAAATCATGTGCTAGGTTTTCAAGCGTCTCTTTCAAGTGATGCATATGCTGCAATATTTCCTGAAGCATAAGGGCCCTTAAATGACAAGCGCAGTCTGCAACATGAGGGTCAAAGCTTAGAAAGCCGGGTGAGTTTTCTAAATAATCTTTGTTATTTGTGTATACGCCATCAGCCAACCCTAAAAACAGCCTCAATGCGTCCCTTCCGTCAAACGCGGCTGCATAGACCATTCGCAAATAATTCACATAATTCTTATTCGCGATCCAGCTATTTTTATCCGCGGGTAAAATTTCAAAAAATAGGCAAGCCGACATGTCAAGCTTTATTATCGATCGCAGTTTTTCCTTTTAATATATCTTCTCTTTTCGCCTTCTTTTTAGCTTTTCGGTTTGATTCCTTTGGTGAATCCTCATGTTCATGTTTGCAAAGCCGATATTTATATTGATAAATTCTAATTGAACGAAAACTCCGATTTTCTCCACTCTGATTCAGACTATCCCACGTAACGGATGCACTGATAAAGTACGCCATTCCTGCACAGATGTCGGATTCGCATCGCACTATTGTCCAATAGTTTTCGAATGTACGTAGCCAATAAATAAAAAAACAATAAGCACAGATTCACACGCATCATTGTTCTATTTTCGATGCTTTTTGCTTCACGATCATGTCGAGTAGGCCACGGAACTCCTACGCTTACCCTATTTGAAATCATTGTTCCGGCATAGAAGTTTCCAAGTTACGTAATTAGCGACCAGCCATTTCGGTGAATATGCCAAATTTGGCAATATAATTCGGAGAATTTTTGCGTATTTCACGGGAACGTGATCAATTGCAAGGGTCATCATACCTTGCAGATCATAAGTGCGCCATTAGTGGGGAACAACCAGTTTCTCGTGTCGCTAAAGAATGCCAAATGTTTGATACAACGATGTGCGTGGGATGAATATAAATATTAGCCATTTCATGATTGCTACATAAAGAGGAGCATTTTGATTGTCAACCTTTTATTAAAGAAATTTCAAAATATTTTCAATTATCAAATCTTTAAAACAAGCGCACAAACAAGATGGCACAAGCATACATTATTTTATACGTCCTTGGATTCGTCTTGACGCTGAGATTCTTGTACCGTCAGTATATTCATGCGTATGGCATGCTAGGCATTAATCAAGCCAGTATTGTCGACGCAAAAGGAAGACCGATACCGCACTCTCCCAAAGATACACGATTTACCCGCTTTTCTCACGCAAAAGAAATCTCAGTCGGTAATCGTGAAAAATACGGAGACATTTATACAGTCAAGAAAGGCCCATACAAAGAGCTAGTGATAACAAATCCGGAAGCTTTGCGAGCCCATTATGAGGGCGACGCTATGGCTCACACAAAGCTTGAATCGCTCGGGTTTGGAGCCTTTCTAGGTTCGCTTCTAGGCGAGTGTGTGGGCTTAAAGTATGGAGATGACTGGCGGCGTATCCGTCGTGCTGTCGATCCCTACTTCACGCACAAGGCGGCAATGCTTTCGCTTCCAGCTACGTCTCAATATTTGTTTGAGTGGGCTGGACACGATCTGCCACGCATGAAAGAGGCAAATCACACTGCCCCTGGTCAGTTCAGTATCCGAGCCATGGACGCAGTTACAATAGTCCCATTCAAAGCTACAGCTAAGCTCATGTACGGTGACAAGACTATGACTGACGAATTTTTCCGGCAGCTGTGGTCCATAATTCCTTTGCACTCGGACCTGATTAATTTTGCTTTTCTCTCGTCTCTCGGTCGCTGGAACCTGTTTCAGTACACGTGTCTGCCAAAAGCTAACCAGCTGCGAAAATTCCATAGAACGTTTCGTGCCCTCAACATGTGGATGGTGCGCGACGCGCAGGCAAACAATGAAAACAGTATTGTATTTGAAATGTACGAGCAGGTGAAGAGTGGAAAACTGACGTTTGACGAATGGATCCAGACAATTGACGAGATTCTGTTTGCTAATATTGATATCACTGCGGCGGCAATGGCCTGGATGATTATAATTATTGCCCGTGAACCAGGCTACCAGGACAAGTTGCTTCGCGAGTTCCAGGACAGAATTAGTGACAGCTCGGATGAGAATGAGACGGCACTGTACATCAAGGACACACAAACAGAGCTCCATCGAGCAATGACAGAGGCAATCAGAGTCCAGCCTGTTGTGTGGTATGGATTTCCTGAGCTCACACAGGCGACAAAAGCCATCCAGGGCTATGTCGTTCCCTCTCGCACTCCGGCAACTGTTGACGTGTACCAGCTAAACACGCAGTCTCCCATATGGAATCCAGCAGATAAGCCTAAAGGCTACGGCAATGTTTTTGATCCAGACCGGTTTATTTCGCTAAACGTTACCGATTATGCCTGGTCCTTTTTCCGCTTTGGTAATGGACCTAGAAAGTGCCTCGGACGTAACTTTGCTGAATCCCTCCTCAAGGCTGAAATATTCCACGTGTTTTCCCGCTATTCTGTACAGTTGCTAGACAAGGTTGAAATACGTCGCGATAAATTCACGGCGCAGCCTGAATGCCGTCTACTCTTTACACAGCGTGAGTAGATCGGTTCGTTATTGGGTCGGTTCAATATTAGGTCCGGCTAGGAGGAGGTATTTGGCAAGCGCATTGATTTGCTTTGATTTGAATGATCGAATAAATTGACTTTTTAAAAGGCCTTTTTTAATATAGTATTAAATAATAGCAAATACTATGTAATAATCATGATCACTGCTAGAGTAATAAACGCTGGTTTTCAAAACCCCATTTGTGCAAGCAACTCTGCCAGTCTTCAAACCTTGGCCGACAATGAGGGCCCCACCTTGATAATTCTAGCCAGTGTCATAAAGGCAGAGCCAGCCAGAATAACGACGCCAGTGAATATTATCATGCGGGAAAAATCTGTTCCTCTTGTAAGAGCTCCAGCAATAGGAGAGCCGGTGAGGGCAGCAATGCTGATAATTTGGAAAGAGATGCCAATCCTCTGGCCCAGCACTTGGATAGAGGGACTCAGTGACGCAATCACTCCAGTCAAAAGGCCGACATAGGCACCTGAAAATATGCCAAACAGCAAACAGAAAACAATGTAGCCGCCTCTGTTGGTTGCACCAAACCAGGCAAATACAATAATACCCGTAATGACTACGCACGGGATCATCAAGTTTAGTGCTCCGCGTCTGTCGGCAATCATGTTTGGCACAGTCCGGCCGATAATGGAGCCGGCATTCGTTATCGGGAGGGAATAAAAAGTAAGAGTCTGTGATATGCCATTGGCTAAGCCAAAAGATTCAAGGAAAAAGAAGGGCGTAAAAAGTCCCCACATGGTGAGAAAAGCACCACCGACAAAAACCATAAACGGAAGATCTTTGAAAGCACTCGTATCGTACAATAAACTGGCTGGCCGAGGAGGGATACGGGTTTTTTGCATAAGGCATGTTCCAGCGAGACACGCAAGAGAGATGAAAGCCACAACTCGCACGGTCCAGCCAAAGCCGATTCGTGGAAACAAACGATTCAATATGATTGGGAAAACGACGCCGCCAAGAGAGGAACCGGTAGCGACAATACCAAAGCCAATGTAGCGTCTAAGCTTCCACCAGTGGCCTACAACTGCCATAGCCGGGAGAAAAATACAGCCCATACCAATGCCCATACAAAGAGACTGAGCGAGGAAGAACTGGTAGTAGCTCTTGCACAGAGAAAGCATAAAAATCCCAACTAGAAATAGTAAACTGCCTCCCGTAATCAAGTAACGAAAGTAGCCCATGTCAAACAGGTGGCCCGAGAAAATACCACAAAAGAACATTATAAAAACTTGCACGGATCCGATCCATGAAATATTGCTCGGCGTTTGATGACTCAGCTGATGGCCCTCATAATAAGTCTGAAACACGCCAAAACAATTGACTATACCAAACGTACAAAAGAGGCCGAGCCATCCACCGATCACTACGAGCCATGCCTCAAGACCACCGTCGGGAAATGCAAAGTCTGGAGGTCCATTGCCTGCACTTTTGACTTGCGACTCAAATGACTGATCTTTTCCTTTTCTCTCGGGCGCAGAACCTTCATATCCTTTCTCTTCGTCATTCAAGGAATTCGCGGACACCCGTTGAGTTTCGTTGAGCTGCTGCTGTCCATCATCATGCGGCCAGCTGTCTGGCAATTGCTGTGCTGTACTGTTTGCCATAGCTCGTTATGTTTGGAGCACTTTGAAAAAGCACATTTTGTACAGAGCGAAAAGGCCTCATCTTTATAGATCTTCCTGTTTATCTGTCAACACTCTTTTCCTTGCTCTTGCGACTCGAAAGTGTCGATCCAAAAGAAGATTGCACTGCGCATGCTCTCCTTGTCGGAGGTACACCTTGTTCCAGTTCGGAAATAGGTCCAAAAACGTGATAACTCCGTGTTTCGGAGAAATGCCTGAAAAGCTGGTTAAGCATGGAACAATAAACTACAGAATATTACTTTCTAATGAATCCAAGTCATTGGATTACTTAAAGTGTAATGCTCCATTTTAGGCTAAATTCCTATCAGCTGGACGGTTTATCAAAAAAAAAAGGCAGCTGCTCATCAAGAATAACTAGACTTTAATTAGAGTTTGAAAAGAAGTAAATGTAGAGGGGTGCAGAGTTGTTTGCCAATAGTGTGAGGGCACATACGACGATGTCAGCAACTCAGCAACAAGTACTTGGAACGGTTCGGACTATACAATGCTGAATAAACAAGGCACAATAAGTTCTTACGTCTACACTTTGAACGATAAGCAGGAAGCACGATACTCGAAAAGGGTCTTACGGTCCAAAACAAGTGCAACGAGTATGTGTTCAAATTATAATTGAATTCGTCTTTAAAACACAATAGCAGCCCAGTGCATTTGAAAAGAATCTAGCTGAGCAAGAAACGCTTCTAAATCCGGATGCATCTGTCCAGAGCTAGGGCTTCCGGCGGATGCAATTTGCTTCGTTTTTACTCTGCGAATCCGCATACAATCATGTGCCCAGCGCTGGCGCTCAGCGAGAAAGACACCAAGAGCGCCGAGAGTTTCAATAGCGAGATCAATCTCCAGGCCCTCATCGTCAGCTGGCATCTCTGGCGCCTGCAATGATTTGTAGCTAAAGAGAGCCAAAAGCACCATACAAGCAGCCCATACAGTCATGAGAGCGGATCGAACTGGATAGGCAAAATGCCAATCCAGCTTTTCACGGTGCTCAAGGGCAAAAGAACGGCCGTATCGCTGCCACAGAGTACGGATCGATCGGCGAGCAAGGCGGTTTGCTATTTGCACCAGCTGTGGGGTCATTTGCGTACCAGGATTAGCCAAAATATTACGGAAAAAGAGCAGCTTTGAGCGGACAAGCATAAGCTGCAATTCGTCGTAATGAAATGGCTTCATCTCAACCACATTGTTCTCAAAGCTAAAGTCAAAAATCATACGCTCGAGCCTCGCCACATCAATGGTTAAATCCAGCTCAGGTCGGCCTAATTTTGCAACATCAGACACTAATTTACAGATGCTTATTTTGCCCTGAAGGTAAGCAAACTCATAGTCCTCACGACCACCCAGACTCGGATGGGGCGCGCTTATTTCTTCGGCCATAAGAACAAGTGGCCGGCCGGAAAAGGCCTTGGTCATGCACGCAGAGGTCCATGAATGCCAAAAATGCCGGCAAATACGCTCGTACATTACTTGATCGTCAATCTGCAGAAAAGTGCCGATTTTATGATAGCCAAGAGAAATTGCCATACTCATAGACATGAACGAGTACCCTAGTTGAGCTTCAATTGAACAAAATACATTCATAAAATTAGCCAGTAACGTAATGGCACACAGACCATTCAGAGAAGGTTTCTCCAACGTGTCGGCCACAAGTGATTTTGCTTGAATAAACAGGCTTTGCGCAAATGATCTGCCATTCCGCGTTCCTGACGAGTGCTGATCGATATTATTTTCCCACCCGTTTTCCATTAGCGAAGCAAGTATCAGCGCCAGTATAACAAGCAACTTGTTATCTTGGCCAGTTAAACTGCACGAAAAAGCTGTAGACCACATATCACGGTACACAACCTCAAATTCGCTTTTACTGATGCCGATAAATGGCCTGTTAGCATCGCGAAATAAAACTTGTACCAATTGATCGCACGTCTGTTTTGCTGGAAGCCCTCCACCATAGTAGTCCGGTGATTGCCTGCGTAAACGCGAAATCTGTTCATTAGTTTGTCCAAATATATGTTCAAAGCCGACTAAACTTGGCTGAACATTCGAGTCTGAGTTCGAAACTCGCATTTCGTAACTGCCATTTCCACGCGCGTCCCGAACACGCTCGGTATCGAAGTGTAATCTTTGATTGGAACCAGAAGCCTTGCTACTGTTGCTGCTGCTAGTGGGAATACCTGCACTGTAGCTGCTTTCAGGAGAAGTTGTCTGCGGCTCTAAATTTCTGTTAAAAAGGATATGTTGTTCATAATCACGAGTATGCAGATTTTTGCGCCGCTTGTCTCGCGAATAATTGCATTCAGCAGGAGGTCTCGATTCAGAGCAGCTACGACACACAGGCAGGGCACGATTACACTGGATCTTTTTCGCTCGGCAGCGCTCACACGCTCTTTCAGAATAATGGTCCTGGCCTGGATCCATCATCACCCATCGAAACTCTTTCAAATAAATCTAACATAAGCCCTGCTGCTGCATTCGAGCCTGTTGCAATTGGGCTCTCCCAAAACTATTGCAGCTCTTCCTTCATAGTACTAAGCTGACAATCAAGACTTTTTTTGCCCAGCTTTTTCATGGACCATTGTCGCAGGTTTCTCGATTATTTACGTATGTGTAGTAAATGTTGTTGAAATATGGACTCTGTCAACTTATAAATTTACTGTTCTAAATACTCTCATTCCTTCAGCCAAAATTGAAACTATTACGATCTGTCTTTACCCCCGTATTGCTTATCTACTTTCAGGATATGAATATATATATCTATGGATGAAACCCTTTGACCTTGGGGGAATTTCACTGTCTTCTACTGTAGCAAGATTATTAATATTAACCGTTCGAACAACCTATCCAACAATAATTTACATCAATAATTACAACAGGTTATGAGCCTGGAAGGTTAAATATTACATCTACTCAGTGATTAGAAGTGAAGTTAAGTTTCTCAATATTAAAAATTATTAAAAATCAAAAAACATGGCTCAACCAAATGTCACCCCCGTACTTGCCAATAGTTTGAGAAATAATACAATAATACTTGGAATAATTCCAATGTTGAAATCGTGGCACGAGTATAGTGAATGGAAATTGAAGATTACAAACAGATTGGAATTGCATGGGTTCTCCGCATTATTGGAGAGCGATCAAGACTCCAGTATTCCGAAAGTCACCGTTCTCGTAATAACAGCCGAACTAATCGAGGCAATAAACGAAAATCTACTTGGACCCCGCATTGAAGGAATAAAATCGCCGAAAGCACTCTTTAAATTACTCGATTTGGAATTTGGCAAAAAGAAAAATTAAGTGATTGAAGCTGTCGCCACTAAATTCATGGCTCCCCAGAAATTGTGGGGAGGAGACCCTGAAAAGTTTATGAACGAATACAGAAACATCGTGATCAGTCTCGTAAGACTAGGATTTACGGAGCTCACGTATTTTACTTATTGTGGAATTTTATCGGCTTTACCCAAAGAAATTGCGGGGAACATTCGCCACAATGTTAGCTCAAAAATTACTGCTAAATTACAAGTGTTTGATCTTTTGGATCTAGTCTCAAACGAGCTTGCCTTTTACGGAAATGATGAGCTTAATAATGAATACGTCAATCTTGTCGATCGATTTGAAAATCCAAAATCGAAAACCAACGACTATTACCAAAAGAGGAATACACTCCCGAATAGGAAATCGGTCAACCCCGCACCCAAATGCTCTTTTTGTGGACGAATTGGGCACAGGGCTAATGATTGTTTCAAAAATTTAAAAGGGAAAGGAACAAAACACTGTCAAAACTGTGAAAAGTATGGACATACCGACAAAGAATGTCGAAAAAGAAACGACACTGATAATAAAAGCAAATCTCATACAGTCTATATTACGACTGATAAAAATGAGCCTATCTTGTGACTAGATAAGAATGTAACTAAAAAATCTACACAGTGGATTTTAGATACAGGCGCCTCTAGTCACATTTGCTTTGATTTAAAATGTTTTTATAATTTAAAAAGGGTTGATACAAAAATTCAGACAGGAAAAAATACGTACTCTCCAATTAAAGGAGTTGGAACGATTTTTTTAAAAATTAATGACGTTTACAATAATAAATTAATTTTATCAAATGTCCTGTACGCCCCAAAATATGGAATAAACTTGTTCAACCCTCTAATATTAAAAGAATTTAATGGAGGAAAAACATTCTCGATATCTGACAGAGATAAAGTTATGATGAGCGATAACAAACCACTTATACGTCTGAACAAGGTCAATAACATATACTCATTTAATGCGATATCAATTCAAAAAAAGAATGTTCAACAAGCTAATTCCATTTTACAAGATTCTTACGAAACGTGGCATGAATGTTATAACTGTGGAAATTACTCACTGTTATAACTTTTAGATTAATTAAATCTACCCTTAAACTATGGAAAACCTTGTCCTTTTATAGACTTCAAGGCTCAGTGTTAGGGAGTCGCTATTTAGGCCGCTATGAACGGTTGATATAGCGACGAGTCTTATTCAACTTTCCAGTTTATTACTTTAATTTCTTTTAGTTATTTGTTTAATGTGGCTTAGATAGTTCTAGAATAGTTTTCTCATAGTTTAACCACAAGGGTCAAGCTTATAAATAGAGGCTTGTCTTCTACTTGTCCCTTGTGTGAAATCAATTTGGGTTACGCCTATACTTCGCGACTGTAGGCTCCTCAGTCTCCTTGTTGCAATAGTCACCGACAGTACTCTGGTTCGTCCCATCTTCCTGCCTCCGCCCGCGCGATATCGGGCTAGTCCATCACCCAGGGTCACCCCCTAACAGTATTTCACACCCGCGACGTGGCACCGAGATGGAAGTCGATCCAAACAACGAGATGTCGGCTACGATTCAACAAATCCTTAGGGATATGAGTTCTAGAATGCAAAACCTGGAACAGGAAAACCTTCAGTTACGAGGTCATGTGATGGATTTGAGTTCAAGAACCAGTGGACACACTTCGAATTACCGGGAACCAAAGCTGGCTACACCGCCACTGTACCACGGAGAACGAGCGAAGACCACGGAGTATCTTACGCAAATCAAAATGTACATCGACAGTCAACCGACGAGATTTACTACAGAGAGACAACAAGTTATGTTTGCTGCATCCTATTTGAGAGGCTCTGCATTTAGATGGTTTGAACCACATGTGAAGACAGACAACAGTATGATCCTAGACGACTTTGACGAATATTGTACGCAGTTAGAACGAATGTTCGGAGACCGCAATATTCAGAGAACAGCGCAGAAACAGATACGTGAACTACGACAGAGACGATCAGTTGCACAGTATGCTGCAGAATTTAACCGCTTGCGTGCGTGGATCAATTGGAACAATGATCCATTGATATCACAGTTTTACGAAGGGTTAAAAGACGAAATGAAAGACGAATTGGCCAGAATGGATGAGCCAAACGACATTGACAAACTCATTGACGAGTGTATTAAAATTGACAACAGACTATCAGAAAGAAAGGGGAACAACGGTCGTTTCCTAACCCATAGACCGCAACAACCAGTATCGAGAGATAGGGGAGCTGTGCCTATGGACGTCGACATGGTACAAGCTCAGCCCGCAAAGAATGCCGCTTGGAACGGACATAATAGCGGACAACAGAATATGGTCGCTCAATCAGTCGCTAAGAACAGAGGTTTTAGCGGACACAACACGGAGCCATCAGACAAGTATACAAAGGGCCGCATAAACATGCCCAAGATACAGTGCCAACGCTGCCATAAGTTTGGACACTATGCCAAGAATTGCCGAAGCACATTTCCGGCACGAGATATGACGAGAGAACGTCAAAATAACGCTTTAAGTTTGGAGGAGACGATGGTCTACCAGTCTGAACATGATGAATTCAGTGAGAATGAAGACACTATGCCCCAACGAGTGGAGGTAAATGTGAAAATAGGAAATGAGAGTTTTACGGCTTTAGTTGACTCCGGCGCGAGCTCAAGCTTTATGCACTGGAAGCTAGCAGATAAGTTGAAGATCGAAACTGCTCCATTAAAGAATCCTATTACTGTACGCGTGGCTGACGGGAGAACTATACGTTCACGTCAAGCAATTAAGCGAACCGACAGTTTGAACCTGAGTATCAATGGATACGAGACGGATACAAGATTTTTAGTTGCCGAGATCGGAACAAATAACATGTTACTGGGAGTAGATTGGCTAAGAAAGCACAACCCCATAATTAATTGGAAAGAAGGTACTATTGCATGGGAGACGACCAGTAATACCTTCACGGAAACATCAATGAACACCGAATTTGAACCTCACACTGAGGAAGTAAGTGATTCAACAGACGATGAAAACATAATTACATCTGCCAAAAACGAGGACGTTCTGGAATTGGACATTACAGAAGTTACCTCAACTGCAACCAAGATACCAGAAGAGTATCAGGAATTTAAAGATGTATTTGGCGAGCAAGAACAATTGGAACTACCGCCACACCGCTCATACGATCACGAAATCGTACTAGAGAAAGATGCCAAGATCCCATTCGGACCAGTTTATGGAACTACACCGAAAGAACAAGACTATCTACTAAAGTACTTGGAAGAAAACTTGCAATCAGGATTTATTCGAAAATCTAAAAGTCCAGCTGCATCACCTGTACTATTTGCACCGAAGAAAGACGGTGACCTTAGACTCTGTGTCGACTACAGAGCTTTAAACAAAGTTACAGTGAAGAACCGTTATCCTTTGCCGCGCATTGATGGACTTATTGATAAGTTAGCGCAGGCCATCTACTTCACTAAACTAGATTTGCGAGGTGCATACAACCTCATCAGAATTAAGAAAGGAGACGAATGGAAAACAGCATTTCGTACTCGCTATGGATTATTTGAATATCGCGTAATGCCATTTGGACTTACAAATGCACCAGCGACGTTTCAAAATTTAATGAATGACATATTTCGAGATATATTAGATGTCAAAGTTTTGGTTTATCTAGACGACATTCTAGTATATAGCAAGACCCTTGATGTTACGGTGCGCTATATGAGGCGCTAGCTAGCGCTGAAGATAGCGCTTTTACATCCTTTAATTTGTTTTGTTTCACTTTATTTTGTGTTACGACTTCTATTTTTAATTAGTTCTATTTATAACTCTTAGCTTCTATTTTTAGATAGCAACTTAGTTAGTTTAATTAGTTTAGTTTGATTAGTTTCTCGGGCAAAGCCCCACGGAGCGTCATAAGAATGGGACACTCCCCTCTTATGTTCGCTACGTGTAATCAAATCTTGGTGTGCAATATTTTGGTTTTCTATTACTAGGTTCCCTACTTTCCACGTATCCTCAACAGAGCCAGCGTGAGATCTGGCATATTCACCTTATTGCACCTTTACGACTTTTTGGAAGTAAAGCCCCCATAACAGTATTACACGTCCACGATTCTGATTCGAGGATACAACGATGTCGGCAGCGGATTTTGAGCAGTTGAATAGGTTTCTTGAGCAAACCACAGCGCGTTTGGAACGGCTGGAGAAAGAGAACCGCACTCTCGCTGACCAACTCGGTATCGCTAAGGGAACCGTGCAGGAACGAGGGTCGAAGGAGCCTAAAATGGCACCACCACCATTCTTTTCCGGCGAACGCTCGAAAACTGGTGAATTTTTGACCTGCGTGAGGATGATTATTGGCAGTCAACCAGATCGCTATCGCTCGGCGCGACAGCAAGTGATGTTTGCGGCGTCTTACCTTCGCGGAGCGGCTTTCAGATGGTTTGAGCCTCATGTGAGAAACGAAAATGAAGTTATTCTCGACGATTTTGATTGTTTTTGTGACACGCTCTATACATATTCCTGCGCGAATTACGCCGTAATTCGAAATATATGTATCGTAGTTTTTATTAGCTATATTTTTTGTTAGGGTGTTCTACGTAGAATTACGGCGTAATTCCAGTTTGAAAATTAATTAATGTATGGGAGGGGGGTCATGTGAATTTGCTGCTCGTCGTCGCGAATTACGGCGTAATTCTAATAAGAATTGAATAACAAATAGTCAAACAGGGTTTTCGAGGGTAGATTTTACTGCATAATTCCAGGTTAATATATGGTAAAAATCGCGACGACGGAAAGGAAATTCACACTATTAATAATAAGATTCGCATTATATCGAAAATAGATTACAGCATGTTTCTAGTAGTAATTAAAGACTTGAACAGATATACTCAGTCATGGAGTACTTGGGAATCGAGGAGGCCTTTGGTTTAAAGGTAGTTGCTTGCAAGGCTTGTCGGGCATGCGTAAAGGTCGAGGTTGGAACCAACGCAGCCGAAAGGCATTTGCGTCAGGCGCATAAGCTAAAGTCAACTGAACTTCAAATTGCACTTTCTGTAATTAATGCAAACGACGTGAATATCGCTCCTGTTTTGAATATATATTGGAGCACGCCGAGCCTGCGTGAAGTGGTTGAACCGTTATTATTTCTAAAGGTTTGCCAAGGCTACTACTGCAGTTTTTGCTATGATGCTGCTTCAACATCGCGAAAGGTCATTGAGCAGCATATCTCAAAAGAACATACTGTTCGAACATCAAAAGATCATATTGTTTGTTCACCCCTACAAACTTGTTTTACAGAGAATCAATTTCTGAAATATTTTCGTGTTGCTGCGAAAGATGGTTTAAAACCAAGCTCAAATTCAGCCGCGGAGGGCGTTGTAGGAAAGTTCTTGGAAAAGACCCTTATAACCCTTCCCAGTGCTGCAACAGAAAGTGATGTCGATCAAAGAGACATTCCACCGTGGGTCACGAAGTTTGGGTTTGATCGAGTCTGTTTACAAACGGAAAACCTGAGCAATTTCGAATCCACAGTGCTTGACAGTATTGATGAACAAATCGAGCTTTTATATAACAATATATTTGATGAAAGCAATATGAAAATGACTTCAGCTATGGCGACTAGACTGAGTAGTTTTGTGCCGGACAATTCTGGACGAGTGCGCCACTTTCGACGAACAACTTTACCTGCGACTAAGAAAAGATATTTTTCGTACTGGGCTCAGGCAATTCGATTTTTCATTACTCGACTGATGTTGAACTGTGACGACGCTCAAAGGGCTAATGTCGAGGGGACTGTACTTGCAATCAAAGCTGGTCTATTTGATACTGCGCGACGGTTTCTTTTTTATATTGGTTTATATCTTTTAAAACAACCAATTAAAAACAACGATTTTGATTCTGCACTCTTAAGCTTTTGTGCATCATGTGCTTATTTATATCAAGGAGATGCTTCAAAAGGCTGGAAACCGCCTAATGGATTTAATACGATATTATCTGGATTGATTTACTGCGCTCAATTAACTTTGTTTGAAGAGGCTTGCTCGCAGCCGGGAGAGGCTAGTTCAAACTTGGACATTTTAGTTGAGCAGTTTCTCAACCCATCAAGAAGTACTGCGGTTGGAGTTCTTCTTAATTGGAGAGCTTATCTTTTTCAGTATACAAAATATTATGTTAATCCGCACCAATGTACCTGGGATATTGCAGAGAGAGAAGTCTCTTACAGAGGAAGTTCTCTACGAATGGCCGAAATCACAATTTTATACAAACGCGCAGTTTTGGCAGCCTACGGAATTTTAAGCGACAGTCTTTTGTTTGGAATCAACTACAAATTTCTTTCGACAAAATCTCTTCGTGATTTAATTCATATTTCACAGCCTGGCTACTGGTTTGGGATAGCAGCTGAAAACAAACATTATTTAAAAGAACATGAAAACTGGCTCGTTCGTCTATTGCAATCAAATACACGTCTAACAACTTATTTTCATAACGGAACAGGAGACTGGGACAAATCAGCCATTGCGCGGTATTTGGCTGCGGTACACACATTTTTGCGATGGATATGGACACTATTAACAATATCAGCGCCCCCATTGCGCGGTACGGAAACCATAACTATATGGTTCAGAAATGGAAGGAGAGGGCGAAATATATTATTAAAGATGGACAGATGCTAGTATATACAACCTATACTAAAACACAAAACATTACTGGGCGCCCGCGAGTCCTTGCACGGTTTCTAACTCACGAAGTGGGGAACTTGGTTCTGAATTATTTGATTTATATTCAACCGTTTACTGAATACTTACAGGGTGTCCTCGGGAACGCACTATCTCAAACGGCATTATTTGTGTCACATGGAAAGGAATGGGACGGTAAGTGCCTTTCTCGGTACTTCGAGCAGTCTTGCGCACATGCAAGTGTTCCAACGTTGTCAATATCTGCCTGGCGGCAGATTGCTTCGTCCATTATAAATGTCAAATTCTCAAAACACATCGCAGACGTTGAGGACAACAGTGACGATGATGAAGGTCTTACTATGACTCATAATGCTGTCAATTTAATACACCTATCGAATCACAGTGTCGCAACACACAGTACAATGTACGGAAACAGTAGCGGTTTGAAGAATACGGCTGATCTTTGGCTCAACCATAGTTGGAAGGCGTGTCAGTCATGGGCGGATTTCTTCAAAATGTCTGAACAATATATTCATGCTACGGACAAGATCGAAAATACTAAAGCAGTACCAGAAGATTTGGAAGTCTCCATTGGTCAACTGAAAAAGAATGCATTTAGAAAAGCAAAAGAGCTGTTTGGTTCTGATTTTGAATTCCGTGCTGCAATACAGGCGGATGCTATTGTAGCAGTTGCCCGAAAGGTACAGGAAATAGTTATTGTATTTCCTACTGGGTTTGGAAAGACATGTGTAATCCAGGTTGCAGCTTGCTTGCCGCAAGCTTCATGCACAGTGATGGTTTACCATTTGTGGCGTTGATGATTGATGTGGAACGTCGGTCCAAACTAGTGGGGATCGACACTGGAATATGGACCGCGAATGATTCGCCGCAAAAGTTTTATCGCTTAACCTTGATGTCGGTGGAGACAGCTGTGTCGGACTCGGGACGGCAATATTTAACACTTTTACGCCAAAGAGGAATTCTTGATCGATTGGTAGTCGATGAATGCCATTTGGCATTTACTACGTCATACAGAAAGGCAATTCAACAAATACCTAGTTTAAGACTATTGGATGTACCAATAGTGCTCTTGTCGGCAACGCTTCCTCCGTGCAAAAGGAGCGAATTTATAGACCATTTTGTGCTAGAGAATCCGACTTGGTTTAAAGTACGATGTCGTAGACACAACATTGTTTACAAAGCGAGGCAAGCTACTGGAGCACTACAGTCCGAAGTAATAAATACTCTGAAACAATTTGAATTCAAAGATGAAGATGATCGCGTAATGTGTATCGCAAGAACAAAGTCAGACGCCGAAACAATTGCTATTGCTAGTCGTGCGCATTGCATAACATCAAAGCTTAGCTTTGCTGAGAAGGCTGGAATAATAAATCGGTGGATATTAGGTGAGAAAAGCAAAGTATTAGTTGGAACGACTGCTATTGGAACTGGTGTTGATTTCCAACATGTGAGACTGGTTGTGCATGCCAAAGCGCCTTACAGTTTGGTAGACTATTTCCAAGAATCAGGACGTGCTGGAAGAGATGGCAGAAGAGCCGAGAGCCTAATCATATTTAGTGAGGATGATCTAAGCACAATGGAGAAACCATTGAGAAGATATGTACATGAAACAGAGTGCAGGAGATTAGTACTAGACAGATATTTCAACGACTATGATGAAGACTTAGCGCGATGTCAGACGGACGAGAATCATTGTGACTTATGTCAGATGTCGAAGCGCCGCAAGGTCCGGGCTGAAGCAAACGAGAGGCAGCCCGATTGCCGATATGGTCGACAAGCCGTGTTACAGAGAGATCGGTCGAACATCATAATTGCTGAAGATATTCACAATTTAATGCTTTATCTTTCAGACAAATGTGTTTTGTGTCTCCTTTCCGGTGCTAGTCAGTACTCACACGGCTTTGGCCAATGCCGGAACAGGATAAAGTTTTTGTACTTGGACGCCAAAAGAACAGTATTGAAAGCAAATCAGCGAAATTGGATAAAATCTGGGAGCGTTTGCTATCGGTGCTACCTACCTCAAACAATATGTCGGACGGCATTTGAGAAAGAGGAACGGCAATGTCAATATTCAGACAAGATCATGCCATCGTTATTTACTATATTTGAATTAGCACACGAAAAATTAGAAATGAAAGACAAACTAAAAACCTGGACTGGTGAAGCTTTACCGGCCAAAGGCACAGCATGCTTATTGTGGGCCGGTCAAATCACAATCGGTCCCACACAAATAGCGGGTGTAAAGTTCGTGCATTGGTATTTCAGCAATGACAGGCCAACCAAAATGGCGGAACAAAAGTAGTTTGTTGGATCTAATTTATCTTCATTTATTGTATTAATATGTGATTCAACGTATGCAGGATTCATAGATATAATGGAAAATTTATGAATTGAAACCTATTATATGTCGAGTGTGGCATCACGAATTTATTCAACTATAACTATAGTATGGAGAGCAATTTTATAAGTAATGCGCAAGTTATGCAATAATGTATGGAGGATTATTGTATGGAGTATTATTGTATGAAGATTATTGTATGAGGATTAATAAATGGAGGATTAATGTATGGAGGACCCTAATTCCAAATCATTGGCAATCCATATTGCAGCGAGGGTAGGGTTGCTGAACTTATAAATTATAATTATTATACAAGACGTACATATTCCAGCGCGCATTACGCCTAGCTATTATTACTAGCGACATTTCGACGAAATGTCAGCTGGTATTATTTTTTTTGTATAATAATTGCATTATGTCTAAAATTCGAGAAAACCCTATCACTGATATTTCGGCGAAATGTCGCAAGGCGCTAGTGGATTGCCATATATTAAACTGCGAAAAGTTCCCCTAAAAAAGTTGCGACATTTCGACGAAATATCGCTGAATACAGCGATGCTATTGGATAATACAGTAGCGCAAGCTGAATATCGACGAAATATTGATAGGCTGTGGATTTTTGATAAATTCATCACAGCCATTGCTTGGGGTAGGGTAAGGGTATATTATAAATAATAATATTATTGCATCGCACATGGCACATAGTATAGTTATCTGATAATATAATATAGTTATTATGGAGAGAGCACCATAGTAATAGAGTATAATAAGAAAAACTAGATATATTCAAGACGGAATTATGGCGAAATTCCATTTTTATGTAATGCGATTCTTATTATGTATAATTCTAGTCAGGGTTTTCGCTTTTCCTTTACGCCATAATTCCATTTCGAAAAATAATTAATGTATGAGGGGGGGGTCATGCCAATTTCCTTAGCATTCCCGCGAATTATGGCGTAATTCTAATAAGAATGGTAGGAGAAACGTGGAGGCAGGGTTTTTTAGGGAGAATTTTCCGACTAAATTCCAAATTATAATATGGGAAATTGCGCGGGAATGCTAAGGAAATTGGCATAAACGGGGGTAAGAACGACGTAAGAGCAAAAATAGTTTCCGCCTTAATTCCAAAACATTGGCAAACCATATTGCGGCGAGGGTAGGGTTGCTGAATTTATAAAATATAATTATTATACAAGATGGTCTACACATATTATAGCTATCTGATAATATAATAAAATATTATAGAGAGAGCCCCATAGTAATAAAGTATAATAAGAAAAACGTCAGAAAAATAAGAAAAATTAAGAGTGTGTAGTCCATGTGTAGAGGTGACAAAACGTCGAATGAACAAGTGTTTTTACAAAAAGTGTATGGTTGGATAGAGGGGTGCAGTAGGAGTGTAAATATATACTTGTTTACAAGATTGGATTAGTAATTATGGAAATATATGGGTTTAAAGATTTATAAAAAGCTCATGACGGCGCAGGATGCATTTTATGTGGCATTATAATAATGTATAGTAGAATAATTTATTGTAAAGCAATGTATGTATAATAATGTATAGTATAATAATGTATGGTAATTTAATGTATAGGAATAATGTATGTATAATAATGTATGGTATAATAATGTATGGTATAATAATATATGGTAGAATAATGTATTGTAAAGTTATTGTAAAGTAATGTATGTATAATAATGTATGGAGGAATAATGTATGGAGGAATAATGTATGTATAATAATGTGTGGTATAATAATATATGGTAAAATAATGTATTGTAAAGTGAATAATGTATGTATAATAATGTATGGTATAATAATGTATTGTAAAGTAAAGTATGTATAATAATGTATGGTAAATAATATATGGTAGAATAATGTATTGTAAAGTTATTGTAAAGTAATGTATGTATAATAATATATGGTAGAATCATATGGTATAATAATATATGGCATTATAATGTATGGTATAATAATATATGGTGGAATAATGTATGGAGGAATAATGTATGTATAATAATGTATGGTATAATAATATATGGGGGATTAATGTATGGGAATAATGTATGGGGAATTAATGTATGGGGGATTAATGTATGGAGAATAATGTGTATGGGGGAATAATGTATGGGGGAATAATGTACGGTGATATTTATTTAGGGTTAGGGTTATTTATGATCGAATGGAGTAGAGAATTATATTGAGATTGTTGGATATGAAAGGGAGGGAGAGAGTTGGAGTTGAGATAGGAAGTAAAGGGAAATAGAAAATGGGAATAGAGTAATGTAGAAGTTGCCAAAAAAATGTTTGATAAAGGACAGTTATTGAAAGGAAGATTGTTTTAATATTATTTAGTATTTTATAATATTTGGTTAAAGTTTAGAAAGGATCAAATAAAAATGATGATGTAAAAGTTTTAAAAGGGCGGAAAATGTGAATAATAATAGATTGAAGGGGTGTGAGGGGATGTGGAAAAGTGATGGGAGATGAAGAAAGAAAGATTTTGGAAGAGTTGAGGGAAGCAGATGGAAGTTGATGGAGTTAGGAGGTAGGGCTATGGTTAAAGTGAGAAGAATTAGGGTTATTTAGTTCTAAGTGTATGAATGTTAGGGTTAGTAATTTATTATAAGAGAATGATAGCATGTTGGGGGAAGAAGTTTATAAAATAGAGAATGGTAATGGGGGTTAGGGTTATGGAGGAATAATGTTTGGTAAAATGATGTATGGGGATTAATGTATGGGGGAATAATGTATGTAGGAATGTATATGGTATAAATATAAGTATTTATTAAGCATGGAGACTAATATAAATATATTCAAAAAATATATATTCAAGACGAAGCTATTGCGAAATTTCATTTATGTGTAATGTAATTCTTAGTCTGGGTTAGGGTTAGTCAGGGGGTAGTCAGGGGTTAGTTAGGGTTAGTTACTAATGGTGAAATTTAGGTAGGGTTGGGCAAAAACTTAGGGAAAATTTTTCGAGGTAGGAAATTTGAGATGCGATTCTTATGCGGAAGCTTTGTATGGAGGTTGCTACGCGTCCAGTTATTTGTTGTGTAGACAAACAATGAGCGTTGCTATAAACAATGGTTTCCTTGGCAACGTATTGCTTATAGCTTGACGAAGACGCATCGTAAGCACCATTGACGGCAAGGGTAGGGTTGTTGGATTTATAAATATAATTATTATACAATATGGGCTGCACATATTATAGTTATCTGATAATATAATATAAATATTATAGAGAGAGCACCATAGTAATAGAGTATAATAAGAAATACGTCAGAAAAATAAGAAAAATTAAGAGTGTGTAGTCCATGTGTAGAGGTGACAAAACATCGAAAGAACAAGCGTTTTTACAAAAAGTGTATGGTTGGATAGAGGGGAGCAGTAGGAGTGTAAATATATATTTGTTTACAAGATTGGATTAGTAGGTATAAAGATATAGGGCTTTAAAGATTCATAAAAAGCTCATGATGCCCCAGGATGTATTTTATGGGTCGTGTCTATTGTAATAATTTATTGTAAAGTAATGTATGTATAATAATCTCCATTAACGGAAATAATTTACAACAATGTCTGGAGCTAGTGTGTTAGGGGGTGACTCAATACAAAGTAATCTTAAGTCGGCCAAGATCACACGTTGGCCTTGACAGGGAATAGCAAAAGGA
This sequence comes from Novakomyces olei, assembly GCA_016906335.1. NCBI lineage: Eukaryota > Fungi > Ascomycota > Novakomycetes > Novakomycetales > Novakomycetaceae > Novakomyces > Novakomyces olei. Next base: position 1,316,698 of record JADEYG010000015.1, read on the forward strand.
TAGGCAGATAGAAGAACTAATCTCAAGACACTTATATTAAGCGGAACCTTGGTTGTTGTAACGCCCCGAACCCAGTAGAAGAACTCCTCTTCTTATACTAGATATATTCAAACCGGAATTATGGCGAAATTCCATTTTTATGTAATGTGATTCTTATTATGTATAATTCTAGTCAGGGTTTTCGCTTTTCCTTTACGCCATAATTCCATTTCGAAAAATAATTAATGTATGAGGGGGGGTCATGCCAATTTCCTTAGCATTCCCGCGAATTATGGCGTAATTCTAATAAGAATGGTAGGAGAAACGTGGAGGCAGGGTTTTTTAGGGAGAATTTTCCGACTAAATTCCAAATTATAATATGGGAAATTGCGCGGGAATGCTAAGGAAATTGGCATAAACGGGGGTAAGAACGACGTAAGAGCAAAAATAGTTTCCGCCTTAATTCCAAAACATTGGCAAACCATATTGCGGCGAGGGTAGGGTTGCTGAATTTATAAAATATAATTATTATACAAGATGGTCTACACATATTATAGCTATCTGATAATATAATAAAAATATTATAGAGAGAGCCCCATAGTAATAAAGTATAATAAGAAAAACGTCAGAAAAATAAGAAAAATTAAGAGTGTGTAGTCCATGTGTAGAGGTGACAAAACGTCGAATGAACAAGTGTTTTTACAAAAAGTGTATGGTTGGATAGAGGGGTGCAGTAGGAGTGTAAATATATACTTGTTTACAAGATTGGATTAGTAATTATGGAGATATATGGGTTTAAAGATTTATAAAAAGCTCATGACGGCGCAGGATGCATTTTATGTGGCATTATAATAATGTATAGTAGAATAATTTATTGTAAAGCAATGTA